>JANAVB010039220.1:13140522-13583022 GCA_029216955.1 Iris pallida
GACGTATTTCATGTATCTCAGTTACGAAGGTATGTATCGGACCTAAGCCATGTCCATGATCATTCTGAGCTGTTGTTGGTCCAACCTGTCTTACGAGGAACAGCCTGTGTCTATTTGGACCGAAGAGAGAAGATACTCAAGAACCGAACAATTAACCTTGTCCGGTTTGCTTGGGGTCATCACTCTTTAGGAGAGTCAACGTGGGAATGTGAGGATGATATCCGATCACGGTATCCGCACCGTTTGACTCACAAGGTATATTTTCTTCTGTATACTTTGATTGTCTTAACTCCTCATGCTTGTCACCTTATAAGTAGAATTGCTTAATGTTGTAGATTGTTAGATGTAGATACATTACTTGTTATTATCATTGTAGAATGGTTGCTTACTCAATTTACTTGTATTTAGATTAGTTTAGCTTTGACGTTCTATCATGCTTGGATCTGAAATTTCGAGGACGAATTTTTCTAAGGAGGGTAGAGATGTCACTTTCCATTCCCTGAATACGTATTTTTAGAATGCATGTACTGTTTAAATGTAAACATTTTATATTTATCATGTATTTCTCTGTATTTAAATCCCTTTAATTTTATGTTAATTAATTTTCTGCAAATTTCTGTACTTTACTTTTACTTTTATACTCTGCTTTAGCTTTGCTGTGGGTTCGGCTCAGATTGGTTTAATTATGGTTCATCAAACCGAAATAAACCTCCACCTACCACCACCCCATTTAAAGCCCATCCCCTTTCCTCTCTTCATCACTTCTTCACTATTACTCTTCTTCTTCCTCATAACTCTCCACCAACCTAGGAGAGCAAGGCAAGCGCCAACTTACTTCCTGATGGCCTATTATTATTGTTCTATCATCTTCCTTATTTGATTCTAAGTCTCTTTAGTACTTAGCATTTCCAATTTCCATGGCTATTTTGTTGTAGATCTAAGTTTGATGCATTTTCGGGTTTTTTAGGTTTTGATCTAGTAAACTTTGTTATCTTCAAGTTTCGATGGTTCCATGTTGTAGAGAATTTCGTTCTACCCAATTTTGACCTATGGAAGTCCATATTTGGGCTTGGGATGAAGGATTTATGGAGCTTGGAAGCAATGGCTTCATGGTTCTGTTCTCAGAAAAATTCGGAGAGGAAGAACAGCCACAGCGCATGAGATTTATTTTCCACAGCTGCATGAATCTTTCTTCCTCAGGCGCATGTACTACACCAAAAAGGGCAATTTGAAACATGTAGAATTTTGGACTTTGAAACGGTATATAAACGTTCCTAGGAGTTGGAACACATTTTATCGGTTCCAAAGTGGTTAAATGTTCCTAAAATTATTTATTCTAAAGTTAATCATGCATTGTATTTTTTGGAATAACTAAGAAATGTTATAATTTGTGTTAAAATTGCACGAGCTTCTCACATGATTGATTGACAAAATGTTCCAGTAACTTTTCCTCCCCTAACCTAAAAAAAAGTCCAAGAAATAAATCCCTAAACCCCTTCCTCCTCCATAGCTCCTCATCCTTTCCCTCCGCTATTGCCGCCCCCAGCTCTCTTTCTCAGCCTCCATGGCCCCGACTCCACCTCTCCGTCCCTTCCCCACCTTCTCCGCACTGCCCCTGTCGCCAACACTACAACCCTCCTTCGCACCTTCAGTACCTTTCTATTTTCGATGTCGATTTTATGTAATCCCAAGCCTCACAGACCACTGATTACTCCTCCCTTCTCCACCAAGGCTGGGGTTTTGGCTTGGTTAGGGTTTCCTACCTCTCTATGAAATTTGTTCTTTAGGTCCGGGAAGCCCATGGCGCTCTCCCGTTGATGGTGAAGTACATCACAAAGCCTACCACACCAATGACGACAAGTACAAATTTGCGGTCAATGACATCGACTTCTCCATTGTAAGCACCGACACAAATACGAACGCAATAACATTCGAACACAAGCACACAAGTTTTGATCGCTTAACTGAAATCCTAGCCCTAAATTTTTAATCTTCAGTGCCTTTTATTACTGTTCTATAAATTGTTTAATTTTGATAGAAGTTTGGTAGGTTAGACAAATGGGTCTCCTGATGAGCAAGAAGGAGAGGATAACAGATGTATCCTTCATCCTTGACGATGATACTGGACGGATCGACGTTAATAGATGGTAATATATTGTGTTTTCTTCTCTCAGATGGGTTCTATTCTTTTTCTTGTTTATTGATTTTTTTTTCTTTTGATTTCTTTCTAGTATTAGTAAGACATCAGATACTAGTAGATGTCTATATATCGTATAAGTCTATTTTTTTCATGCAATGTCAGAACAGGACAACACCATCACCTATGTCACTAATGTCTTCTACTCAATACCGCAGGTATCCTCTTTACATCTTCCACTTGCTCGTTCAAATAATCCTTCTTTTCCTACTCGCACTTTGCATAATTTCTTCAAAAATTGTAATTATTTGAATATGGACTTTTTTTGCCCACATGCGTAATTTGCTATTACAAAATAGATTCTTTATCCTCATTATGGCGAGAGCATAACACTCTTGTTACTCATTACACTTAGTATTGCTTTGATGACTCGTTTGTTCTCTACAGCTGCACAGAACAATAGTTTCTTTGGCACCCTTCAAAAAAAAAAATTATTAGAAAGAGTTTGAGTTTCCCTCCACTTGTTTTACCATAATTCAATGTGAACCTACCTAATTACCATAATGCATGAAATGACCTTGCATAAAACCCATGAGGATAACAGGGTGGGGGCTTTTAGGCTTCCATACATTTTCTGGCCTTCACTTGGAAAGAATCTCAGATAAAAATCTCGACGACAAATTTTAGTGTGAAGGTCATAATGATCGATCTAAAATCCTACTAGATTCTATGGAACCTGTTGTCGTCCTTCTACTATAAAGAAAAAATCATCTCTTCTCTTTAACACGAAAGCAATATCATCTTGGTCCAGTTAAGTAATAGTATTTGGTAGATTTCAGTCTATCAATACATACATCTTCTCACTGGTATCTTGTCATACTGTAAGATACCAACAATAAGACTACTCTTATGATGCTAATAACTCCATCTTGATGGCAAATACATCTTATTGTCTCCTTAGGTCAATTTTTTTCTTACTCTTCAGCAATAATGACATCTTAACCCGTTCGAAAACCCTTACTTTTGAACCATAGTCTAGCAACATGATGTGGGGTTTGTAGGAACTTGGAAAATTCAAAATTAGTAGCAATTTAAGGATTTTTGGAAGGAAGAAATTTGTGGAATATCTGGTAAAAGGTGCCAAATGGTAAAAGTGTCGTAGTATCCTTTTAATTTGTCTTCATAACATTACATCAGTTCTCTAAAATTAATAATCTCAATATTAAGATAAAAAAAATTGTTTAGAAACTAAAAAATTTCTATTAATTTCTCACTTCTCGTAGATTCATTTCACATTTCTCTTCCATTTACAACGATAACTTGTTATCTCCTAATAATAGTCCCAACGTTTTTATGCTCTGCAGTCACTTAATTTTATGAAAACAATTTCTTTCCTTCCTGATAATACAAGGCCTTATTCTAGTTCTAATATTTATGCAGATTTTGAAGATATCAGTTGATAGGATCTAGTAGCAAACCAACCTTGATATGCCAATATCTGTAAGTTAAGGGCTGCTAATATCTAATACCACCACAGGTAATTGTTTTATAAGTTCCTGCAGTTTGCTTCTTTACTTGATTGACTACTTTTTGCATTGCAAATGGACAAGTAATACTTCATAGCTACTTCAACTGACAAGATTGTTGGCGAGAAACAATCTGATGGTTAGTATTATTCATGTTATATGCTTAGTATTGTAGCAAAAGCTAGCACTATAGTTAATGAGTGGCAAAGAGGTTTTTCCAAACTCCTCGATTGTATCATTTAACAATGAAACAAAATCACTTCACCTATGCAAAGAGTTTTTTCCAACAACACGATAAGCTTTTCCAACAACAAGATATTTGATAGTTAGATGTTTTACTAACAGGTAAGTTCTCTTTATTACAAGAAGTCATAGCTATGTTTATTGTCAGCTAAGTAGTATCTATTTATTTCTTGTGCTCATCAAGTCATTTGATCCACACCACAATGGTTGCATGTGCATATTTATTGTTAAGTTATAATTACCTTACATAATTTATGCATTAGGTCATGTGTTTTAGTGCACACAAGTATCTTTGCATCTACATGATTTTTGGTTCATATTCTAGGTATTTGTGGCTGCTATTTTCATGCATTTCATAGTTACCATAGCATTCTTTTGACTTTATCAAGCAACGTTTTAGTTTATAGAAATATGATTGGATGAAACCTAAATGCCTTCAGTTAATCATGTTTATCTGCTATTATGTACAGAACCTGATAAATCAAAGTTAAAGTCTAAGATCCTGTGAAGACATTACATGTCAATACTCAGGCTTAGTATCATAACCTAATATTAATGAGAATGTTGGGCACCATATAGCTTTTGATTTTGAGTCTGGTCTCATCACAATCTGATCGACATTAACAAAAGGAAAATAAATTAACTAGAGAATGTAAGCTTTAGTTGAGGCACACATGTCATGCTTCACTGAAGGAAAACCAGATTATACTCTACTACAGGGAGAAGCAGTAGCGATTATAGTGATAGGGCCATACTTTGGATTTCTTTGTTCCATTTGATTTTAAACAAATTATCATATTTGAAGTTCAGGTAATTAGGCATGATACTTGCGTAATATGGACTCTTAAGGCCCTAAGTTTCCTCTGTATGTTTCCTCGCCATATGAAAAGTTCGAATTGATTATAACAATTTTTGCATTATTTGGTAAAAAGCTCCAAGCCTCTAATTTTAGTTCTATAGTTTTGTACGACCATCATTTTTCTGGTCAGCATGCTTAATTCCAATAATGAATGGCACTGTAAGGTTCATGGGTTCTTTCTTTAATGACTACATGCAACATCGCTGTTCTACTGGTAATATATGCTATACATACCTATGACTGGCTCTATGCTTGTCGAATAAAGCTTCGTAATATGCTTTAGCCATCCTATGATTCTTATGTTATGTATATCTTTATCCTTTTTTATCTACTTATAAAATTCATTGGCCCTTGTTGATGGGTTCTTTGGTATTTAATAGCATATGCATACACACCTTCCTTGGTCCACAGTCAGTTAAGTATCCATTTATCACTTCTACTAGTAACCTTGCTTCAACCCTGTTATCCTACTGCACATCTTGCGGCATTATTCTCTCTAAACAGCAGACCTATTATGGTAGGTTTACCTGACTATACTTACCTCTTAGCATGTGAAAGAAAAGGTTTCAAGTTTAAGCACACTCTCCACATGTGCTTTTCTTTGGTATTTAGAATTTCCGATGTGCTATTTCTTCTCATTCCTGAGACTTATCTTCTCAAAACATATTAGTAGTTATTGTTGTTTTCCATAAGTGTGTCAATCTGATATATAGATACAACAGAAACAACGACAATAAAGCCTCTATCCCAAATCTTTTGGGTTGGTTGTTTGATCCTTTTCTCCATTCATCTCTGTTAAGGGCCAAGACCTCTGTAACACTAAAAAAATCGTATCCTTCTTTAAGACTTCAATCAAAGACTACCTTGAGTCCTAGTGGCTCCTTTAACTAGTATCTTATTTCTCCTTACAATTGCATCTATTGACATATCCAAACCACCAAATGCGATTTTAGCCACTCCATAATCTTAATTTTCATTGCAGCAATGCATTTTTAAGTCCCCATGCTATATCTTCCAACTTTTTCAAGTATTTGAAATATGCTATGAGATTAGTTATCATATTTGAAATTTCTAAGTCAAGTATAACACCTTATACCACTAATTAATCGTATCATCCTATTTGTCCGTTATATACTTAAAGATATTTGCTATCCTCTATAACACGCCTCAGTTGTTTTGTGTCTGATGCACTATCTGGAGCCTTTATGGAGGAAAATAGTAAGTACAGAGCCAAACAATTTAGGATGGAAACAAAAGTTGTCTGGACTTTCGCTCTAATAATCCAATAATGCAGTTATCTTCCATTATTCTTACTAGACACACTACTTATTGACATTACCTTGCCTTTCCCAACACAGCCTATATCCCCCAAAGTGTCGGGATGACTATTTGAACACTTTTCTTCCATTCAGCTACTAAGTGCCATGTCCCCCATTTTGCCCAAATATCAAGGTTGTAGAGCGTGCCATTGATTTATAGTTTATACTTCTATGTCAATTTTCTTTTGTTTCCTTTGCAGGACTCTGACTAAAACTATGCTCCTCTAATTTGGTTCTATATATCCATTGCATAATACTAGTTTTTCTTTGCTCATAGTTTGAAGGTCCTTGTTTGCAAACTTTTCATTCTAGTTTCAGTATATCTGGTAGTTCTTTCTTTATCAAATAGTAAACTCTGCACTTAGGCTA
The DNA here is from genome assembly GCA_029216955.1 of Iris pallida. NCBI lineage: Eukaryota > Viridiplantae > Streptophyta > Magnoliopsida > Asparagales > Iridaceae > Iris > Iris pallida. The sequence goes on from JANAVB010039220.1 coordinate 13,146,976, forward strand.
TCTGGCTTTCTAATAATATTGTCCAATGGTGGAATGAAGGAACCAGGACCTTCTGCTAGATATGAACAGCCAGAAGTTGATCCCAAGGGCAGTGCACCTGTTAGAGACACATCAGGAAATACTACAGGGCTTGCTGAAATTGAACAAGCAGCTGAAACAGAAATAATTCTCTAGGTAATTTGTATTGTCATTTTAGATCCACTTTGTTTCTCTAGTCTATGTTAAACTTTCTACTTTTATGATAGTCAGTCTTTGCTTGTGGGCCACAATCTTTTCGTTTTGCAACATCAACGAAACAGAGCCCCACTCCCCTACTGCAAAATACACAACACTCACATAAACACGCCTCTGGACACCTTGCCCAGAATTAGTGTCCTGATGATTTTGTACTTATTTAGCTTTATTTATGAGTTGGCATGTTAGACAAGTTATCTAATGTGAGATCTTTGTAGTTGAACAGAAGAACTCAACATGAGGTATTTTCTGCTTCACTTTGTTAGCTACAAACTTCATAGTGTATCTGTGCAAGTACATTAATGTTCTCAATCGACTCTTTCTTTGCATCTTTTAGATCAAAATTAATACAAGTTTCTACTTTACCAGTTTATAAATGGCCAAATTTTATCTAAATTGTCTTCTCATGCAGGGAAAGCATGAACTACGACTGGGGTGTATTAAATAGGATTTGGGCTTTGAAGACGAGATGCTTATTATAGCTTGTATAATATATAGGCCTGCTTGAGTGGAGAGCCTTAGAAGATGACATGACATCTATTTTTGACTTTACGGTTGAGGCAATTGACAACATCGGACTTTATAGTTGAGGCAATTAACAGATGCAACGCTCCATTACTACTTATGATCATCATCCGGAGAACTAGATTTTGTAAACATATTAAATTTTAAAGTGTAGTCTAGATTTCCTATATATTTGTAATTTTTTACTTTATATACTTTTGATGACATTTTATAAAGATTTAACTTTTGCGGTATGTTATTAGTTGTTTTATATTAAGTTGATAGGTTAGTTAATTTGATAGGAGTTCTTAGATGTTGATTCATGGAATGTGTAAAAAAATATTGTAGCATTTATTATGTGTTTCAATGGTCAATTTAGGAATCATCAGATTTGTGATTCAAATGAAAAATTAAATAGTGAAATTGGAATTTAAAAAAATATAGGAACATTAATAAAGTGTTTCAAAGTTAACCACATGAACAATGCAAAAGTGTTGCAAATTACATTTAGAAACGGGTGTAAAGTATTTCAAAGTGACATTTAGAATCGTTTCAAGGGTGTTCCAAAAATAATTTAGGAACACATTATATATGTTCCAAAATATAATTTAGGAACGCTTGATATCCGTTCCAAACTAAATTTAGGAACGTTTTATAACCGTTCCAAATATTGCAACGCCACTTTTAGGAACGGTTATGATATGTTCCTAAAAATATTAGGAACATATAAGAATTGTTCCTAATTGCCTTTTTTGGTGTAGTGATGAGATTATTTATTTCCCAATCGTTTCTCCCAGCGCATGAGATTATTTATTTCTCAATCGTTTCCCACAGAGTATGAGATTATTTATTTCTCAATCGTTTCCCACAGCGCATGAGATTATTTATTTTCCAATCATTTCCCACAGCGCATGATATTATTTATTTTCCTAATCATTTTCCACAGCGCATGATATTATTTATTTCCCAATCATTTCCCCCAGCGCATGAGATTTATTTTCCACAGCCGCATGAATCTTTCTTCCTCAAGCGCATGAGATTATTTATTTCCAATCGTTTCCCACAGCGCATGAGATTATTTATTTCCCAATCGTTTCCCACAGCGCATGAGATTATTTATTTCCCAATCGTTTTCCCAGCGCATGAGATTATTTATTTCCAATCATTTCTCACAGCGCATGATATTATTTATTTCCCAATCATTTTCCATAGCGCATGATATTATTTATTTCCCAATCATTTCCCCCAGCGCATGAGATTTATTTCCCACAGCCGCATGAATCTTTCTTCCTCAGGCGCATGAGATTATTTATTTCCCAATCATTTTCCACAGCGCATGATATTATTTATTTCCCAATTATTTCCTACAGCGCATGATATTATTTATTTCCCAATCATTTCCCACAGCCGTATGAATCTTTATTCCTCAGGCGCATGAGATTATTTATTTCCCAATCATTATTTCCCAATCATTATTTATTTCCCAATTTTTATTTCTCGAATTTGGTATTAATTAACATTGATTGTCATCTTGATTAATAATTGATCATGCATTCCTAGATGGAACTAAGAGACTGGCTAGTCGTCTTATTGAATTAAATGGAATAAGACACGTTTATATTAACTATGAACTATTACAATCGATTGGTCAATCCCGAATATTGGCATATGGATATATGCAGGCTACAATTTATTTATTTATTTTACGAAAGCAGCATGTGTATTCTATGGTCAAGTCATGATTATTCCGTGGTTAGTTTTAATTGTTGCATTACGCTATGTAAGACCTACAACCTAACCGCACGGGTATCGTTGTAGAGTTGGACATATTGTACTTTGTACGGAAGTACTCATTCTAAATAACCATGATCCACGGCATAGAATTTCACTTAACATAGAAGCCACTAAGTTAAATAAAATAATGATTGCATTTAGAGTATGCGTTTCCGAGTTCTTACATGGCAGCCCTCTTTGGGACTATTAGCGCCCAACAGGCCGGCTGGTTCCCACAGATACTGCAATTCTGCCACACGGGCAGGGAGCGGTATCTGCTTATATTATTGTATATTGTTTATTGATGACGGGCGTCCCTCTGGGACTCGTCTAATTCATGATTGGCGCAATGGATTGATTGGATCGACTAGCCTTGCTTGTCCATAGTAAGAACTGAGAAATCCTTATCGCATAATTCCAAGATAACTTGGGACTCACAGTAGTAAGCCGTAGAAGTTGGATGGCCGTTTAAGTTGATTTGTTTGTGTACTGTACCTACTCTGTTACCTAACTGAGATGATCAGAGCATCAAGACATGACGGGCCAACTTCTGTCCATGTTTGGTTGGAAGGTTGGTTCGAAGTGTCGTGATATTACGTGAATCCCAGTAGCAAGCAGAGATCTATTATTATATTCTCTTATTTACTAGTTTAATACCTCATATCGTGATTCCTTGTGGTACTTGCTATTAGAGGTCTAGCCCCTCTGGTTTTGCATAGCCAGATTTAGAGCCGGTTCCCGAGGACTCAGCTTACTTCTACCTCCAAGATGGTCAATACTAGAGGAATGATCGCAGGAGGACTCGAGTGGGTTCCTTACTTCCCCACTCGTTTTGTTATTTACTTAATACCTTGCCGTTTGGCACCGACATGTTAGTCGGATTGTCTTGTACTTACTTTTACATAATTATAATTAAGTCAGACTGCAGCTGATAACAATTGTGTACACTTTGCTATATCATCTGGCTATGTTTTGTAAAGCCAGATGTCTAGAACATTTTGACTGAGCGTTTGGGACGCCTTACTGCTTTATCTTACATGTTCTCTATTTCTGTTTCTTATTTGAATGATTGAGACAATAGATGTAAAGTGACCATAGTGAGACTTTCATGTAGTATGTATCCCCCTTGTCTTTTAGACAGCATTGATCATATTATACGGTATTCATCTACCCGTAATACGTAGCTGGCTGAGTCATTCCCCTGCTCTCCAGTATTCTGGTTCTGGGGCGTGACAGACGGCTTGTTTCGGGCCCTCCGGAAGAATTCCGTAGACAGCGAAGTCGATGAACGGAAATCTCCAATCTCGGACGTTAACACCGGCATCCGTTGACATGGCGTGGGCCACTTGTGAGCACAGATTATTTTTAGGGCAGACCAAGTCTCGGCCCACTACCGTGACGTAGTGTTGAGTCCCGAAGGGTACCGCCAAGGAAGCTGCAAGGCCGGCCAGAGCATCAGCCTCTAGATTTTGTAGACGAGGTACGTGTTCAATGAAGAACCCGACGAAGGTTGAAATGATGTTCAATGCAACTTCATGGTAGGGGATCAGATCTTCATGGCGAACCTCGTATTGCCCTCTGATCTGGTTTACGACGAGTTTTGAGTCATCGTAGGCTTCCAGATGACTTACCCCCAGCTGTTGCGCTAGCTGGAGTCCCATAATGAGCGCGTTGTACTAGGTAACGTTGTTGGAGCACGGCTTCGAAAGGGAGTAAGCACGCTGGATGACCAGTTGATCGGAGGAGACTAATACCACTCCCACTCCTGCGATGATTTGGCCTTTGGGGCCTGTTCTTGAAGTGCCATCGAAAAACATCCGCCAGACGGGGCATTTTTCGGTGACATTTGATTCTTGGACCTCATCCGGGATGTCTTCATAGAGTCTTGAGGACTCAGAGATGGGGTGTGCAGCTAAGAAGTCGGCCAGAGCTTGACCCTTAACAGCTTTCTGTGGAACGAACACCATGTTGTATGGTGTTAGTAAGATCGCCCATGTGGCTAGCCGGGAGTTTAGTGATCCTGGCTTTGTCATGAGGACCCTGAGTGGATTGACTCGGGAAATGACATGAATTGTCTGGCCCGAGACATAATGACGAGTCTTTTGGATGGCAAATACCAGAGCCAAGCACTCCTTTTCAACGGGGTTGTACCGGTGTTCGGCCCCGATCAGAGTTCGGCTAAGGTAGTAGATTGCTTGCTCATAGCCTGTGTCGCTGTTCTGAGCTAGCAGGGCGTCGAGGGAATAATCTATGGCACGGACGTAGAGGAGGAACGGTTTGCCGACGACGGGTGCCACCAGGACTGGTGGGCTCGTCAGGTAGGCTTTGATGTCGTCAAAAGCCTTTTGGCATTCTTCTATCCAGACATAAGAGACTCCCTTCTTCATGAGCTGGGTGAAGGGTTGACATTTGCCGGAAAGGTTTGCTATGAACCTCCGGATGTATGCCAGACGTCCCTGTAGGCCTCGAAGTTTTCGAAGGTTCTTCGGAGGGTCCATATCAAGGATTGCTTTGGTCTTCTCGGGATCGACATGAATGCCTTTCGCCGTGATGATAAAGCCCAAGAACTTTCCGCTCGAAACCCCAAGGAAGGATTTAGTGGGGTTCATCTTGAGTTGATGCGCCCGCATGAGATCGAAGACTGTCTTGAGGTCTTGCAGGTGATCTCCTTTGAGACGGCTCTTGACTGCGATGTCGTCAACATAGCATTCAACTGTCTTGCGAAGGTGTTGACGGAAAATGGTGCTCATAGCTAGTTGCTATGTCGCACCAGCGTTCTTCAAGCCGAAAGGGCATCACTGTGTAGCAAAAAATGTCCTTTGGAGTCCTGAATGACGTGTGTTTTGCGTCGTCAGGGAACATCTTGATCTGTTTGTAGCCTGAATACCTGTCCATGAAAGACATGCGTTCGAAGCCACATGTGTTGTCGATCATCACATCGGTGATTGGAAGCGAGAATTCGTCCTTCGGGCAAGCAGAGTTGAGGTCTCTGAAGTCGATACAGACTCGTATCTTCCCATTCTTTTTGGTGACGGGGACGACGTTGGCTGCCCAATCTGGGTGTTGCTCTTCACGGATGAAGCCGCTGGTCAAGAGTTTGTCTACCTCCTGATCGATGGCGTTCATGATGTCCGGACGGAAGTGACGTTGTTGTTGTTTGATAGGCTTAGCATCAGGTAAGATGTTCAGCCTATGCATCGCGATCTGGGCATCAAGTCCCGGCATATCTTCGTAGCTCCAGGCAAAGACGTCGATATATTCTTTAGCCAGTTGGATTAAAGATTCTCGGTCTTCTCCTTTTAGGCTTTTGCTGATGAAGATGGGTTTGGAAGAAGATCCATCCCCAAGGTCGATCTGTTCGACTTCGTCTTCACTGGGAGGTTCACATAATTCGAAACGAGACTCCCATTGTTGTCCCAGGCGTTGAGCCCAGGGTTCTTCTTCGAAGAATTCTGGCGCTTGGTCTTCGCCTTCTTCTTCTTGAGATTGTGCAGATGTCATGTTGGCTGACAGCACTTTCTTGAAGACAGATCCGATACTGGTATTGGAATCCCACATTGATGCTTCAGACGAGTGAGAATGTTCAACTTCCTTTGCGTCTGAACTCTCTGGGGTTGACGGTGGCGTGACATAGCCTACCCCCCCGTCGAGTTTTGTTGTAGTAGTCCTGCAACTTTCCTTTAGGTGTTGGAAGTCGGAGAGGGAGACGTCGACCTTTGCCGTAGTTCAGGCCTTTGTCGCTTTTTAGGTCGTAACCCATCTTTTGGATGAGGTACTTTGCCTTGTCTGTGTACCGATAGAGTTGCATTCTGCCGGCATCTGGTTCTGGCTCGAGTGGCAGGAGGTCTTGATGACGCTCAACCTTGCCGAAGAGGATGGATTCTTCGTCTCGACTCCGTGGTGGGACTATGTAACAGACCCCTTGGGACGGGACTACTCGATTTACATGTTGGACGGTCGTTATTTGTGTTTGCAACGACCATAGAGCGTTATCTAATGTATACATGGTATTCCAATGTGGAAGACTAGAATAATCAAAAGACACTCTGTTATTGATGAAATATGAGATTTTATCCCATGGGATTATATTGTCGAGAGATGGGGCATCTACATCGGCCGAGATATATTCCCCCAGCTCTTCATCTGTAAGCACTGGAGTAGGATCGGGAGGGTCCACCACAGCGCTGATCTGGGAGTCCGAGAGGACTACCTGGGCCTTCTCTGGCGGCTGGAATGGTGGCGGCTTGCCCTTGAGACGCACCTTCAGAGGTGCTTTCCCTGTGCTTCCGGTGGTTGACGTCTTCCCCTGTAGTTTTGCCACAGGGGAGCCGATGTTTGAGGCGGCTTTCCCTTGAGCCGTATCTTCAGGGGAGCTTCAGGAGCAGCTGGTGCTTTCCCGGGTAGCTTAATGCTCATGGGAGGCAACTTCTGAGGCGGTTTGCCATTGAGTCGGATTTTCAAAGGAGCATCGGGAGTGACCTCAGGCTCCATGTCCGGCTCTGCTGTTGTTTCTGCTTCGTCGTCAGCATCATTGGCCTCCTCCTCATCAGGTGACTTGTATAAGTCGGCATCGGTGAAGTAGGCTTCAATCCCTTTGAAAGGGTCGATGTCCGCGAACTCCGTACGGATGACATTGTTGGTGGACACGTACTTCATACATTGGTAGAGCGTGGATGGCACCACCATGTACTCGTGCAGCCATGGGCGACCCAACAGAATGTTGTAGTTGACTTCAGCGTCCACGACATAACAAGTGACCTCGGTTCTGAGGTTACCGATGTGGCACTTTAGTCATATTTTGCCCAGTGGTTCGCTTTTGCTGGCGTTGAAACCACTGATTGTCGTGTTGGAGGGCGCTAGTCGGTACATTGGGATCCCCAGTGTTGAGAGCAGCGTCTTCGGGATGATGTTGAGGGAAGACCATGGATCAATCTGAATCCGCTTCACCATGACTGAACCGATGTACCCTGTATAATACAGTGGCCTGTTGTGTCGATTGTGTTTGAGCAGCATGTCCTGTTGGGTGAAGGTTATATTGGGGATAACCTCCTCCGTACAGTGACAGTGCTTGCACACAGTCGGGAGGTCTTCAGGCTGCTTGACCTGATTGAGAAAGGATTCAGCATCCTTCAGAGCTTCGCAGAGAGCTTCTTGGGAGTCTTTGGAAAGACGGAGGAGCTCGAACAGGGATAAGCGGGCAGGAGTACTGGCCAGTTGTGCCAGTATGTCGAAGTTGTGGGGCTTGGCTAGCCCCAAAGCATTCTCTTTTCACAGAGGCCTATCGAAGCGGGCCTCTATCTGCTTCTGTTTATTGGCTGCTGAGGGCTTGGACGGGCCCTCGTCCTGAACAACAGGGACGGTGCCGGGAGGCACCACCTCGATGGCAGCTTCGTCGGGTTGGACGTTCTGTTGTGAACCCGTCTGTACAGGAAGTGCCTCTTCCGCTGAAGAAGAAGAGACCATACGACAAGACTTGATCTTCCTGCCTTTGGACTTGGAGGTAGGGCGTACCTCCGGTTGAGTCACCTCGGAGACGAGATCGGGGTGAACCCACAGGATCTCTCCCCGAGATGTGGTGAGTGGGATGAGTCCAATCACGTTGTCACGGGTTGGTGGTAAGTTAACCACCTCCATTGTCGCCTTAGGAATAGGGACGACGCCATCCTGTGTTGTAGTCGGCGGCAGCGTGCCAAACTGGAGTGACACCACGTTGGCCGACACCGTCTTCTCTTCGTAGTCGACGGAGATTACATCCGCGTTGATCATGCGCTGGATATAATAATTGAGGACATAGCAGTCCTTGGTTGGGTGTCCGACAAACCGATGGTAGTGACAGTATCTCGAGTTGTCCACTTTCCTAACCTCATCGGGACGCTTCGGGTCCGGAAGCTTGATCTTGTCACCCTGTTTCAGTATCTCAAAGAGCTGCAGGGTGTCTTCGTCGTTGAACGAGTAAACCTCTTTCGACCTTGGTACAAGTGGAGGCTTCTGAGTAGGTGCTGATGCACCTTTTGAGGCATTGACAGTCAATGCCTGCTTCCCCTTTGTTTCTCGTCTGGGGTTGTTGGTTGCAGGCCGTTTTTCCTTGTCATCGAAGGTAGGGAAACTGACTCTCAGAAGACGAGCGTTGGTTGCCTTCTTCTCTGCGGCTTCTGCTTCAATGATCAGGGAGCTCCAGTCGGAAGGAAGAGTAGAGTTGAGCCAGAGCTCGACTGCAGGCAGCATGTTCATGCTGCAGGAGAAGAGAAGCGCATGTTCTGGCAAGCCCGGGGGTAGTCTGAAGCAGGCCTGTCGGAAGCGTTCGATGAACACTCGAACTGTTTCCTTCTCCTTCTGGCGTATCTCTATAAGGGACGCCATTGTCATGTCCTTTCCTCCGTCGTAGAAGCGGTCGAGAAAGAGGCGCGTCAGGTCGTCGAAGGAAGATATTGAATTGTCGGGGAGGCTGCAGTACCAGTCGTACGCCACTCCATTCAGTGCCCCAACAAATATGCTGGTAAGCAGCGCGTCCTCCTTCGGAAGATGTCCCGTCTGAGACTAGAAATACGTCAGGTAGCGACGCAGAGAGTCCTTCCCGTCGTATGGCGTCAGTGTTTGTGGTTTATACTTTGGAGGATAAACCACCTTGTTCCACTCGAGGGGATAAGGCTGGGGGATGCCCATTTTCTGGCGCTCTTCTTGTCTCGTCTTGGACTCAAAGCGCTCGCGCAGGTCCCTGATCATCTCGACCACGTCTTCCGTGGAACTGGGAGTCGGGGAAGGTGGTACTACCGGATGTTGAGCATTTGAGGGCTCCGACGTTCGAGGTGCTTTGCGGTGATCTGCGTCCGAGGATACCCGTTGAAGGGGTACACTCGACTCTCCATTGGCCCCCGGATCGGGACCGGTAAAGGGTGTCATGGTCAAAGCTGACCGTATTTCAAACACTGCTTGAGTTAGTATTTGCATGGAGGCAGAGAGGGTTTTGAATCCTCCCTCCAGGGTATCTATGCGCTGGACGAGGTCTGTTGGCGGCGCATCAGACTCGACATCAGCCTCAGTCACGTTTACTGTCATGACGCGGCCGGGAGTAGATGGATGGGTCGAGGCTTCACTCTCATCCTCACTCTCTTGCAGGGGAGTCACCTCTCCTGGAGCTTCGTCTTGGCTACCCCCGATTATGTTCGGGAGAACATTCACCACGGGCACATCTGCAAGGGCCTGATTGCCCTCAGCCCCGTCTTGAAGGGCCTCTTTATCTCTGGAACTCGGGTCTATAGATGCTAGACTACCCCCAGCTATATTCTGGGGGATGTTTTTATCTTCAGGGGCTTCTGGGAGGCTAACTTCGCCTCGAGGATCTGCCCCAGGTGTGCTTTGGACACACTCGTCTTCGGAAGGAGGATCGACAAGGTTCTGACTACCCCCAGCTTCCTCCAAGATCTTCTTCCTCGCTCGAGTGCCTTCGAACACTCCAGAGGACGAGACAGCTGTCTTGGTTTTCCTCGGCTGGCTTTTGGACGAAGAAGAGAGACTCCCAGTCGTCTTTCGAACTGACGAGGAGTTGGAGATCACGTTGCATGAAGCAACTGTTGGTTCCTCTTTTGTTGACACCTTCTTCCTGAGGCGACGTCGGAGGGGTGTCGATGATTGCAGCCGCTGGAACACTGACTGCCTTGGTGGGACTACTGCTTTGCAGCAGCAGCTGACGGTGACTACAGCACAAATATGCCCTGTGAGAAGCACATCGCGCTTGTCAGTCAACTCTCCTGATCGACGCTTGTGAGTGATCACGTTACACAGATCATTGGAGGAGAGTGCCACCTTCGCACCCCCTTCAGGCGCATGGCATGGCCAAGCGCCGGGGTGGTCAAGTGAGTGCTGCACCCCCTGATCTAATACCAAACAGGCATCCCGATCATTAGTGGAGGAACCACAGCATTTGAAGTGACTTGAACGGACCTCAAACGCACAACCAGAGGAGGCGCGGGAGTTCAAGACCACTGGATTTGTCTTACTCGACTTGGTTGTGCATGCAGTAGATGCGCCAAAGTGAGACAAGGACTTTGAAGGTCGGCTCGTTCTCGGCGCCGCAGCACTCGAGTCGACCTTGTACAACTTTCCATCAGCAGCGCGCATGATTGTGAGCGCATACTTCTGGCTTGTTGCCGGCATAGCACGTTTGGGACGCATGGCCCGTGCTGCCTTGGACTTCTTCGTGCTAGGCTGCTGGGGTGCATAGTACTCAGAATCCAAATTCTCCTTGCCACTACAGCGAGTGAGTCTGTCAAAGACAGAGACCTTCTGTGGCGCATCAGAGGTGCTGCACGGGGCATTGGCTGTGCCCCTGCTCCGTCAACGCATCTTCCTCGTCTGAGAGGGAGATGGCTGGGGAACGTGGTTAGCCGCACGTTTCCCCGAGGGATGCGCTGTACCAGCGGGCACATCTTGGCTGCTGAGGATGTCAGCAGGAAGGAAAGGCTGGATTGGCACATCCCCTTCAGTGGTGGTGCCCGAGGCGTCGACCTTGCGCACCCAGACTCGGCGGGTCTTCTTCAGCTTCGGCCGCGGCAGCCGCTTCGAATGACTCGCACTTCCTTCAGAGATGAACTCCTCATACGCCTGTTGATTGAGGCGTACGACCAGCGTCTTGTGGGAGGAGCCCACCTTCACGTCGTCGGATTGTGACACAGCTTTTTCGGTAGAGGAGAAAGAGGTCCCCAGCAGAGTCGCCAGCTTGTTTGCCATTAAAATTCTTTGATTGTAAATTTCAATACAAACAGAACAGTGTTACAATATAGGACTTAGGCGTAGTCCTAGGAGTACACTTTTGTTTAATCTAGGTTCCTTGTGCCAATAGAGTGAGTGGTAATGTGTTGACTCCGTTGACGATCTGACGACGGTTATCGGTTCTCTGAAGGTCTGGATTGCTCTGGGTGCTGGAGCTTGCTGAGAGGAAGAAGACGTTGAGTGTCTGTATCTGTCTCTCTGGTAGTACGAAGTCTCTGTCTGTTCGTTGTAGAGGTTGATATGTGTGCACGTAGGTGGCTGTCCCCGTGTAGAAGAAGGAAATGATCCCTCTATTTATAGTTTTACAGGCTGGCTGCTCATACGCGCATGTAGGATGCGCCTGTACGTGGGGATGCCACGTGTTGATTGCTGATGGAGGCGCATGGACGATGCACCCTGATTGAGGGGTTGACTTCTTCATGTTGCTGTTATGAGCCGGCACGTAGCAGAGAAGAAGATCTTTCTGTTGCTGAGATCTTGGATGAGTTGAGTCAAAGGACACGTGTCATCGACCCATGGCTCGGAGATCTCTGATTTGGTAGGGGAAATGATCTGGTAGGATGCGCCTAGGATTGGGCGCATAAGGAGACTTTGGCTCGTAACCTTTAGGAGTCACGAACCATTCTGGGCACTTGGCTTTTAAGGCGCATGCAGAGCTTCAGTAGTGACTTTACTCCTGTCTTTTGGAATCAGGAAGAAGTCTGGGGCGCATGGCTTTTGAGGCGCATGCAGAGTTGTGACAATGACTTTCCTTCTATCTTTAGGGATCAGTGAAAAGCCGGAGGCGCACAGCTTTTGAGGCATATGTAGATTTGAGCGCATGGCGTGGAGGCGCATGCGAGACGGTTGAGTGGCCACGTGGCAGTAGCCGTCGGAGGAAGGTAATGATGATGCTGACGTTGGCGATGCTTCGCCTTCTGAAAAAGCTGCCGACTGTTCAGAATTTGGGAGGCGTGCTGCCAACTCTGTCAGTTCAGCATTTAATGTTTGTGACATTCGATGGACAGCAGAGTGGGCACATCGGTCGGTGTTCCACTAGGCGTATGGGGACGCATGGGGGCGCATCCCCTGTGATGTGCTTGGTACTGAAGAGCGCGTCTGTGTGATGTGCGGTCTGGCCGGCGTATCTGCTTCATGAGACGTTTTTTGATGGTGCAACTGTTACGTCCTTCGAGTGCTTTAAATAGCCATTTTGACTTGGCTGAATTTGAAGCGTCCGGTTCATCCATTTAATGCAAATTTATTACACGGAATTTGGAGAGCTATCCACTTGGCGCATGGGTTTGATTTGCCCGGCCTATAAATAGTGGCATGGAGAGAGGGTTTACCTCTCGTTCTCTCACATCTTTCCGACATGAACTTGTGTCCTCAAATGCATTCTGTTGACGAGATGCTCCCGAGAGTGAAGATGCGATGCGGTGTCTTTGTTGATGCACTTGAAGGTGACTGTTACATCCAAAAGTCGGGGTCGAGGGCTTTCGAGGCAGGCGGAAGGTGCCTGTTGCATCCAAAGATAGAGATGCTCGGGCCTCGTCTTCGTTGTGCAGGAAGAGCCGTAGATCGAAATTGCGAGGCTAGGCTCTTTCTTCCTTCAAAGTGGGTATTGTCCACTCTGGTTGTGTTGAAAGCTGCTCCTTTAGCCGTATTTCGATTGCGGTCTTCCTTGGTCTTTGGAGGCTCCTTCGAAGCCTCCCCTGGCCACAGATTTGCGGTGCTCTTCTCTTCCTTGATTTGGGGAGCCCTTCCTCCAGCTAGAGGGTTGATTGTCGCCCTCGTTCTGCTCAATAAATGCTTCATTAGTCGAAGCATTTATCAGGAGAGCCTGGCTGGAAGAGCGGCACATAACTGGGCTGCTGAAGGGATTCACATAACTGAGGATGCACATAACTGAGCTACTGAAAGGATGTGCCTTGCTGGGGGCGCATGGTGGGATGCGCTTGGCTGAGGGCGCATGTTGATTGCTGCGCCTACTTGAGGGTGTATGTTGGCTGCTGGCTGTGGACTTAGGATCTTTTCTTTATAGAAATTCTCCTTTGTACAGTCTTTCTTAGACATGTAATAGACTTTTATATGTTAAAAAAAAGTCCTCTTTTAATGTCTATATATGTTGCTTTTTGCTGTGAAGTACTTTGCCCAAGCTTTGGCGCATGTAGTCTGGCGCATAGACTTTCTGGTTCTGAATTTCCATGCTTCTACATATATCTATTGGAAGATGGTGTCACTACCACATTTTAGCTTGAGGGTATTTTGGTCATTTTGAAATTTTGGATTTATTTTGAATTGTTGGAGTGATGGTTGTTATTTTTGACCTTTGCTAGTTGAGACTTTGGAGACTAACCTAGATGTTGACTTTGACTATGGTGACTTGGTTAGCATGGTGGGACCCTAGTCTAACTTAAGTCGACCCAAGTTGACTTATTTTGAACCAAGTTTCATAGAGAGATTAAGTGACTTAGGTGCCTGGGTTTTTGACTTAGAGATTGACCCATTTAGCATGGCACTTGGCCCAAAGCCCATTAGTCATCAACCCTAACCCTAATTCTTCCATTCTTGGCCGCCCCCTAGGGATTCCTTCTCTATTTAATGTCTCTTATTCCTTGCCTCTTTTTACTCCACATCCATTTTTGGCAAGAGCAAGGTTTGTCCATTCTTCAATTCTTCCTATTTTATTCATTTTTCTTCCTTTTTAACCCGAGTCTTTTGCTATAGGATCTAAACCATGTCTATTTTCTGTTCATGATGTGAAATCTCAGCTTTTGAACAATTTGGAGCTTGGGAATTGCAAATGGGATTTTCATTTTTGAAAAAATTTTCTTGAGTTTGACATTCAATAGGTAAACTATTCAAACCACCTTTATTTTCTTGATTTCTTGGCATAGTTGCATAGATCTAGGAGTCCCCTAGTTGTAGATGAAATTTGGTAGGATTTTGTGTCATTTTTGTGTCCATATCGAACACGTATCAGTGTATGTACCTAGGTATTTAATGAAATACCACAGTGTATGTACCTAGGTATTTAATGAAATGCCACCACAGCTACCAAATTTTAGCTTGAGGGTATTTTGGTCTTTTTGAAATTTTAGATTTATTTTGAATTGTTGGAGTGATGATTGTTATTTTTGACCTTTGCTAGTTGAGACTTTGGAGACTAACCTAGATGTTGACTTTGACTATGGTGACTTGGTTAGCATGGTGGGACCCTAGTCTAACTTAAGTCGACCCAAGTTGACTTATTTTGAACCAAGTTTCATAGAGAGATTAAGTGACTTAGGTGCATGGGTTTTTGACTTAGAGATTGACCCATTTAGCATGGCACTTGGCCCAAAGCCCATTAGTCATCAACCATAACCCTAATTCTTCCATTCTTGGCCGGCCCCCTAGGGATTCCCCCTCTATTTAATGTCTCTTATTCCTTTCTTGCCTTTTTTTACTCCACATCCATTTTTGGCAAGAGCAAGGTTTGTCTATTCTTCAATCCTTCCTATTTTATTCATTTCTCTTCCTTTTTAACCTTAGTCTTTTGCAATAGGATCTAAACCATGTCTATTTTCAGTTCATGATGTGAAATCTCAGCTTTTGAACAATTTGGAGCTTGGGAGTTACAAGTGGGATTCTCATTTTTGAAGCTTTTTCTTGAGTTTGACACTCAATAGGTAAACTATTCAAACCACCTTCATTTTCTTGATTTCTTGGCATTGTTGCATAGATCTAGGATTCCCCTAGTTGTAGGTGAAATTTGGTAGGATTTTGTGTCATTTTTGTGTCCATATCGGACACGTATCAATGTATGTACCTAGGTGTTTGATGAAATGCCACAGTGAATAATTTCATGTTATTTTCGAAAAGTATTTGAATGGAATAGTTGATCTATTTGTGCACTATGATTCCCTGCATGACTGAGCCACTTTTTGAGTCGTGTCCGTATCCAAAACGGGTACGAACACGCTCGCTGCACACTCGAGCAGTGTCCTGCTGCTCGACGTGTCGTGTGCACTAGATACGACACGATTAGGTCTAATTTTTCTTGGACACAAAGGGGCATTGACTGACATCTCGTGAATGAAGTACGAGGCAAATCCCTCGAGTGTTTCATGAGAAATCGAGCTCGCATGGGATTTGCACTGTACGTGCACAGCCTGGATCGGGCTCTGATACGGCCTTGGTATCGCGACACGACACGTCGTAATGATGTGTCAGGCTCCTAGGCACGTAGCCCTACCCTAGGCGAACACGTGGACACGTACACGAATGGTGTCGTGTCGTGTGTCGTGTCCTGGACTCACACACACGCATGCACGAGATTGTGCGTGTCGTGTGTGTCTGTACGTGTTCGAGAGGGTGTAGACACGTCGTATCTTGATTTTGTGGACACTAATCAACATGTATGACACTTACACATGTGCACGAACCAATTAATTGGAAATTACACTATGATTTGAAATAGATTTCATGTTTTCCTCCAAATGTCTGATACCATGTTCTGTTAATGAATTCCTGAGATTAATTATGTTTTTAACTGATTTTAGATGCTAAAGTCATAATGTTAGAACATATTATTGTGCCTGAGATGAAGGTTTACATGTTTGGGTTCATGTGTGATGATTGGTTTGTTCGATTTGTGTTTCCCGAGCCTGTGTGACACTGAAATCTGAACACACATCCTACTGAATTACACACACACACACACACACACACACACACACACACACACACACACACACATCTAAACTGTTGACAATCTGGGAACAAATACACACACATCACACTACTACACACACTGAAATCTGAAACCTACTCACTACTGCACCGGAACCTAATACATACACATACTAGCCTCACATAACCCCTCTCTATCTCTCTAATATATATATATATATATATATATATATATATATATATATATATATATATATATATATATATATATATATATATATATATATATATATATATATATATATATATGTAATCTAATGTATTCGTATGCAAGTTAATGAATGATGATGAATGAATGCATGAATGTCAGGAATGTAATATGATGCAAGCATGCATAGGCAATGTAGGTATGATTAAATGAATGCATGAATATATATATATATATATATATATATATATATATATATATATATATATATATATATATATATATATATATATATATATATATATTTGTGACTATATGAATATATATCTTTACATCCATATTCAATGCATGTAGGTAATTGAATGCATTGATATATAGGCATGTATGCATAAAGTCATAAATGTAGGAAATGCAATGTGTATATATAATGTAATGTATAATGCATGTGTATATCTTAGCCTATATGATTTTCCTATGTGTATGCCATATATACATTGAGTATATATGTATGTATATATGTAATTGTGCATGTTTGATATCTTGTGTAGCTTTGTGATTTGTGTGAATGCTATGATAGACTTGGTTAGGCTTAGTGAGACTTGTCTGGGTTAGGACTTGACCTAGTTGACCTAGTCTGACTAGTGTAGTTGACTAGAGTTGACCAAAGGTTGACTTTAGTCTAGATTGACCCAAACATCATGTAAAATGCATTATAATGTTCTTTATTACCATTCTGGACATGTTGTAACTTGTGCTATTCTAAATAGGAGTCAGACACCTCTCCTCAGACAGTATATTCACTTCGGATACTCAGGATATCAGACGAGTATATTCTCTGACCGTTTCATACTTGATATGACTTATATTCTTGCTCTAGATTACTTTACTTGATGTTGTAACGATGGTAACACGGATTAGTACTATATGGATCTTTTTATGCGATGTTATCCCCCTCGGGAGCATCGGATACATCATGTCATGTGCATTTCACTTTCATTATGTATTCTTGTGCTTTCACCATTCATGTGCACTCTCGTGATTTATGTACTCTCATGTTCACGAAGCTCCCATGTTTACATTCATGTGCACCCATTTATGGGCTCCCATGTGAATCATATACAATAACATAACTTGAACAGATCCTTGTGTATTGATTGGGGATGGGGGAGTAGAAATGGTCATGTAAATATTTCCAAAGTAGTGTAGCCATGTACAAACTCTCATGTTTATTATCAAGCCGTTTATGTAGTGCCCCGTCCCGCTCAGTCAATCGGAGGAATCGAAACGCCTACGGCGTTCGGACTTAGCCATGCAACGGATTGCTCGGAGACATCGCTCAGGGGGGTAGTTTCGGTGAACTTGCCTCATCTTAGCCTTCATATAATAAATCGCATGTTTTCAACTTGCACAAGTAGGCTTGATGATAAAAGAGACGAATCCACATAACTAAAGGGAATAATCTCGACGGGTCGAATTGAGTTAGAATATGGAAAGGTCCAATGGTCGGCTTAGAGTTGGTGCACGGCGTGCTTTGAAAATGACACTCGGTCCTTCGTCCCGTGGTTTGGGAGAAGGAAAGTTGGTCTTCGACACAAAACTTTGAATTAGCCTAAGTCATAGGCGTCGCCCGCGTAAATGCTCGATAAATCTTGTACGCTTTCACTGAGCAAGGCTTGGCATAGCCTTTGTTCGTCCCTCGGGTTATGCTGTAGGCTTGAGTAAGTTAGGCAAAGTTATGCCGGTCGACCTAAGTCATTCCAAGTGATGTTTCGCTCATTCTGCAGTTGTCAAGTTAAATAGTCCCACGATCCCAAGGCCCGTCATATGAGGTATGACTTGGGCGATAGCGTTGCATAGAACACGAGTTGGTTTAAGGCATGGGCCACAGTGGGTTCAGTGGAAAGTTAGCCACGGTCTATCGATACTTAAGAAACACGTTATATTCAAGTTAAGTGGGAAGGCTATGCAGTAGTTGTTCCCGGAGTTTCAAAGAAATGTTAAGTCTAAGCAATGGTTAGTCGCCGAGAGGAAATATGTCGGGACTGTAGTTCAGTCGCCGAGGCAACCCTGTTTGGGCTCTGCGAAGAAGTGTGAGAAGTGGAAGAAGTAAAGCAAAGGAACTAAGTGATAATGATGAGACCATACAATTACGTTAATTCTAGAAGTTAGCGTAGGGGCATGGTCATGGACAACTTGTCGACAAGGGCGATGGTTCTTCGAGCGGCAACCCGGTGCCACGGGACCGACTCGGCCTAGGAAGAACAAATTATAGCCGAGCTGGGTAATAGGCAATTGGTAGTATGGAGACTTGCATCGGAGATCGCTACTTGCGGTAAAAGGATCCCGTTTGCCAGGCTATGTCCACGATGGCTAGTTAATGCTAGTGACCATTCATATAGATGTGTCGGCACGGGTGACAATCCACGTGTGACTGAGTTGAGTTGAATTTGTATGCAGTTAGAAGACACAATGTCTAGGCCTAAGATTTGGCTACAACGAAGGCGGCGTGCTTCGGTACGAGATGTAGCATCGAGTGTTAAGTCGTTGGCATAGAGTTGCATGAGTTAGACCTGAGATGTTGCAAGTTAAGTCGAGAAGGGCCGTAGGGCAAATTGGCTGAAGTTACGTTGAGTTGCTAGGCACGACCTCGAAATGTGAGGCACGGCCGTATTGTCAAAACTAAAGTATAGGCAAGATTAAGCGAGGAGGCACTGCCTCAGAGATATTGAAGCACGAATCAAGTTCATGGCACGACCGAGTCGTTACGTCACATAGTATGGCACGAAAGACAAGTATAAGTCGGTGCATCGTCAATGCAAGCACAAGAAAGGTCTAGAGGCAAGGAAATGGAGTCTATCGTGTAGTTGTGTCTCTGATTATGGTCGTAAGGGAAGCACGACTTGATAAGTTAACGTTATTGAGTGGACGTTACTATTGCAAGCACGGGATGGTCCTCAGACACAAATATGCCAAGGCGTTTGTCATAAAACTGATCCTAAGACAAGACTAGAAAGATAATTGATAAGAATGGACTACGTTGCACAAAGTAAATCAAACGTGTTGGTTTTGTATGGGTGGGCGAGGAGTTCACTCCACCAGTACAGTTGAGTACTAACACCCACATAGTTTACATGTGCAGGTACAGGTAGAAGCTCGTGGCGTAGAGCTCGCTTGGATGCGTCGAGGCACGAAGTCCCTTAGCGATTCGAAGCGTGCGGCCGTATGGAGTCAAGACTTAATGGGACATAATGTATGGACATCGCCTTCCGAAGCATCCGCTAGCTCGATACTTGTATTAAGAGATGAGAGAGCAGAGTGACTTGTATAAAGAGAAAAAAGTGTGCACGAGAGACTTGTAATCATGGCTTACGCCTATTGTAATCTGAATGTTCAATATCAATAAAGATCATCTTTTGAATAACTTGTGTTTTGATTCTAAATTTCCACTGCATGTTCAATGTTTCTGCTTGGGACTTCTGTGCGACGAACCCGTCATCGTCGATGAAATCGGCGGTTATGAAACTGCCTTGCACGAGCACAATCTAGGCTCGTGCGGCATCACGCCTTAGCGAGGACGATCGCTCCTACGGGAGCGGGGCGTGACATACATGGTATCAGAGCACTGCTTTACGTCCTTGGACTTTTGATTGAATTCTTTAACTCTGTTATTTTCGCAAACTCTGAAGTGTTGTTTCCGCAAGTTGATATCCTTTGTGCGCTCTCTCTTAAATATCCCACGGATGTCCATACAATAAGTCTATCTATTTTGCAAAACGTAGGAGAACCATTTTTAACAAAATAAAAAGATGGTTTGCGTAAGCACGGTTGGCTAAGTCGGGCTGGGCATATACACCAAAGTCGTATCGACCTTAGAAAAGTCGAGTACGGGATTCGAATTGTGTCGGACAAGAATGAGTTGAACTCGATTGAGTAAAAGTGAGATGACTATCGATAGGGGTGCTATCGAGCGGCGATAACGTTGATGCGATATAGATGAGCGTGCATAGAAATTGAAGATGGGTTCGAACGGAAAATTTGAAGAAGCTAATTTTGATTCGAATTATAGTTGAGGATTAGTTAAATGACTTCATCCCTGAGTGGTGTATGCGATATCCTCAGGAATGTCGATCGATCGATTGAGGATGTGGGGTGTCGGTGAGTCTATCAGCAAGCGTCGCGTTATGCAAAGCCTTAGATTGAGTGTCGTTGAACAAGTAGTAGTCTTGAAGATTTGGATGAGTTTATTCGAACAACTTAGAATTAATGTGCACGAAACGTGCACGGGATTGAGATTGCACGAGTATGAAACATGAAGATGATTGAGTAGGTGAAATCGAATAGAGGAAAAGGTTAGGGTGTACGAACGGATGACTTGATCGAAGAAATTGATACTGATCGTATATGAAAGTTAGCATGACAGATAGATAGTGTGCATGAAAAGTTGAATTTTGAAGTTACGCAATGACTCTAAGGATTGGATTGAATGTTGCTCGACGATTTGAGTTAGCAAAAAATGATGCAAATTAAGGAAATACGTTGGTCAATGACTTTAAGATAGAGGGATGGATGATACGCAAATTTAGGTTTAAAGAAATTGATGTTGTGAACGATTCGAGGGATAATGATCGAATTTGAATTTGAATATCGAGGAGATTATCCAGTCGGACGCTAGCATCATTCGTACGACTCGAAATTTGTTACAAAAGAAGATCATCAGGTTACGTATGTCATCGATGGTATAGAGGCGTATCAAAGATCGATATGCGATAACTCGGGGTACTCTGATACGGTGAATGACGATCGTGCAAGTGTTATCGTTCTGATGGATGCAATACTTAGGATTTTGATTGAGACGAATGTTGGATGAAAGTGATCTTGTCTTGATACGTTGATAACCACAACGTCGACGATCTTGTCTTACGCGAGCGCAACTCTAGCCTCGCACATGTGTTGTGTCGGATTTGGGACGATCATTTCGCATGAGCGTTGACATGGTGATTCATGTCGCAGGAATGATCGAACTCGGAAAATCAGGATGCGACAACTTTGATTATCTCGACTTGTCGGTTTGATGCGAAGGAAAATTTAAGGATATTTGGACTTGCAATTGATGATTGAGTAAACTTGAGGATTGAATAGGTCCAATTCGCGTATCGAGAATGAATTAGTCTAGACTCAAAACAAGAGTTACGCCCCGATGAGAAAGATCATCCCGCGGGAGCGTGCATGGTGATTCATGCCCACCGTAGAAAATCTGACTCGTGTGAGATCGGGATGCAACGTATTGTTAAGTCAGATGACCTTGTCATCAATTTTGTGAATTGGGATAAATGACTTAGGGAATATGAAATGTGAATTATGGTTTAGCGATGAATTATGTCGTAGCGTGCTTGACTTGAGAATGATTGATAGGTGGATTATGTCGAACGTGTTCGAAAGATAGACTATGAAAGATGGTTTATTGGACGAGCGATATTGATACGTCAAGGAGTTGGTTGAAACATGACTTATCATAGGATGGCTTTGCTGAATGACTCGGACCCCGTGCGACAAATATTGGGATGTGCGTAGGGAATCAATGTTCGATGTTTAGAAATCGAAGTAATGCAAGCTTGGGTAGAAAATCCCGTACTATCGATTTGGGCTTGACCTTAGGATGGGGTCAGTGTTGATATTGTTGTTTGGGAACTATGATTTCAATACTGACGGATGACCTTAGCCTAAAGACGTAGCCTAGCGGTTAGGCAGACTTTCCGGCGTGAAGCGATAGGAATTGTGGAGGCACCGCTCACGAGGCTCGGTTGACATGCATGTATATCAAGGCCGCTTGAATATGTGCACAATCCGACTCGAGTAGTGATGGCGAATTCTCTATCATGAGGCTTGGCTAAAATGCATGTATTTTGGGGACACCTGGAATATGTGCACGATCCAACTAAGTGATACGTTGAATCAAGTGAGACTTGAGGAACGAGAAAGTGTCAAAAATTTTAAGATCGTGAGTTTCGAAGAAATGTTGATGATCATTGAATTGAGACGAGTTAGAATGTTGGTTGATCGGTTGGTGTGCCTAACGACTAAGTTAGCGATAAGCACGAGCGTGGCTCGGATTGAGGGAACGCATAGGAGTAGAGTGTGTGAGAAACGTAGGATGTTGGATCAAGTTATAAGCCGATAAGTATACTCAGTAACTTTCGAGGACGAAACTTTTTTGAGTGGTGTATGATGTAGTGCCCCGTCCCGCTCAGTCAATCGGAGGAATCGAAATGCCTACGGCGTTCAAACTTAGCCATGCAACGACTTGCTCGGAGACATCACTCAGGTGGGGTAGTTTCGGTGAACTTGCCTCATCTTAGCCTTCATATAATAAATCGTATATTTTTAACTTGCATAAGTAGGCTTGATAATAAAAGAGACGAATCCACATAACTAAAGGGAATAATCCCGACGGGTCGAATTGAGTTAGAATATGGAAAGGTCCAACGGTCGGCTTAGAGTTGGTGCACGGCGTACTTTGAAAATGACACTTGGTTCTTCATCCCGTGGCTTGGGAGAAGAAAAGTTGGTCTTCGACACAAAACTATGAACTTGCCTAAGTCATAGGCGTCGCCCGTGTAAATGCTCGATAAAGCATGCACGCTTTCACTGCGCAAGGCTTGGCATAGCCTTTGCTTGTCCCTCGGGTTAAATTGTAGGCTTGAGTAAGTTAGGCAAAGTTATGTCGGTCGACCTAAATCATTCCAAGTGCTATCCCGCTCATTCTACGGTTGTCAAGTTAAATAGTCCCACGATCCCAAGGCCCGTCATATGAGTTATGACTTGGGCGATAGCGTTGCGTAGAACGTGAGTTGGTTTAAGGCATGAGCCACAGTGGGTTCAATGAAAAGTTAGCCACGGTCTGTCGATACTTAAGAAATACGTTATATTCAAGTTAAGTGGGAAGGCTATGTAGTAGCTGTTCCCGGAGTTTTAAAGAAATATTAAGTCTAAGCGATGGTTAGTCGCCGAGAGAAAATATGTCGGGACTGTAGTTCAGTCGTCGAGGCAACTCTGATTTGGGCTCTGCAAAGAAGTATGAAAAGTAGAAGAAGTAAAGCAAAGGAACTAAGTGATAATGATGAGACCATGCAATTACGTTAAGTCTAGAAGTTAGCGTAGGCGTGTGGTCATGGACAACTTGTCGACAAGGGCGATGGTTCTTCGAGCGGCAACCCGGGGCCATGGGACCGACTCGGCCTAGGAAGAGTAAATTATAGCCGAGCTGGATAATAGACAATTAGTAGTACGGGGACTTGCATTGGAGATCGCTACTTGCGGTGCAAGGATCCCGTTTGCCAGGCTATGTCCACGATGGCTAGTTTATGCCAGTGACAATTCATATAGATGTGTCGGCACGGGTGACAATCCGCGTGTGTGCCTTTGGACTGAGTTGAGTTGAATGTGTATGCAGTTAGAAGACACAATGTCTGGGCCTAAGATTTGGCTACAAGGAAGGCGGCGTGCTTCGGCATGAGATGTGGTGTCGAGTGTTAAGTCGTTGGCATAGAGTTGCATGAGTTAGACCTAAGCTATTGCGAGTTAAGTCGAGAAGGACCGTAGAGAAAGTTGGGTGAAGTTACTTTGAGTTGCTGGGCACGACCTCAAATTGTGAGGCACAGCCGCGTTGTCAAAACTAAAGTATAGGCAAGATTAAGCGAAGAGGCGCTGCCTCGGAGATATTGAAGCACGAATCGAGTTCATGGCACGACCGAGTCGTTATGTCATAAAGTATGGCACGAAAGACAAGTATGAGTCGGTGCGTCGTCAATACAAGCACGAGAAAGGTCTAGAGGCAAGAAAATAGAGTCTATCGTGTAGTTGCATCTCGGATTATGGCCGTAAGGCAAGTATGACTTGATAGTTTAACATTGTTGAGTGGACGTTACTGTTGCAAGCACGGGATGGTCATCAGACATAAATATGCCAAGACGTTTGTCATAAAACTGATCCTAAGAAAAGACTAGAAAGACAATTGAGAAGAATAGACTACGTTGTACAGAGTAAATCGAACGTGTTGGTTTTGTATGGGGGGGCGAGGAGCTCACTCCACCTGTACAGTTGAGTACTGACACCCACATAGTTTACATATGCAGGCACAAATAGAAGCTCGTGGCGCGAAGCTCGCTTAGATGCTTCGAGGCCCGGAATCCCTTGGCGATTCGAAGCGTACGGCCGCATGGAGTCAAGACTTATACGGGACACAATGTATGGACATCATCTTCCGAAGCATCCGCTAGCTCGAGACTTGTATTTAGGGATGAGAAAGAGCAGAGTGACTTGTATAAAGAGAGAAAAGTGAGCACGAGAGACTTGTAATCATGGCTTACGCCTATTGTAATCTGATTGTTCAATATCAATAGAGATCATCTTTTGAATGACTTGTGTTTTGATTCTAAATTTCTGCTGCATGTTCAATGTTTCTGCTTGGGACTTCTGTGCGACGACCCCGTCGCCGCCGATGAAATCGGCCATTATGAAACTGCCTTGCACGAGCGCAATCTAGGCTCGTGCGGCATCACACCTTAGTGAGGACGATCGCTCCTACAGGAGCGGGGCGTGATAGTTCACATGTCTATCTTGTACTCTAAATACTAGTTGACTGTTAGTTCTCTACTTATAGTAGATATTTCCATTACAGTCATCTTTTTATTTCATGTCCTTTCTTTCAGCGATTCATGTATCTTACTCTATTGTATGTTTTATATTCCTGTCATGATATGAACTGCGTGAGATATACTGTGCTCGCTTCTGTCCTGACTGTACCTGTTAAAAATATTACAGAGGATGAGGCGTGTTGTACTACCTACTACGGGGCAGCATTAGAGGACACCTGTGACTTGGACCTCCAGTAGGATCCATTACCTGCTGACGACACTCCCATAGTTTAGTTATCTTATTTCAGTTGTATCTCATCTGGATATTTGTATTAGAGATTTTATGATGATGTGGATTTGTTGAGTTGTTAGATGTTTATCGTAGACACTTTAGATTCTCTCTTTTATCGTATTTCATCTATGCATTCTATTGATATTCTTATTATCTTATCGTACATCTTCCTTAGCTGTGATTGAGATTTGTACTTTATATTGTTCCTCCATTCGAAGAGTATAACTGTGCAATGTACCTTAAACTGTTAGATGCATGTGACCTAGGACAGCGTTCTACCATCGATACTGCGGCGTAGGCTGGACGTACCCACTTCTCGTGCCCTTACACTAGGGTACGGGTCGTGTGAGCACCCTGAATTTCGGGTTAATTTGTTTTAATTTTTCTGATTAAATTGGTTTCGATAAATAATTTATTCTGTTATTTTTTTTCCTTAAGTGTACTTTTTCGTGCCTTTGATAATTGGAGTGTCAGGGATGTTCAACTCTGGAAACCTTCTTCACGAGTTTTGTAGTGGACAAGATTACCTTCATGACGGTATATAATGTCCCATCCAAACTTGTTCCCTTGTACTCTTTCTGCTTCGTACAACTTCGGGTCGATTTAGACCATTTGATTATTAATTAATTTTCCCACTCTTTTCCTTAATCATTATTAGTACGTTACCGTGACTTTTAATTTGGGAGCACAAGACCAGTCAGTTCCTTGAAACCAACTTCTCATGCATGATCTACTCGAGACGCTCTTCATTCATGACCTTCGTGTCCCACTCAGACACACCATTTTGTGCTCCGTTTGCTTCACACAACTTTCCTGACACGTGATCCGATTTTATTTCACCCCACGGTGTCACATTTATTTTTCCAACTTGATTTGTGGGTACCCTGTCGACCAAAACCTGTCAATCCCAAATATGGACATGGCCCACATTGAGCCTACTACCCGCACGATACTTGTGTCCCATTTATTGGAATTCTTACGTGCTACTTATTTACCCATGATCATCAACACCTATTTAATTCGATTATTTTGCTATGTCCGATTTTGATCCAATCCGGCTCGACTGAACCCAACCCCAACTCCATATTACTCTCTCTCATGACACCCTCAGCCTCATTACCCTTGAAAAATACTAAATACCCTATCTACCTATTTTTAATATTTAATGGAAAATTTCCTTATTAAAAATTCCTAGGAAGTATCTAATCCTTATTTCATCATAGCCATTGGATTTATCACCATAAATCCTCACCCTACAATTTTCCCACACTCTCACAAATTTTCCTCCTAGCCTTGGCCGCCCTAACTTCTAGGGATGGCTTTTCTCTCTCCTTCCCTCTTTTACTCACTCCCTCTCATTAATTATTCACTCTCTCTCTTTCTTCCTAAAATCTTTACAGCTTTCAAACTCCTCACTCACATAAACAGCCACAGCTCCATTCCCGAACTCAGCCGTGGTCGGGCACCACCCTGGCCGAGCTCAGCCCCGGCCACCACCCTGGCCAGCAGGCCGAGCAGCTCCCTCCTCCTTCATCAACACAACCTCCACCTTAGCCATTCAACAACCACCATCATCACCATCATCTTTCCTCCATCACCATCAACATCCTCCCATAGCCCGACCTTCCCTCCTTCCTGGCCGAGGCCGTCAGCCACCACCACCAGCAGGCCGCTCCACCAACCTTCTCCTCCTCTTCTTTAATAACCATCATCACCACCATCAATATCATCTCCATTAAACCGCCACCACCACATTAATCCACCACCACCCTCGACGGTCGCCGCCCCCGTAGCGCTAGGCCACGCGTCGCCACGCCTCTGCCGGGCCAGACTAGGCCACGCAGCCCCCCACAACGCTGCGACTGCAGCAGTACAACATGGGCGGCCGGAACGGCCATGGGCCGCGCGTACAGGCCGCCGTTCAGGCGCCGCCGCCGCCGTGGCCGCCCCCTCCCCTCCCCGTGGTGGGCCAACTCAGGCGACCCCCTGGGTCCGCCATCTTCTTCTCCAGCGCGACGTATAGGCGATTCGTGCATTTCGTACGAATTCCCGTCGTAACGCGCGCGGAATCAAGTCCGTTTTGGCGTCCCATCGTAGCAACTTTGTGCACAATTTTTGAGAAATCTGATCGTTGGATCGGCAATTTCTTCGCTCCATCCCAATCTTGATATATCCACCTTCACTCCTGTCAATTTTTGTCCGTTGATTTTATCGTTTGATACATCAAAACCGGCCACCAAGTTGACCGTTTAAATTATATAAAATTTGGACAGTTTCGCGGAGCCAACTTCGTCAGCTTGTACCTCCTCTATCGCAGCTCCATTTGGCGTGCTACCAGTTCCTGTGCAAAGCTGGTATAACCCTCTTACTACCCCTCCAGTTTCGTTTCATTGTGAGCTTGTTTGATTTGTTGAATATGACGCCAAAGTTGGCCGTCCTCCATTTTTGAACACGAGACTCCAGATTTCATTTCTGACACCACCAGTAGACTCGTGGCATCGTTCTGGCATGTTTTCATATAAAATTTGTTAGATTTGGAGGACGCGAGCCCTGGCACGCATTTCGGTACAAAGTGGATCCCACAGTCCGGGTCAACGGGACTTTTTGACGTCGGCTCATCAGAATCCAATTTCGGATATACCGTTGAGTTTGTATCGTCATTCTGGACTCGTTGATATATAATTTGCTAGGTTTTAGTGGACATTGGATCCGGCACGCATTTCGCTGCAAGTCGGATACCAATATCCGGGTCAACAGGTCATTTTGAGATCGGCTCATCGGAATCCAATTTCGGATATACCGTTGAGTTCGTATCATCATTCTGGACTCGTTGACATGTAGTTTGTTGAGTTTTGAGAACATTGGCTCTGGTACGCATTTCCGTGCAAACCGAAATTCTAAGTTCTGGTCAACGGACCAAATTGAGATCGGGTTAATGGAATCCAATTCTGGATATACCGTTGGGTTCGTATCGTCATTCTGGTTTCGTGGACATATAATGTGTTATATTTTATAGACTTATTTTCCTGCACACTTTTTGGTGCAAAACGGCTCCGACACGGATACCGTTTTGACCTGAAATTACCTTTTTGCCCTTATGTCCAAATTGGACCGATGGTTAGGCTATCCTAGCTAATTTGACTATTTTGGACACGTTGGCGATGTTTATTTCATCATCCGACAATGTTTGTAGATAGTTTCTCTATGTATCACCCTTTTATTAATAATTAATTCTTATAATATTCGTATTTCGGGATTAGTACAACGGAACTGAGATCAGTCAATTCTAGTGATCTCACATTGCTGAAATTGGTAAGATGGACACGTGGATCACTATAATAAGATTATTAGCTTTACCGTTGATCATCTTATCTCGATTTGCGTGTCGTAAGTTTCGACGTACGAATAACGAAGTACACTTTATATCTTAAATAATTAGACTAGAATTGACCCTGTTTGACCAGAGTTGACCAGTTGACCAAAAGTCAACTGTAAGTCAATACTTGACCTAGTTTGACTAGATTGTTGACCAGAGTTGACCTAGAGTCGATTTGACTTAGAAGAACCTAGGATAATATAGATTGCTTGTAGAGATTCATTTATTACAACTTGAACACCTTATAACCTGTGTTACTTTAAATAGGACTCTGTGGCTTCAGTTGGACCCCTATACCTATCAGCTGTTCAGGTTGTACATTCTCTGATCATTTCATAACTTGTTAAAATTATATTCCTGCTTTAGATTACTTTACTTGATGCTATCACGACATTATCACGGATTAGTACTATATGGATCTATTCATGCGATGTTATCCCCCTCGGGAGCATCGGGTACTGTAATGCCTGGGGTTCGTATTGCGTATTTTGGAATACGTATACGTATTTTATTTTGTATTACTTGATTCCTGGCTTAGCTTTTCCTTCTTGACATGGTTTATTTCCTTGGGCTGGTTCGGTTGGCTTGGTTCGATTTGGGATTACTATTGGTTCAAGATGAACCCATGATGAACCCCCTACCTACCACCACCATTTGTATTTATTAGCCCTCTTCATTCTCTCTCTTCATTTATCATCTTCTTCTTCCTCATTTACTTCCTTACCTACCAGAGAGAGAAAAGAGAGGTCTAGGCAAGTGCAACTTGCTTCATGGAGGAACTCCAATTTTACTACTTCATTCTCTTCCTTACTACATTCTAAAGCACTTTAGTACTTGGCATTTTCACTTTCCATGGCTAGATTCTTGTAGATCTATATTTACTTTATTTTCGGAATTCTTGGGTTTTGATCTACTTAAGCTTGTTATTTCCTAGTTTTGATGGTTCCATGTGGTAGAGAATTTCGTTCTACCCCATTTTGACCTATGGAAGTTCGGATTTGGACTCCGGATGAAGGTTTCTTGGAGCTTGGAAGCAAGGATTCTTGGTGTTCTTCTTCTCGGAAGCTTGGAGAAGAAGAACAGTGCTTGACTTGACCGCATGACACTTCATGCGGCAAGTGCTTCTGAGCCGCATGAGCCTTCATACGACAGTTCTGGCCGCACGAGCTTGACTTGGCCGCATGACAATTCATGCGGCAAGTGACTTAGCCGCATGGGACTCTCAGCCGCATAGGCTGGATCCCATTCCTGGCCGTATGGATTTCTAGCACCCTGAGCCGCATAAAGCTCTATTCATAGCCAGCCGCATAAAACCTCGTTCGACCCAGCCGCAGGAGTGCTTCCATCCAGCCGCATGGGCCCCTTTTCTCGAACCGCATACGCATCCATTCTCTTTCCAGCCGCATATGTACAGCCCCTCTTGGCCGCATGAGTACTCCCCCCTTCTGACCCGCATAGGCGTTGCTCCCTGCTGCCGCATGGGACTCTGCCTACCCTGAGCCGCATTAACTTAAGCACTCGCTGGCCGCATAAGCCGCAGTCTTCCACTGCCGCATAAGGTCGAACCCAGCTAGCCGCATGGACCTTCATCTCAACCCAGCCGCATATACTCCACTCCCCCTCAGCCGCATGCACCTGACCCTGTTCAGCCGCATGGGCTGTTCTCTTCAGCCGCATGTGATCATATGCCTTAGCCGCATGGCTCTTCTATAGCCCTGAATATTGATATTTTATTAGATATTTTACGTCCATTTTATATCCTTACGCCTTTTGTCATGAACTTGATAATCACGAATTTATTTTTATATATATTTGCTAATGATAATTGAACATGGCATGGCAGGACAAGCATGCCTGACATGATTATCTCGAATTGCTGTTGTACATGACATGACCTGACAAGGATGATTAACCTGGACACCGTGGATGATTGCGTTTGCACAATAAACCAGTATTGTCTTGTATCATGTCTAGGATGGGATCCCTGAGTACCACGGTCAGGGATACCTACTATAATTAACTAAGGGTAATAAACTAGAATAATTCAGTAGACATGAAGAGATTCCCGGCTACAGGCAATCCCATTATCTGGGCGCATTAAGTGGACCTGTAGCCTACCGACGAGTAGGGCACATTTTCAGCCCACAGTCATGTGGTGCACCCTTCATAAACAGACATTCGACCTGGATAACTTGGATGGTCTGCAGGGCTTGTGGCTGTTGGGATAATCTCATTGCATCTTGCTAGTAACTAGGCCTGTGATAACCCTAGTTGGTTAAAAGGTATCAAGCCGTACTCTTGATTGGCCGTGATTGATTGGATGTAGTTTATTCTAGCTTAGTCTTATCATGATCCTGTACAAGATTGTGACATGATTATTGATGCTTGTCTTAACAATAACGATCAGGGGTCCAGTTCTATTCAGGCGAAGGGTTACAACCCCGGTCCTTGTTTGGTTTAAGGGTTGTAACCTGGCTCCCGGAGCAGTTCTGTGTCCTCTCTTCGTTTATTGTCTTAATTACAACCCCATGCCATGTTCGTCATGTTTTATCTTACCTTAATACCATGATTATTTATACTGGCCTTAGCAATAAAGATCAGGGGTCCAGTTCTGTTCAGGCGAAGGGTTACAACCCCGGTCCTTGTTTGGTTTAAGGGTTGTAACCTGGCTCCCGGAGCAGTTCTGTGTCCTCTCTTCGTTTATTGTTTTTACTGTACTAATAGTATTTGAGACGGGTTTCTATTCAGGTGAAGGGCTGCAACCCCGGTCCTTGTTTGGTTTAAGGGTTGTGACCTGGCTACTTGAATAGTTTCCTCGTACTCGGTTTACTGTTGTTATCGTTATTATGATCAGTTCTTTATTTATTATCTTTAATATTCTATTGTGACATGCTGGTTTTAGTTCCTAAGTGAAGCATCCTTTGTGGCACTTGCTCTTTCTGGGGTCTGACCCAGCTGGTTTTGTATGGCCAGATATTGGAGCAGCACCAGAGGATCCACCTGTTTTCCAGCCCGATAGTGAACACCAGGCGTAACCCGGGCAACGAGTGAGTTATTTTTGGCTCTCCCACTCTATTGTAAAAATATTATTTTGAGGCATTTAGCCGACGAGCACCTGTTTAGCTCGATTGTATTTACTTACTGTCTGCCTACGGGCTGTAACATGATTGACAGATCCTAGGGTTGATCATGTATGACTAAACTCTTACTAGTCCTGACATTTTGTAATGACTAGCTTCATGATCAGCTGAATATGTAATGTTTGGGACGCCTTACTATTATATATTTAATGATCATACATCTTGTAACTTTTACTTACTTGCTTGTGATTGAGACACTAGGCTTGTTCATGACCATAGGAGACTGTTGGCTTGTAGTAAACCCTCATGTATCTAGACAGCCGTGACCGTATAGCGAGATGGATCCCATTTCATATACGTAGCTGGCTATGTCTGCCCCCGCTCTCCAGTATTCTGGTTCTGGGGCGTGATAGGTACATTGTGTCATGTGCGTTTCACTTTCATCATGTACTCCTGTGCTTTCACCATACATGTACACTCTTGTGAATCATGTACTCTCATGTTCACGGAGCCCTCATGTATACTATCATGTGCACCCTTTCATGGGCCCTCATGTGATATCATGTATAATAACATAACCTACTTAGATCCTTGTGTATTGATTGGGGAAAACGGGGGAGTGCTAATAGTCATGTGAACAAATTCCATAGTAGTGTAGATCATGTGAAACTCCTTAGTGTAGATCATGTACTAATCTGTCATGTTCACATGTGCTATCATGTACTCTACATCACTAGCCACTATTAGTTCTCTATATACAGTAGCTATTTACTTACAGTTCTCTTCTTTTACATCATGTACTTCCTTTCAGTTTCCTGTATCTTACTCTACTGCATGTTTATATTTTCTAACCTGCCATGATCTGTTGAGATGTATTGTGCTCGCTCCTGTCCTGACTGGACCTGTTGAAAAATTTTACAGATAGCCTGGAGGTTGCCTGCTAGCCTAGAGGAGACACATGTAGAGGTTGTATATATAGTCATTTCAGTTGTCTTGAGTTGTATTCACTTTATGGATTACTGTATTTGAGCTTTGAGATGTATTTCTGGGTATGTGTATCTTAGACACTTAGACTTCTATCTGTTGTATCTCTTTTGGATTTCATGTTTTATCTATCTTTATCATGCTCTACCTTAGATGTGATTGAGACTGTATCTGTTATGTCACCTCTATTCGGAGAGTATATACTGTACAGGTACCTTTATATTGTTAGATGTTGACCTAGGACAGCGTTCTACCATCGACACTGCGGCGTAGGCTGGACGTACCCACGTCTCGTGCCCTAACTCTAGGGTGTGGGTCGTGACTGGTCATGACAGATGGATTCCCAATGTAGCACCACAAGTGGACACAAGAGTGAAGTTGGACACGATCCTGAAGCCAATAGCCTCCTCTTCTTGTACTCCTTTGGTTCCCAAGCTTCTAGGCTCCTTAGATAAAGAGTAGGAGAAGATTGTGAGTGATTTGAAGTAATTTTGATGGAGGAATGATGGAAGAATGAAGAGGTTTTTGGAAGAACACCACAACTAGAGTTTGTGCTCCAAAATGAAGAAGTGAATGAAAGAATACACTCCATCATGTGGTCAGCCATGTAGTGCCCTAATTTGCCTATTTGAAAAGTCCACAATGCCCTCTTGAGTTGTCATGAAGGTTTGGTTAACCTATGGAAGCCTTTAGCCTAAGTTGGTAATTAGTTCTAACCCCTTATTCAAGACATGTTATGACTTAAATGAGTCCTCAATGTGGCTAACCTAGAAAGTAGGTCCAAGTGTCATGACAATTCCAAATAGGTTCACTAACCAAGGTCTAATAAATAGGCTAGTCCACTAATAAATGCAACAATCACATATAATTCATTAAATAATATACACACTATATAAATAATAAAATGACAAAAATAACCCTATCTAGGATTCTGGTAGTGACAGTGTCAGAGACGCTTTACTGTTTTATCTTACATGCTCATTACTTACTGTTGCTTGATTGACCGATTAAGACAGATGTTCTGTGAGACCAAGGAAGACTTGATTATAGTATGTATCCCCTTTTCTACCATAAAATTGTGTTTACTATTGAGTCATATAGCATTTTCATTGTCATGGATGTCTTCTGCACAAGGTTTTAGTGAGTTTTCTCGAACGGTACCTGGGATACTATGACCAAATTGACCTAGGGAAAACATTGGTCATGCTATGGTATTACGAGAACATTTATTGAGGTTAGCTACCAACTTTGGCATGAAGCGTCGCAATACCATTTTGGGATGTCCTTTATGGTGCTGTTTTGACCAATGACCATGTAGTCAGAATGCATGCTAATGAATGTCGTATGCAGGGGCGATAAGTATTATATCATATATCTTATGCAGGGACAGTGCATCGGTTGTTGGTAAATATTTAATGTTTATGTCGTACACTTGCTGTTGTTCGATATTTTTCGTGAACATGAATTGTTAATTGCCCTAGTCCATAATAGAAAGATCACATAAACAAATACTTGTCACATAATTAGAAGTGTTGGTTTGGCTGAGTGGGCCAATTGGGACTCACCGGTACATTTTCAAATGTGTTGACCCCTCCTCCAATGGTGTTAGAGAACACACGGGCGCACGAGGGAGATAAAGTCTTTGATGCAGTTTTCAAGCTTCTTCCTAGTCAAATTTTAGAGTATTCAGAATTTCGTTGCTACTTTTAGTTTTTCAGTTGTAATAAATGTGCATAATGTATGGAATCAGAAAATTTTTTCATGACAACATATCAGTTGTTTTCTTTTCGTAAATCTATGTAAGCCGGAATGACATTCAATGTTGTACTGAGAAAATTATATTCTGCTGCCGTTATTCAATAAAATGAACCATTTCTTCCTATATTATGCATTCAATGTTTCTGTTGTGTTGTTGAATTTCGATATTTCAAAAAGTATTATATTGTGCATGTTCTTGCCTTGTACAAGTACAATTTAGACTTGTATGACATCACGTCCGTGAAGACTTATCGATTTTACGGAATCGAGATGTGACATGGTGAAGGAGAAGGGGGAGGGGGCAGGTGGTTCGGGCGAAGGGGTGCCGGGAGGGGCGGGAGTGGGGGTACGGGAGATGAGGGGTGGGGGTAATTCGATCTTTTTTAGGATATCAAGTTAATGCATATCAAAGTTTAAGATATTAAGTTAAAAAATTGAAATAGTTGAGAGTATAAAGTTGAAATTAAGCCTTTAGTTTTTTATTATAAATGTGCATGCTCTCACAACAAGCTAGCCAGGAGTCGAACTCTGGTCGTGCCCCCTGGTCGACTTTTTTAGGTTTTTTTAGGGGCACCTTCACAATTACTAAGGGGCAGCCCTTACTTAGGGGGCAGCCCATTTGGTGGAGATTCTACTAGGGGGCAGCCCAAATTTTTTTAGGGGCAGCCCAACCCCCCAGACTCAAATTTCCTATTCATTTCATCATTTCCTCTCTCTCTCTCCTCGAAAAGAAAAAGAAGAAGAGCTCTCTCTCCCTCTCCCTAAACCCTAGAAAATTTTCCTCCACTACTCTAATCCTAATTTCTCCACCAAATTTCTTTGAAGAACACTCCCACATTCGACGAGATGACACGCAAGTC
Source organism: Iris pallida (assembly GCA_029216955.1). NCBI lineage: Eukaryota > Viridiplantae > Streptophyta > Magnoliopsida > Asparagales > Iridaceae > Iris > Iris pallida. Next base: position 13,182,103 of record JANAVB010039220.1, read on the forward strand.
GAAGAAATCGGATTCTCGGTACGTTCTTCCCTAATTTCTTCTATAATTTTCTACATTTTATTCGAAACCCTAGAATAGTTTTAATTGTCTAAAAACTTTTGATAATTTAGGTTTAGAATGTCTTTAGGGTTTATGAATGCCATTTTCGAACACGACAAAGCCATAATTTCTCTTAAAACCCTAACCCTAGAAAACGACAAACTAGCGAGTCGTTTGTCTGTTGGCCGAGTACAGTAGGACTGCCAAGCATGTGGCAGTCCTCATGTAAACAAGGATTGCCACAGGCCTGGCAGTCCTCTTTCAATAGAGGACTGCCAGGACTGTGGCAGTCCTTGTTTACATGAGGACTGCCACATGCTTGGCAGTCCTACTGTACTCAGTTCTGGGGGTGGGGGATAGGGGGTAAGAGTTCTATTTTAGTTTGCATTAGTTATTAATTGTACGGTCGCACAATCTAATGTTCTATAGGGGTAACAGTCCTCCCGACGCACCAAAAAGAATACGCCCCACCGCGTCAAAGCGGAAGGAACGCGCGGAACGTCCGATTACAATTTCTGAACCGGAGCGCCAAGGTCGGGCCGGAACACGGAGATCCCCACCGGTTGCACAAGCTCGATCGAAGTAATGAGCTCGTAATCCTTCTCCTTCTTCCAGTGATGACGACGACGTGCCAATTAGCCAACTCCTGCCACCCCGTCAAGCTGGTTCTGCTCCATCTGAGGAGACCGGTCCTTCTGAGCCGCCTGTCCGCCCGCCAGGTTGCTCAATGTTGGCTTCATTTGAGAACCATATTGCATATGCAATATGGAAGGACCCGGTATGTACATTACTTTTGTAAGCTAGCAGTAAAGTATATGATATCTATATGTATTTCATATGTTTTATGTTTTTATATGTTGTTTGATATACAGAGGACATATCGTATGCTTAGGGCTGTGAGTCACGGGAAGAAAACCGTGTCTTGGCCGTTTAGAAGCTTACCGGAGGCCATCCAGGAGAAAATCGTACCGAGCGGTTTGCATAATTTGGCTGATTATGCCTATAGGACAATGGATAGTGCCCTGATATCCGCCTTTGTGGAGAGATGGCACCCGGAGACCAATACGTTTCATCTCTCATGCGGGAAGATGACCATTACACTTGACAACGTGTACCAGATACTGGAGCTACCAGTTACCGGTCACGTCATGACCAAAGAATATTACAGAGATAAAAAATCGACAAAATGGTACTCGAAGATCGTCAAGTTTGTCTCAAGTAACCTTGGACTTGAGGAAACTAGTTTTACAACTCTCCCGGGCTTCAAGAAATCATATGGAATTCCTCTTTCATTTCTGGTGGAGCACTTCAGGAATATGGAATTGGATGAGGATGATGATGAGTTGGTCGACGCGATGGCCAGTGCTTGCATGCTTGTAGAAGCATGGAAAATATCAGAATGATGGTTTATGCGGCTCGGAAGAGGAGAACCCCATGCGGCTCATACAGGGGCAGTCCCATGCGGTTCAGAGAGACTCTCAGTCTCATGCGGCTCGGGGCAGGAGAATCCATGCGGCTTACATAGGGACAGTTCCATGCGGTTCAAAGAGTCTCCCAGCCTCATGCGACTCGGAAGTACATGCGGCTCACAAACGACCAACAGAGATATGCGGCTCGATCAACACCACGTGTCCCCGTGGGATCCCTTCACACAGCTGGCCATCGAGTAATGGCCTTATTTAATGCTCTGCCATGATTTGACAGCTGACGGCTCTGACATAAAGTGCCATGATGGTCCTGTCATAATGACAGACCCTTCGGGAATAGAAGAAAATCTTTGATACGATCCGAGATTGCCACATGGCAGACTCCCATGCGGCTCAATCAAAGAACAGCTTCATGCGGTTGGCAGGAATCATCTTCCTGCGGCTCACCACGAAACCATCCCATGCGGCTCGCAAGTACTATACCTATGCGGCTCGCGGAGACGCTGTCTTATGCGGTTCATGGATATCATGCGGCTCTGGCAGGGTCCACCATTAAGACACGTGGCAGAGATTCAATTGCTCCCATGACTTGACAGCTGGTAGCAGGGTGATTATGGGATGCGTGGTATTAAATCAATCAGAGATTTACCAGATCCCAATAACCATATTTAACGTTATCCTCATAATTAATGAGATCATGTCATATCATTCATGATCAAGCCAATGGGACACGTGGTGAGAGATCTAAGCTTGACACAACCAATCATGAAGATTTAAAGCAATCAGCATTAATCACTCATAAGATTCAATACTAGCCACATTTATGGCCCAGATCCTTCACGCTTAAGACTAATGGTCCAGATTGATTAAACATCAGGCCGCCGCCACTTTGAGAATGGGCAATCATCCAAACCGTAATGATGCCCCCACTCCTATAAATAAGCAAGGTGTCATTCCCTTGCGAAAAAAAAGACAGAGAGAGCTTCCCCCCTAATAATTAGAGAGAAAATACACACAGAGAGAGAGAAGTCAGAAGAGCCATACGAGAAGAGCAAGAAGAGCATTTCTTCATCAACGCCAATCATCTCGTCACAGGAGTCAAGGCTGCATACCGATCGTCCAAGGAGTAAGACAGGGCTGTCGTCACCTTCCCGAGCCTCTATCGTCACCCCCAGAATCTAAAATAAACAATTATACTTAGACTGCTGTACCTAGGTTTTCGTCCCTAGGCTTTCTTTGTACAAGCGAGTTTGTAACGTGAAGTAAAAGTCCGGTCCTCCGATAATTGTTCTGTTCTTTTATATATCATGGCAAACACGATGGCGACTCTGCTGGGGACAAACTTCTCCACGGCTGAGGATTTGGTGACGCAGTCGGATGCAGCCAAACTTGGCTCCACGCAACAAAAGTTGGTCGTCCGCTTCGACCAACAGGCGTTTGAAGAGATGCTCTCCGAAGGGAGCGCTGGCCCGGTCCAGAAGCGCACCCGCACGACGAAGGCTCGCAAAGAGTGGAGGCCAAAATTATTTGCTCCTCTCCAAGCCCTCGATGGGATACCCTCTATTGCTCAAGACGGCGAGAAGGACTCTCCTGCGGCCATACTTCAGACCGTAGACAACTCTGCTGTCCCCAAGTCCGACAGAAGAAAACACTATAATGCTGGACTTGCAGGGGCAGAGACAATCTCTATGCGATCCGAGCCACATAAGGGTATTAGCCGCAGGGAGAAAGCTCATGCGGCTGCATCCGCCAGCTGCATAAAGAAAACCCATGCGGCCACATCTGTCGGTCTCATAGTTTATGCGGCTACAGTTGCCGATCGCATGGATGAGACTCATACGGTCACTGAAGTCAATCGCTCGCAGAAAACCCATGCGACCACAGTTGCCAATCGCATGCTGCCAGCCTGCACGGTCGTGACTCCCAGTCGTACAAGAATAACTGATCCGACGGAAGAAGACAACCGCATGCAGACAGCCTGCACGGTTTCCAATCCTAGCCGCATAGCGTCCGTTCCACGCTCCTCTCGATCAGTCTTCGACCATCTCTCATACGGTCCTGACCCTGATGGTTCTTTGGATGATAAGCCAGACTCTGTGGTATTCAACTTAGACTCTTCCTATTACGCACCCGCAAGTGCTAAAAAGAAGAAGTCTAGGGCAGCGCGGGTTCATCGAGCCCAGTCAGCTGCCCCAACCTCTGACTATCGGGGCATCCCGTTGACTATCACGCGGGCCTCTGATGGGAAGTTGTATAGAACCGCTCGAGTCCAGCCCCCGACGACAAAAGGACAAAGTGGTTCCTCTGACCTGCGTGAGGCGACCCTCCACAAGTGCAAGGAAAGAGAAGGGGCTTCGGTGTGCAAAGAGTCCTCGCTTGGACGTCACTGTACCCAAATCATCGTCAACTGCTATTGCAACAACGCGGCAGAGACGGAAGACCGGCCGTCAGTCTTCCAAAGACTACAACATCCGAGCTCAGAGGACGAGGCACCTTCTGTTGTCTCCTGGAATTCCACTCAGAAAGTCCCCGCCGAGGGGAGAGGGAAGAAGACAAGCATCTCCAGCCCCAAGATATCAACCACTACAGCTAAGAAACTGTCGTCTAAACGGTTGTCCTCCACCGGAGTATTCCAACACACCCGTTCAAAGACAAAATCTGCTGCAATGGAAAATTCATCATCCACATCGCTGGGGGTCGTGGGAACTGGGGGTAGCACTCCTCCGAACATCCACAATAATCCGATGTTTCAGGGAGACGAGCCCGGGGAAACAACTCTCCCATCAGGTACAACAGACGCTGATGTCCCCGAGGACATCCATGACTCTCAAGATGAAGCAAGCTCTGAGGCTGGGGGTACCGTTCCCTCCGAGTCCAAACCCGAAGAGAACATTCCTACCAACCCCGATGACTTCTCGGTGCATGGGTATGACTCGGAGGGCACATCCTCTACCGTTCCTTCCATCACTCCTCATGTAAGGACAGTGTTCATGACGGACAGCAATCAAGGTGGTTCCAGCGATCGCCAATGCATCGACACTTTGGAGGCTATACTACAGGCCTTGGTCAAGTCTGTAGATGAAATCAAAGCCGCTCTTCCAACTCTGCGAGGAGGGACGCCTGGCCAAACAAGCACGGGTCCCGCGGTCAATGCGGACTCAAACTCAGCGGCACCGAACCCGGGCAATAATCCTCCCGAAATAACAGCCCCTACCGCGACAGATGAGGCCCGAGAAGTAAGAAGAGAGGTTCAGGAGCTCCGGGCCATGTTCTATGCCCGAGAAAACGCTCAAGACCTCAGAATGCGGCAACCATACCCTGCTGAATGGAGGGATGTTCCATTCCTACTAAGATATAAGCCGTTCAATATCAACCCGTATGATGGCAAGACCTCAGCAAGTCGGTACATCACTTACTTCGAGGTCACCATCGACCATCTGCCCCATGATGATGCTATCCTCACACGATTATTCATTGGGGCATTGGAAGGAGTCGCCTTCGACTGGTACCGCAACCTGCCAGACAACTGCATCCACTCCTTCGCTGGCTTCAAGCGCTTGTTCTTGGAGAGATTCTACGAGGTAGGACAGGACGTCACAATGTCTACCCTCATGAACGTCGTCCAGGGAGAGAAAGAGCTGACAAGAAATTATATTGAGCAGTTTCGTCAAACCGCAATGAAGTTACCGTCTGGTAATCCTGATTCTTCCTTGATTGAAATTTGCCAAAAGAGATTACTTCCAACAATTAGTCTCTGGATGGGCGAGAGTCAATTCAAGGACTGGAAGGTATTTATCATCAGTGCCACAAGCGTCGAAGAACGGTTGAGAAAGGCTCGCCAACTGGGGTTGCACATTTCGGAGGGAGAGAACAAGGGCAAGCGTCCTAACACCAACAACGATAATGGGAGTAGCCCCTCCAACAATCGGGACAACAGAGGCAAGCAGGCCATGGTGGCCGATACAGCCCAGAAGCCTGAGTCACAACCAGCAGACAAACAATGGCCTCAAATCACTTATTCTTTCGAAGACGGCCACGTCAAGCCTATCTTGGACATGCTCATACAAGGAGACAGAATTCAGCTTCCTCCACCGAGACGGGAGCCTCGGCCGGCAGATCTGGAGAATCCAAAATTCTGCCACTACCGCCGCTACGTCCACCATGCTACACACGACTGCTACCAACTGAAACGATACATCCAAAACCTCATCGATTCGAACGCTCTGGCCATCAATTTCGAGGAGGTAATCGTAGCAGCCAACATGGTGTCCGTACAATTCGGCAGCTTCCCTCCAACGGAGACTCAAGACGGTGTCATACCCATACCTCTGGCGACGATGGAAATTGCTAATCTTTCGTCCGCTCGTGATCAAGCTGCTGGTCTAGTACCCCTCACCACATCGCGAGGAGAAATCATATGGGTCCATCCGGACCTGGTCCACGAGGTGACTCAGTCCACGCCGCCTCCCATTCATAAGAAGAGAAGTGGAAAAGTCAGATCCTGCCGTACCATCTCGGCAGATGTGGAAGAAGTCACGGCCGTCATTGCTCGATCTGGAGCACAATCCTAACCTGTGGCTGAGAACTCGACTGATGATCATCCTCCAGCTACCACTGACGCTCCGGGGCCCCCTCAGCCTCCGACGACCGACAAGCCTAGGCCGAAGGAGACTCGCTTCGACAAATTCCTCCGGAAAGAGACACCTCAGGGGCTGGAGAGGCCCTACAACTTCGATATACTAGCGCAATTGGCCAATACACCGGCCAAATTGTCCTTATATGAACTCCTGAGGCTTTCGAAGGATGTCTGCGCAGCCTTGAGCGACGCACTCCAAAATGCCGACGCATACTTGGCTCAGGTCAACCTCACGGGAGATAATCAACCTGCGGATCTCCAAGACAGTGCGTGTACGGAAGCGATGCCCAATATCGTCTTTTTTTCGCATGACATGCTTATCAAAACCAACCTGCACGATCGCCCGTTATACTACACCGGATACATCGACGACGTAAAAGTGGACCGGATGCACATTGATCCTGGGTCGTCCATAAGTATTATTCCGAAGGGTCTGCTATATCAACTTCGCATTCCAATGCATCGCCTGACGCCTACAAGCACCGCCATCAGCGGTTTCAATTCGGACAGGAGCTACCCAATTGGGAAGATTCGCCTGAAGTGTCAGATTGACGATCTCCAATCAGAAGTCACCTGCTACGTCATAGATGCCGACACTTCTTACAACATCCTCCTGGGGCACCCCTGGATACACGATTACATGATCGTGCCCTCCACGCTGCACCAATGCTTCAAATATATCGATAAGTATGGCTTTGTAAGGACAGAATTTGCCGATATCGATCCCTTCAAAGGAGTCGAATCTTATTACTCAGACTCCTGCCTGTACGAAAAATCAAAGAAGCACCTGGGTGAAGAAGATGTGCAAGTTCATGCCAAGACAGCCACAGGATCAAAGGAACCTCTGACGATCCACCTCCAGGCTCGCAAGCCAGGCAAGTCCGTACCCCTTATGGCCACTTTGCGTAAGGACGCGATCAGTCTCTCGACACAAGAAGAACAGATGATAATCCGACTGCCGAGGTTGGGCCAAGTGCCAAGACCTACAACGGGGCCACTAACAATCAGGCTGCCAAAAATCGGTCAGCCGCAAAAGGAGAAGCTCAATCCCTCAGACAAGCCAATGACGATACGTCTTCCCAAGAAGAGTCATCACCCTGATGCAAGGCCTGGGACTTCTAGCGAACCAACCACTCCCCGCCCAACATCGAGTACCAAGCTGGGGGTTGCTAGTCTGCTGACAACTCCACGTTCTGTCCCACCAGTTGAACCTCTGAAGATCAAGTTGACCAGGTCGTCCTTTCAGTCTTCATTTATACAGGGGGTCGCCGAAGAAGAACCAGAGCTAGCCAAGTATGTGTCTGCCCACACTGATGTTCCCTCCGCGGATGATGTAATCCCCCTAGAAAAGATACCTTATTTCATCAATAAAGGGCTATCTTTGAACTACATCGAGCTTAATAAGCTTTGTACAATGTACGCTATGGAACATGGTATAGGCACCCACCTACACACACAGGTGATAAATGTGTACACCACAATCCAGCTTATTCCAGTAGAAGACGCGTACCACATAATCGAGGGAGGAGATCATCCGATCATCTTCGGCCGGAAAGACGATCCGCGTCCCTTTACCATAAAAGAAGTCGATCTTGGGACAGATGCAGGGAGACTGCCTCTGTATCTTTATAGTCCCCAGGCCAAATATCTCATGCAAAAACAGGAATATGATCTGGAGACTACACCAGGCTTGAACTACGGCACCGGACGGCGACTACCTTTGAAGCCTCCAGTCCCGGCTGGCAAGCCACGGGACTACTATAGCAAAACTCGATGTGGACTAGGGTATGTAACTCCCACGACAACACCTGAGAGTTCGGATGAAGAGTGTGACTGGCAGTCACATTCAACCGGGTCACCAACCTCCGACTCGGATATCAGCATCAGAGACATATTTAGACAAGTCCTGTCAGTCAATATGGCATTCGTCAACGCTTACGAAGAAGATGAAGACATTCCTGAAATCCTCGAACTAGAGCCGTAGGCCCAACAGCTGGATGCACAATGAAAAAAGCGGTTCGAACAGAGAGAACCTCCTACCGAAGATGAGGTTATACAGGTCGACCTCGGCAGCGAATCCTCTCCAAAGCCAATCTTTGTCAGTAAAAGCTTAACAGACGAAGAGCGAGAATCGTTGCTGGAACTTATCAGAGAATATATTGATGTGTTCGCATGGAGTTATGAAGACATGCCAGGGTTAGATCCCGATATTGCTCTTCACAAGCTCAACATACGGCCAGATGCAAAGCCAGTCAAGCAGCAACAACGACGCTTTCGCCCAGGTGTCATGGACGCGATCGAAGCCGAAGTCAACAAACTGATAGCCAGCGGCTTCATTCGTGAGGAGCAACATCCCGATTGGGTCGCCAATATAGTCCCGGTCCTCAAGAAGAATGGAAAAATCCGAATCTGCATCGACTTCCGCAATCTGAATGAGGCATGCCCGAAAGACGAATTCCCCCTTCCTATCACAGATATCATGATCGATAACACATGCGGCTTCGAACGTATGTCATTCATGGATGGATTCTCGGGGTACAACCAAATCAAGATGTCTCCTGACGATGAAAAACATACATCATTCCGAACACCGATTGGCACATAATGTTACACAGTCATGCCTTTCGATTTAAAGAATGCTGGCGCCACGTATCAACGAGCTATGAGTATCATCTTCAGAGAACACTTGCGCAAGACGGTAGAATGCTATGTCGATGACATCGTCGCCAAGAGTCGCTGTAAGGGAGATCATCTGCAGGACCTGAGGACGGTATTCGACCTGATGCGAGCCCACAATCTGAAAATGAACCCTACGAAATCTTTCTTGGGCGTATCCAGCGAAAAATTCTTGGGATTCATCATCACCGCTCGGGGCATTCATGTAGACCCTGAAAAAACGAAGGCAATCATGGAGATGGGTCCCCCGAGAAATCTCCGCGAACTCAGAGGCCTCCAAGGGAGGCTAGCTTACATCAGGAGGTTCATTTCTAACCTCTCCGGGCGATGCCGACCATTCATACACCTCATGAAGAAAGGAGTCTCATTCGTATGGGACGAGGAATGTCAGCGTGCCTTCGACAGCATCAAAGAATATTTGTCAAATCCTCCAGTCTTGGTGGCCCCGATTGCCGGAAAACCATTTCTGCTATACGTACGAGCAATGGAACACTCTCTTGGTGCTCTGTTGGCACAAAACAACGATACAGGCCACGAGCAAGCCATATACTACCTCAGTCGAATGATGGTTTGACCGGAGCACCGATACACTGCGGTAGAGAAGGAATGCCTCGCCTTGGTGTTCGCTATTCAGAAGACGTAGCATTATGTCACAGGACAAACCATACATGTGATCTCACGAGTCAACCCTCTCAGAGTCCTCATGACTAAGCCAGGGGCACTCAGCTCTCGCCTCGCTACATAGGCGATATTGTTGTCCCCCTATCGTATGGTCTTCATCCCGCAAAAGGCTGTCAAAGGTCAAGCCCTGGCAGACTTCTTGGCAGCCCACCCAGGATCGGAGTCATCCAGAATATATGAAGAGATCCCAAATGAGGTCGCCGACTCGAATACAACCACTCACGATAACATATGGCGAATGTTCTTCGACGGCGCTTCAAGAACTGGACCCAAGGGAAACATCGTCGTTGGAGTCGGGGTTGTATTGATTTCTCCTATCGGGCTCGTGATCAATCGTGCCTACTCTTTTACGGAACCCTGCTCTAACAACGTGGCCGAGTACAACGCTTTATTCATCGGTCTCCAACTTGCAAAAGAGCTGGGGGTAGAATATCTTGAAGCATACGGCAATTCACAATTAATCGTCAATCAGATTCGGAGATCATACGAAGTCCGCCATGAAGACATGATCCCCTACCACCAAATAGCGATCAACATCATCTCATCATTTGATGGATTCTTCATCGAGCATGTCCCCAGACTCCAAAATATCGAAGTCGACGCCTTAGCGGGCCTTACCGCTTCCTTAGCAGTGCCAAACCACACTCATCATTCGGTTGACGTGATAGGCCACGAATTGGTCTGCCCTAAGAACAACGTTCAATTCGTGGCAAGCTATTCCGCCCAGGCGGTCGATGAAGCACCAGACTGGAGACAGCCATTCATCGACTTCGCCGTCTACGACATCCTCCCAGAGAATCCAAAGGAAGCCACCTCCATCAGACGGCATTCTCTCAGATTCTTCTACGATATAGAGACGAAAATGCTATATCGACGATCCTATGACGGGTTGTTGCTTCGGTGCTTGTCAAACGCAGAAGCCAAAGAAGCCATACGAGAAGCTCATGACGGTGTCTGTGGGGCCCACCAGCCCGATCCTAAATTGTAAGACTGTCTTCGACGAATGGGCTACTACTGGCCCACGATGGTGGCAGATGCGATAGACTACGCAAGAAAATGCAAAGCCTGCCAAGTCCACGCAGACTTCATCCACCAACCATCCGAATTTCTACATCCGACGATAGCATCCTGGCCATTTGAAGCATGGGGAATAGATATCATCGGTCCAATCACCCCACCTTTTTCCCGAGGACATCGCTTCATACTTGCGATCACTGATTACTTCTCCAAATGGGCGGAAGCTGTCCCACTCGCAGAAGTAAAGACTTTAAACGTGATCAGCTTCCTTAAGCATCACGTCATCTACCGCTTTGGACTGCCCCGAAGGATCATCCATGATAATGATCCGCAGTTTGCAAGCCACGCATTCTATCGGTTTGCGATAAGCACCGTATAGAATGTCGCTTCGATACCGTACAACCTAGCAGTGAATGGGTTGGCAGAGGCATTCAACAAAACAATCATCAAACTCCTCAAGAAGTTTGTCTCCTCCAACAAACGCGACTGGAACAAGAAGCTCGGCGAATGCTTATGGGCTTATCGCACCATAGTTCGAACAGCCACCGGGAATACACCATTCTTCCTGGTGTACGGGAGTGAGGCAGTCCTCCCATTGGAGACTCAGATCCCCTCACTACGCGTCGCCCTCACACATCAATTGACGACAGACAAAAATTACCATCGCCGGCTACAGGAATTGGAGACACTAGATGAAAAGCGCCTCTTGGCTCAGCAACGAATTGAGCTATACCAAGCACGCATCTCTGGAGCCTTCAACAAGAAGGTCAAAATCAGAAAATTCCAAGTGGACGATCTCGTTCTGGCAGTCCGGAGGCCGATGGTCATGACTCACAAGACCGCCGGCAAGTTCCAGCCAAAGTGGGAAGGCCCATTTATCATTGAGGCAGTATTCTCCAATGGTGCTTACCGCCTCGCAAAACAAAATGGAGACTTGCTCATGTTGCCCGTCAACGGCAAGTTCCTGAAGAAATATTATGTCTAAACGACATTCTCTCCAGATCATCGAGTCATGTACCCGCTGGTACTGCTGAACTCATATCCACAACATTTCAGATTATCGAGTCATGTACCTGCTGGCACCGCTGAACTTACCTCTACATTTCCTTCAGATTATCGAGTCATATACCCGCTGGAACCGCTGAACTCACACCCACATGTACCTCAGAATACTGAGTCATGTACCCGCTGGTACCGCTAAACTTACACTTTCTCAATATTCTAAATTACCGAGTTATGTGCCCGCTGGTGCCTCTGAACTCACATTCCGGTCACTCTTTCAGATAGTAAGTCACGTATGATTATACCTCTGAACTTTCTTCCTGGAAGAGATCCTCCCTCATGATCCACTACCCATACTCCCAGTGCACAAAAAGGGTAATCGATCCACAAATTTCCGAAACGGCCATGTCCTCATTACCTCTGAGTCATTTTCACTTCCACCAAAAATAAACCGCCCCTCGCATAGAACTTCCATGTTCTCCTACCTCTGAATCGTTCTATGTATCCCCTCTTCATTGAGCCCACTCCTGCCATGTCCTCATTACCTCTGAGTGGAAAGGCTCCGTCGAAGAAACCTTCATGCTTGCCATGTCCCCATTACCTCTGAGTAAGTATGTCGGTTCCCTTTCAACCTATTATCTGTACCCACAACCGGAGTACGACAAGGATAATAGGTCCACAAATGTCCTCTGTTGACCACAAATGTCCTCTGTTGACCACAAATGTCCTCTGTTGACCACAAACGTCCTCTGTTGACCACAAATGCCCTCTATTGACCATAAATGTCCTCAGTCGACCACAGATGCTGTACTGGATCTCCAGTACACGCCCATCCCTTCCCTATCATGCCTGAGAGCCCAGCTGCTCCTTGGCATTCTTCTGAATACCAAAAACTTCTATAGCTGTCTTATCGCGAAGTTGTTCTAGGTATTCCTCTCCAAAACTTGTTACTCGTACCTAAAACCAAGGTACGCCCAGGGTAACAGGTCCACAAATAATCCCCCAGCAGGTCCAAATCCACGAACACCACAAGTACAAAAAAGAAAAGATGAGTTGAAGCATGCTCATTTATTCAAAATTTAAAGTGCTACATCATTTGGGATCTCATCCCTTACAAGATGAAGACAAAAAGAAAAAAAAAAGGCAACAAAAGAAGACAGAAGACTGATCACTTCTCCGGGGCACATAACGCCATGAGACGGTCCGTCAGCAAGGCAACCGACCGCTCAAGCCCCTGTTTAGCTTGACGCTCCGCCTCCTGGCTCAGCACCGTCGTGTCCTCCAGATGAGCATGAGCTTGCCAGTTGTCCTCGAATTTCTTGAAAGCCCGCTCCAGGTTGACAGAAGATCGAGAAACCCTCTCGGCCTCCCGAGCGATTGACTCCTGTTCCGTACGAGCAGCCCCCAGCTCTGACTCTAAGAAGTCCAACTCCCTTTGAAGTACAAGAATCCGCTCCTTCGTGTCAGCTATTCCACGAGAAGCAGACTCTTCCCGAGCCTTACAAGCCTGACTTCGACGACCCAGCCTGTCGTACGAAACGGAGAACTTGTCAAGGTCCCCCTGCACAACTGGCCCGGCAGTATCTCGAGCAAGCTTGATCCTATCCCGAGCAGCAATAAGGAAGCCCCGCTCCCGTTCAATCGCAGCAGGCAAGCCAGCATGCCGTATCGCCAGCAATTGGGTCACAAGCTGATCAGCCTCTGCCAACTTAGGCTCCAGGAGTGCAGCCAACCCCACCCCGCCAGGAAGAGCCTTCAAAGTGTTAATCTGACCCCGAGCGCCCCGTAGAGACAGAGAAAAAGGGATCCCCCGTTCTACGGCAGCATCCACGCCCCTCTTTAAATGGCGATAGAAGCTGTCGGCCACATCCTGCGTCACCTCGTCCAGAGCCTCCGAAGAAGCCGGTGTCAACGGGAGTGTAGCCGGCAACGCTGAAGAAGACGCAACAGAATCTGCCGCTCCTGCTACAAGGGAAACAAACTCCGCATAGAAGGACGCATGAACAGCGGCCAACTCCTCTTCAGCAGCCCGCAGAACTTGAATGCTCGGCAGGGTCGAGAGGTCAATCTCTGGAGCCGTATAAGTAGCAGAGGATAAGGCAGAGACCATCGCCAGCTCCATTTCCATCTGTCCGGAGCTGGCAGGAGGCCCCTCGACATGAAACGGCGAAGGAGAGGAAACGCTCCTTTCTTCCAGATCGCGGCGGGCCGAGCCTTCCCCAAGAACATCTGCGGTGGGAAGTAAAGGGTCAGGACCTGTAGGGCCAAGACAACCATGAATCGATTTGACCCAGAGGATATGTTGATAGAGCAAATAAGCCCCCTCACTAGTCAATATTTGGCTTATCTTACCAGTGAAGGAGTGTGGAGGTTGAGGTTCGCCTACAGCCACCGCAGCCTCTTCACCAGCAGCCTTCGAGTTGAATATGATAGGCTCCTCCGCCCCAGCACCCTCGGGAGGGGATGCGACGAGATCGGTGTCGCCTTGCGGAAATTCAGCAACCTCGGAGGCAGGCCCGAGGGAACCTTCGTCATCTCGGACTGGGGCCTCAGCAACTTGGGAGTCCTCAGCCGCCGCTGAGAGAGCCCCCGCTGAAAGGATCGCGGAACACATGCCACTAATCAAAGCAGCAAGGGCCGGATCAACCTCAGGGGCGGCAGACGGTTCATGGGAGGCCGGTTCATCAGACACCTGCAAAGAAAAATGATTAAGTCGTATCCTAAGAGAAAGAAAACCACAACAAGGAGATGGCTTCGACTTGGTCTTACCTCCGGAACATCGTCTGCATCTTCACCCCCTCGGTAATAAGTAATCCACGAGACCTAACGGCAGCTCTTTTCACGGAAAAGGTCGCTCTGCTGTCAGAAGACTCACGTCTGACTCATTTGCGTGAGGGACCAGGCACAGCGGGATACTGTCCTTCCCTCACTACTTCCTCTTGTGTAGCAAGTAACGGATCCTCCGCCAGTTCATCGGGTGTGGGAAGCGGTTGATCCGCTACTTCTTCACCCCCACCAGAAAGGGAGACTTCGCTATCATGATCATCATCCTCCTCAGCCGACTCAGAAGATTCTGATTCAGGGAGGGGAGTCTGGAGCGCTAGTTGCTTTCTAGCCTTAGCCCCCTTGGGCTTCTCCTCTAAACCGGTACCCACGATGAAACTGGTACTCAGATCGAAATTAACAGGAGGCTTGTTCGCCATAACATGATACAAAGCAGCCACGTATAAAATTTCTCTCGGCGCCTTAGCATCGGGGACCGAGAAGCTGGCCCGAGTATGATAAGCGTCATAATAATTCTACGCCCTGACACCATCAAGAATGCTACCTTCAAAGCCCAAACAAGGGTTGGGACAGTCAAGGAATAACTAGCTATAGCCAAATTGGCGAGAAAATATACTAGGCAGGTAGGGCTCCAAGTACACATTATCGTAGTTACGATAAACCAGATGCGCAGGGCGAATGTTGTGCAACCAGGTGAGCATATTCGGAGACAGAAAGTGAGAAGGTCCGGTACCATCAAGGTATACATTCCTCACTTCCTCATCGAAAAAATGAGGAACAGACACGAAAAAGTCACACCCATCCACCCCCGCCAGCGCCCTCCGACAAGCTGGCATAGTATTGTATTCCCAAGACTGGCAATGGCATTTGAAAAGGAAAGCGTCTTCATCTGTAGCATCTTTCGCTAGTCCAGGTCCCATCAAAGATTTGTAGTGCATCAACAACCACCCCATCAAATAGTAGAACGGTAGCTCTATGCGCTCAAAATTCAGCGTCTTCTTGCGGGCAATAACCTTGGACGAGAATGTTCGGAGACCATGGTGTATGCTACACACCATAGCCGGAAGAAGAGCCAGTCTAACTCCAAATACCAGCTTAACGGCAGGGAGAATAAAGTGGCGACTGATCCTCTCAATAGAACCTGCCCCTCCCGAGACTATGCAGTTCCGTAGCCATATCATTAAAAATCCAGCCAGGAGCGCCTTCTCTGACATCTGCGTGGTGCCGTAGTAAAAATAGCTAAGAGAGTCAGTTTGACTCCCGAATATGTCGCCCTTGGACCGCGACTTCTTGACGCTCAACATCAGGTCCTTTATCTCTCCCTGGGTTCGAGGGGTTCGAGGAGTAACTTCGCTAGAAGGGTCAACTTTAAAAAGATAATTGACCCAGCATGTGGTGTGGGGAGCGGTCCCTTCTGAGCTATCCTCCTTTTTTATAACCATCTGGTGACAAGCACTATGATGGCACAGCAACTCCTGATACACCGCAACAAAACCTGGGAGCCGTTGGTTCAAGTCCTCGAACTCCTCATTCGACGGGGTGTACACCTCGAAAGGCTCGTCCCCCCACGGAAGTTTGGAGACAGTATACATCTCATAGAGAGCAAGCCCCAACTCTCCTCCGGGTGCAAAGAACGTTCCCGTTCGCCGGTTATACATCTCCAAGAGCGCCACGAACAATGGTTTATTGATAGAAAGCCCGTGACAAGTGCTCCGAATGGCATGATAAAGTCCCACCTCCCGCAGGAATGTTCCGTAGGTCTGCAGAACCTAAGTGGTCAACTGGGCCCACGTAGAAGTGGGGTTTGTCCAGATCAGCAATGCCAGTCTGCCAACGGGATAAGATTTTTTGCGAGGAGCCGATTCAGGAATATATCAGCTTGAGTGAATGTGAAGTTGGGACCGTATACATTCATGAAAGAGCCTGGGGCCAGACCCATCATGTACCGGAGGACAGAATCCTTGCCCGCGTACGCTGACCGCATGTTTGGGTTATAATGGATGTTGCCCATCAACATCCCTGATTGGGTAGGAGTTAGGTTACACAGCATCTTCCTGTCCAACAATACCATATTGAACCACGACAGAGGATAATAACGTTCCATGAGAGGAATATGGATCGCCATCCCATCCAAAGAAAAATCCCAGTTCTCAGAGATCTCTAATACTCGGGGATTCTTTATGATTAAAGTGTCTCCAAAGAGGGATGAAGGCTTCAGGTATAATCCATCCAACTTTCCAGTATTCATCATGGCACGGAGATAATGGAGGGTCTGATTCTCGATGGCGTTCAACCTCTCCGAAGGCTCATTAGCAGGAAATTGATTCAGCACATGCTTAACTAAGTCATCAAGATGCACGCCCAAGGCAAACTGATTCGAGCCAACCAGAAGTTCCCCCGCAGGATTTACTGGCAGATTCACTGAAGAAAGACAAAAGAAACAAGGTCAAAAAGATAGCCGAAACACAACTACTCGACGCTTATGCGGCTTAGTTCAGCATAGCCTTATGCGGCTCAGTTTGAAAGAGCTCATGTGGTTCAGTTCGAATGAGCTTATGTGGTTTGGTTCAAAATGAGCGTATACGGTTCAGTGCGGATGAGCTTATGCGGTCTAGTTCAAATGTTCTTATGCGGTTCAGTTCGAAATAGGCTTATGCGGCTCAGTTTGAAAGAGCTCATGCGGTCCAGCCCAGATGAGCTTATGCGGCCCTGATGGTGAAGTAATTATGCGGCTGCAAACAACAACTTTCATGTGGCTCAGGCCTGGGTCATATCTCATGCGGCTCGAACATGAGTCGGACATGCAGCACACTTGGAAATACAGGCTCGCGCATAAGATATGCGGCGTAGCCATGACAGTTCATGTTGATGGTCCTACCAGCAATAGGCGGGTGAACATCGGGGTGAAAAATAGGCACGTCAGCCGGCGGAGGAGTCGCCATGTTCGCCGCCGCAGTCGATGAAGACGCGGCCTTCTTGCCCTTCGCTGCCGCAGACGACGACGCGGTCTTCTTGTCCGTAGCAGCGGTAATCTTCTTGGGAGCCATTGCCGATCGTTGATAGGAGAAGACGAAGAGGAAGTCGGCAACAAGGAGTTCGAGCAAAGAGAGAAGGTAAAGAAACCCTCAAAGAATAAATTACTCCTATTTATAGGTAAAGGAGGCTTGTAAATCAACAAACGCCTCGATCCACACGCCGCCTAAAAGAATAAAGGCAAAACGCTTCGGTCAAAGCAAAACTGACCCCTGGGATCCTCCCCCAAAAGGCGGCGTTAATTCAAAAAATGAATCAAGGGCATTTAATGCAGAAGATTTGCATACGTGGTTGGGACACGTGGCAAAAAGTCTATGTGGCCTAACAGCTCATACGGCCAGATAAATCTATGCGGCTGAACCATCTATGCGGTTAGCAAAGGCCATACTTCTTATTCAAAGTATTTCAATTTTGCAAATTAAAAACTTTGAAGGGGGTCTTGTAGAAGCATAGAAAATATCAGAATGATGGTCTATGCGGCTCGGAACAGGAGAACCCCATGCGGCTCATACAGGGACAGTCCCATGCGGTTCAGAGAGACTCTCAGTCTCATACGGCTCGGGGCAGGAGAATCCATGTGGCTTACATAGGGACAGTCCCATGCGGTTCAAAGAGTCTCCCAGCCTCACGCGACTCGAAAGTACATGCGGCTCACAAACGACCAACAGAGATATGCAGCTCGATCAACACCACGTGTCCCCGTGGGATCCCTTTACACAGCTGGCCATCGAGTAATGGCCTTATTTAATGCTCTGCCATGATTTGATAACTGACAGCTCTGACATAAAGTGCCATGATGGCCCTGTCATAATGACAGACCCTTCGGGAATAGAAGAAAATCTCTGATACGATCCGAGATTGCCACATGGCAGACTCCCATGCGACTCAATCAAAGAACAGCTTCATGCTGTTGGCAGGAATCATCTTCCTGCGGCTCACCACGAAACCATCCCATGCGGCTCGCAAGTACTATACCTATGCGGCTCGCGGAGACACTATCTTATGCGGTTCATGGATATCATGCGGCTCTGGCAGGGTCCACCATTAAGACACGTGGCAGAGATTTAATTGCTCCCATGACTTGACAGCTGGTAGCAGGGTGATTATGGGATGCGTGGTATTAAATCAATCAGAGATTTACCAGATCCCAATAACCATATTTAATGTTATCCTCATAATTAATGAGATCATGTCATATCATTCAGGATCAAGCCAATGGGACACGTGGTGAGAGATCCAAGCTTGACACAACCAATCATGAAGATTTAAAGCAATCAGCATTAATCACTCACAGGATTCAATACTATCCACGTTTATGGCCCAGATCCTTCACGCTTAAGACTAATGGTCCAGATTGATTAAACATCAGGCCGCCGCCACTTTGAGAATGGGCAATCATCCAAACCCTAATGATGCCCCCACTCCTATAAATAAGCAAGATGCCATTCCCTTGCGAAAAAAAGACAGAGAGAGCTTTCCCCTAATAATCAGAGAGAAAATACACAGAGAGAGAAGTCAGAAGAGCCATACGAGGAGAGCAAGAAGAGCATTTCTTCATCAACGCCAATCATCTCGTCACAGGAGTCAAGGCTGCATACCGATCGTCCAAGGAGTAAGGCAGGGCTGCCGTCGCCTTCCCGAGCCTCTATCGTCACCCCCAGAATCTAAAATAAAAAATTGTACTTAGACTGCTGTACCTAGGTTTTCGTCCCTAGGCTTTCTTTGTACAAGCGAGTTTGTAACGTGAAGTAAAAGTCCGGTCCTTCGATAATTGTTCTGTTCTTTTATATATCATGGCAAACAATACTGTTCGTCCTTGGAACGGTGGGCATTTCGGACAAGTCTGGAACCTCGATACATGCGAGGTACATGCTCAATTTATTGTCCGTGGATGACTTCAACGATATATCGTAGGGTAGCGGTATTCTCGCCTATCTTTACCACGAGCTCGACATCGCATCCCGTGTCGGGACTAAGACAATTGCTGGATGCCAGACTCTGCTACATGTAAGAAAACTTTCAACGATTTAATCTCGTATACTTCATTTTGTTGTTTATATTTTGTGACTATTAACTTAGTAATTGAATAGGCATGGATATACGAGCACTTTCCGATGCTCAGGCGGGGTGACCAGAACCCAATCTATTTTGAACACCTTCCTAGAGTGGCTCGATGGAGGCCGGCCCAGGTAGAAACCAAAGATTGGCAAATCCTGGCTTCTATTCGTGAAGTACTTGACAATTTGGTACCAGAAGAGGTAATAAATTGGGACTAACCTTATTTTTTCATGTTAACTTTTTTTTGCTGTTAACTGTTTTCCTACAGATATTTTGGGATCTATACTGGGATTTTCGCGAGGGGAGTCGTGCCATCCAACCAGTTTCTTTATTTCATGGCATGATCACATGCTATGATATCAAGGAGCCGTACATGCCTGATCGTGTACTTCGGCAGTTCGACTTCGTGCAAAGTGTGCCGAAGCGCACACTACAGATGTTGGAACCTCCCCGCGGGACCCAACCATTGAACTACAAACCGGCATATTTCGACTGGGTGACCGACTTCTACTCCGAGTGGCAAAGGCACCTGCTTGGGGAAGATAAAAGCCAACCGGTCACCCAGATGGCCGACTACAGCAAGGACTACATGCCGTACTTCCGGCGGATCGGACATCCCAAGTTGTTGAACCCTACAAACCCGGGTCCCGCGGCCGTAGTAGCTGTTGGAAATCTTCCTTCCAAAAACATCTTGTATGCTTCATTAGTGAAGATGGTGAGTTCCGCATTAGTAGTTAGTTCGAGATTTTCATGTTTGTATACTAAATTCAATTATACTTTCATTTACAGTCTAGAAGGGCGAAGGAACTGGCCAAGACACTTCGGAGTGCTTGCCAAAGTGACACTAGTGTCTTGGTCGACACTAGTACCTTGGTCGCCAACGAGATTGAGCGCATCGACGACGAGGTTGAGTTCCCATTCATGCGTAATGCGGAGTCTCGTTCGAAGGCCCGCCATGATATGTGATATGATTGTCTAACGTCTGGCTGTATGATGTTGAATACTTGTGTCCGTCTTGTAAACTATTTTGGATGTGTGTTGGATATGTTGATATACTTCTGTTGGATATTGACCTCATCGTATGACTGAATATATTTGTCTCACTGCAACACCGGAAATGGACAAGTCTTCGACTATCTTCTTCTCCGTAGGGTTCAACCGTCCGACATACGGATGACCCAATAGTGTCTCGAAAATCTCATAATTGTGGGTTCCATTCTTCACTTGTACTGACCACTTCCCTTCTTCTTCTTTTCTAATCTGGATCTTGAATGGACAACCACATTTCCTCGTTCCAGCTTTCTATCTTGGAACTTTATTTTGGATAACTGTGTCTTTCTTGTGCGATCTGAACACACCACCTCGTTCACAGCCAACCATCAGACTTTGTCGTCCAGGGCGATTTCGGGCCGATTTGGATATCACTAGAACCAACTTGTTTTCCCGTCCGACTTCTCGACACCATTGTACCGCATCGTCGCTTGATTGAAACGAAAGATCGGTCCAAAATAAATGTCCTACATCGATTGCAATTGGAGCATGTACCGCAACCTCGGAAGATCGCAAGTCCTACAATCGAAGTTAAAAGTCAAAACTAAACAACTACATAAAACGTATTATTACTTATAGAGGAGTCTGTACTTGGTCACAAGTTGAGACACTTCAAGCGTATATGTCTGCAACATATAATCCTTAGTTCTCTAAAATTTAGTTATAAATGTAATATAGTTGCTACTTGAAACTAACATCATAATGTCCAGACACAAACGGTGGTGAACCCATAAATAGTGAAATTCTTGCTTAATTTTGCTTTAACATATATCTGACATAATGAAATTCTTGCTTAATTTTACATTAAGCTTACAAGTTCTCAGTTTCAATTTTAGATATAAAGAAATGTTAACGTAGTATTATATGGTTGGTTATGTTGCTATGTTTTTACTTTTCAACCTAGTGAGTGAAAAGTGAGAATTTAACTTTGAAAGCTTTGTAATAGTTCAATGGAAGATCATGTGTTAGCATGGGATTGGAAGATATAAACGAAGAAGTCAATTTTAACTGTAAATCCTTTCGTTGCAAGGAACATGCTTGATTACTAGGTGTTCTCTTTGATGTTTTACATATTCTCTGTTGTTTGTCACACATTTATCCTCTTGTCTTAATTGAAATTTTCATATTTCTTTGTCACATTTCCTTGGACACATAGTACTGCCATAAATGTGACAGTCCTTCATATTTATAGGACTGCCACAGATGTGGCAGTCCTTCACATATATAGGACTGCCACATCTCTGGCAGTCCTATATATGTGAGGGACTGCCACATTTGTGGCAGTCCTCTGTGTCAAAGTCTAATTTTTGACCTGAAGTAAAGTTCAAGTGTAGTTACCACAAGGGTTTCCGATGCGTCAAAGTGTTCTTCGGAAGTTGTGGGAGGAGAGTATCCAGCATTTGATGGTCCAGGTTGTTCCATTTTCTATTTTTTTACATTAAACACAAAATTCAACTTTTATATGTAAAATTTAGGTTAAAACTTAAAATATTACACAAAAATAAATTCGACGACTTACAAATTAATGGGAGAAGTGATTGACACTGTATTCTACCAAAAATTTTAGGTTGGGGGACAATTTCACCTAGCTAGGGTTAATTATAGGTTTATATGAGGAGGAGAAAAAAAGAGTGGAGGAAGAGAAGTAGTGGAGGGAGGAAGAAAGAGAGAGATGAAATCTAAAATCAAGTTGGCTTATATAGTGTTTTTTGGACTGTCCCTCTAATAAAAAAACTCAATGGCAAATTTGTAATTTTTTCAAAAAATTTTTGGGTTGCCCCTTAGTAATTGTGGAGGTGCCCCTAAAAAAAGGCAAATTATAAGAGCACAGCCTTTTTTACTCGGGGCTAGCCAGGATTAGGGCTAGCCAGGCTTTGAGGAACTTTTACTCGGGCTGTCCAAATTTTCTATTCAGGGGCTGTCCATTTTTTTCTTCTCCACTCTCTCTCTTCACAAACCCTAGCTTTCTTCTTCTTCTTCTTCTTCTATCCATCTTCTTCTTCTCCACCATTTCCATTCTCACATCTTCATCAAAACCCTAGTTTTTTTCTCATCATCATCATCTTCTTCTTTTCCACCGTTTCCATCATCACCATCTCCATCAAAACCCTAGTTTCCTTCTCTTTTCCAATTTCGATGGCACCCAAAAAATTAAATAAACCATAAAATGTATGAAAATAAAGGTTAAATACTTCTTTCCTCACAAAGAATGCATGGAAATAAATCCTAAAATGCATATTTCACTCTATTATCAAGATTGAAATAAACCCTAATATATTTTTTCATTCGGGAATGTCGACTTTAGGACTGCCCAGAAATTGTGGCAGTCCTGAAAGGAACTTGCTGTACAACAAGTATCTTTCAGGACTGCCACAATTTCTGGCAGTCCTCAATATGTCTAGGACTGCCAGAAATTGTGGCAATCCTGTTGTAGAGCATGTCCCTTTCAGGACGGCCACAATTCATGGCAGTTCTTATTACTTCTAGGACTGTCAGAAATTGTGGCGGTCCTGTTATACATCGAGTCTATTTCAAGACTGCCACAATTCCTGGCAGTCCTCATTACTTCTAGGACTGCCAGAAATTGTGGCAGTCCTGTTGTACATCGAGTCTATTTCAAGACTGCCACAATTTCTGGCAGGCCTCAATACTTTTAGGACTGTCAGAAATTGTGGCAGTCCTGATATGAATCCAATTATTCTACAACTAGGATTTCTTCCATAGTTTTCTTCTAAAACTAGGATTTCATGCATAATTCTTCTATTAATAAAGAAAAATTGGTTAATAGATTAATAGATTTGATAGATTTGATAACCCAATTTCTTCTACAACTAGGGTTTCATCCATAATGCCCAAACAAGAAGAAAATAAAATAAATAGGGTTTGGAGAAAGAGATCTGAGAAATTAGAAGAGAGCAAAAAATCAAAATAAACTAGGTTTGCAAAAATTGATGTTCTTGTTTTTTTTTTCTTCTTCTTGTTCTTCTTCTTCTTTTCTTCTTGTGAGGAATGGAGAGTGAGAGGAAGAAAACAAAAATTATAACACTTATCTTTTATACCTACTACTTGGATAGCCCTGAGTAATTTTTTCAGTGGTAAACTTGTAAATAATGGAAAACAGTCACTTGGACAGTCCCGAGTAAAAAAGGCTGTGCCCTTATAATTTGCCTTTCGAAATGAGAAAAAATTGGGTGATGAACGATGATGACTCGAGGATGGTACAGTGTTCTCGCGGCTCACGATAAAAAAGGACTGTCAGAAATTGTGGCAGTCCTGAAAGATACTTGCTGTACAGCAAGTTCCTTTCAGGACTGCCACAATTTCTGGGCAGTCCTAAAGTCGACATTCCCGAATGAAAAAAATATATTAGGGTTTATTTCAATCTTGATAATAGAGTGAAATATGCATTTTTAGGATTTATTTCCATGCATTCTTTGTGAGGAAAGAAGTATTTAACCTTTATTTTCATACATTTTAGGGTTTATTTAATTTTTTGGGTGCCATCGAAATTGGGAAAGAGAAGGAAACTAGGGTTTTGATGGAGATGGTGATGATGGAAACGGTGGAGAAGAAGAAGATGATGATGACGAGAAAAAAAACTAGGGTTTTGATGAAGATGTGAGAATGGAAATGGTGGAGAAGAAGAAGATGGATAGAAGAAGAAGAAGAAGAAAGCTAGGATTTGTGAAGAGAGAGAGTGGAGAAGAAAAAAATGGACAGCCCCTGAATAGAAAATTTGGACAGCCGAGTAAAAGTTCCTCAAAGCCTGGCTAGCCCTAATTCTGGCTAGCCCCGAGTAAAAAGGGAAATGTTTGGTTTACAACCAAACTTTTACAACATTTTTACAACTTACACCCATTTGCTGACATGCGGGCCAGACCAAACCTGGCCCACATGTCAGAAAATGAGTGTAAGTTGTAAGAAAGTTGTAAATGTTTGGTTGTAACTGTAGCATTGCTCGAGTAAAAAAGGCTGTGCCCTTATAATTTGCCTTTCGAAACCCTTGATTTCAACTCATAGCACACGAACCCCTTCATTCCTCCGATCGAACGGGAGATCAAATGGCGACTCTAATGGCGAGATCTGGCGTCCGTGCCGCCCTCTCCCTCCGTCGAGGACGACCATCCAACCCTCTCAACAACAAGAGGAACTTCTCTGCCTCGGCTCACGACGACGCATGTAAGTGAACCATCTCTCTCTTATCGATCTCAATTAGGGTAAGAGTTACGATCTAGAGAAGACGAATCATCCCTTCCTATTCCTGTATCCGTGTCCGAGTCCGACATCAGCCTCGTGTCCGTTTTGCCTGTCCGTACCATGTCCTGTCATTCGTGCAGCAAAGATCTCTCGATCCCGTTTTCTCTACATGGGTCATCCATTCCTTCCAACAATTAGGAGGTTTAGGGCTATTCTTGGATCAATGAGACGACACATACACTCCAAAATACAACAACAACTACTACTACTCTTCTCGGATCAATGAGACGACACATACACTCCAAAATACATTACAAGGCTGACATCTGCATCGTGTCCGTGTTGGTACCTGTTCGTGTCATTTTCGAGCCCGTGCAACATAGGAATAATGATTAGGTTACTATTTTTTTCGATTGATTTTGCTTCTTTTATTATCCAGATGAGACTGCAAAATGGGAGAAGATAACGTATGCTGGGATTGTCAGCTGCACAATCCTTGCCGCCTATAATCTCTCCAAGGGTCATCCGCACCACGATGAACCTCCGGTATTATGTCTTGGATTTCTTTTTTCTTTCAATTCTGCATACTTAGTTGATTATGTAGAACAATATTTAGGCTAAGTTTTCTTTATTTTGGCAGGCTTACCCATATCTTCACATCCGCAACAAAGAATTCCCATGGGGTAAAGCCTAATTACTCGTCATATGTTCTTCTTTAAGGCCTGCATTATGTACTTGTAACTATTTAATTTTCTTGGACTATTTATGTACTCTATTAGTGTTAAGTATTTTTGGTACTAGATGATGCAGGACATTTTATGGAATCACGGACCCTAAAGATGTCGTAGTGTCCACATTGGACACGTACTAGATGTTGGTACATTGGACATGGTCAAACCTGATTTTAATAATTGATCAAACTCTGTCTCGATATACGAATCAATTCAGATGTTTACTAACGACGTTTTGGACACTGCTCGAAGATTGGATATCTACTCAGTTCAAGAACGAAGATCTGTTTACCACTCAAGATTATATTTCCTTATGCAATGTATTTTTTATTTTTATTGAGTCTAGGAATACATTGTACACCAAGTCGTACTGGCAAATAGGCTATCCGAAATCGTTTTTCAAAACTGACATATCTTTTAAAAATGACCTATGTTTTTGAAAAACATCTCTTTTACAAAAAACTTCTGAAGGATTTTCAAAAAGCCAAAACAATTTTTCACAAAATCAACCTAACCAAACCCTAACAGAACTCGACCAGAGTTCGGCCATGGTGAACGTTATGTGAACGTTGGATTTTAAACTTGGTCTTCATTCCGTTGCGGTTGGTTACAAAGAGTTCTATTCGAATTCTGTCAGAGTTCTGTCTTTGGAAAAACTATAAATAGAGAAGAATTCTGTTCATTTCAAACACCAATTCACTTTCATCTTTTCTCTTCTAAAGCTTACGTTTCTTCCAAAGAGTTCTAAAAAGCTTCCATTTTCAAATTCCAAGCCAGTTACAATTCTCTAGTCAATTTGCCGGTACGGTACGGTCTAGAAGATTTCAGAAAAATTGTAATCAGAGGCTTGATTGAAGAAAGATTCTTCAAAATTGAAGTTGGTCGAGTTCTTCGTATCAAAACTCGCGTCTGTAGAAGTTGCAAGAACTTCGTATGAAAACTTGCAGGATTTTCCAATAATGGATTCAACTGGAAGCTAGAGTTCTTCCGACTGGACTAGTCCTCACAAGAGGAAAACCAGTATAAACCTCTGTGTTTGTGTTTGCCTTCTGATCACTCTTTTAATTACAGTTATTTACTTTGTGATTATTATTATTTCTGTGATCTAACTGCTAACAAGTTTTTAATTAGTAATATTTCGCTGCCTACTCCGTTCATCCTCCCTCTAGAGTATTCTGTTTTACGATTTCGTTCCTACAATTGGTACCAGAGCGGGTTATACAGGTAAAACAAGGTAAAATTGCAGCTATATTCAGTTAATTTTCAATTGCTATATAGATCACAGAATTACACATGGCAACTGTGAAATTCACAAGTGAAGGTCAAGCCATAAATAGACCTCCACTATTTGACGGCACAAACTACACTTATTGGAAAACACGTATGAGTTTCTTCTTAAATTTTTTTGATTTTGACTTATGGTCTGTAGTTATTGATGGCTACAAAAAATCTCCTCGTATTAATGTTGATTGAGTTTTAGTTAAAAAATCCCATGATAAATATACGGAGGAAGAAAAAAAAAGGCCAATCTTGACGTACGTGCTATTAATGCTTTATTTTGTGCTTTAGACAGAACTGAATTCAACATGGTGTCTACCTGCACAACATCAAATGAAGTGTAGAAACTTCTCGAAGTAACCCACGAAGGAACAACACAAGTCAAGGAGTCAAATATCAGCAGACTTACTCAGGAGTACGAGGCATTCAAAATGAAGCCAAGTGAATCAGTCACTCAGATGTTTACGAGAT
The DNA here is from genome assembly GCA_029216955.1 of Iris pallida. Taxonomy (NCBI): domain Eukaryota; kingdom Viridiplantae; phylum Streptophyta; class Magnoliopsida; order Asparagales; family Iridaceae; genus Iris; species Iris pallida. The sequence goes on from JANAVB010039220.1 coordinate 13,209,183, forward strand.
TCTTGGATATTGTAAATCCTTTGTCTTTACTAGACAAGGAATACAGTAACCATGAAAAGATTCATAAACTTCTACGAGCTCTCACAAATAACTGGATTCCAAAGGCTACAACAATCATTGAAGGAAACGACCTCAACAATGTCTCTGGAAACACTCATGGGTAAGCTACTCACTCACGAGTTAGAACTTCAAGACTTTGAAGATACTACACCAAAGGAGAAATCAGAAAAGTCGATCGCTCTTAAGGCTGTATATAGAAGAACTGTCGAAGATGATTCTGACGACAGCGACCCTGACTCTGAAGATCAAGTTCTTCTGGTAAGAAAATTCAAGAAGTTCATGAGATTCAACAGGAGAACAAAAGATACCAACAACAATAACAACGAGGAAGATCCTATTTGCTACGGATGTAAGAAAAAGGACACATGAAGAAAAATTGTCCAACAACATCATTATCAACAAGAAAAAGCAGCAAATATGACAAAGGCTACCTGAAGAGATCTACATCAAGGAAGTACGCCAATACAAGCATATGGCATGAAAGCGAAGCCAGCGATTCAGAAGACGAACAATCAGATGACGCTGTAAATGTATGCTTGATGGCTTGCGATCAGGTAATCACTAATCTTCTGTTTGATCCTTATGATGATTTCACCTTTGAGCAACTAGGAGAGGCTTTCAGTGACCTGTTAAATGATTACAGGAAACTGCGTAGTAAATATGAAACCTCTAAGAAGGTACTCAAAGAGTACAAATGTGAGATATGAAGACTTACCGACCAACTAGTTCATGTTAGAAATAATGACTCTTCTATTGAGTCTGGTGAGCTTTCATCTATTAAGCTGTTGTTACACGAGACTATTAAGTTATCCGAAGATAAGACCAAACTATCATCCAGCTAAAGGAAGACCTATCTAAGGAGAGAAAGAGTCTCCAGTGTGCACAAGTCAAAATAGAAACACTTACATCTGACTACACTAGATTATATGACATCTCCCAAAAGTTGGAAATTAGTTTAGGAAAACGGCCTGAAGTTGCTGCTTCCTATTCTAACACGTGTCAATTACCGAATCATCGGAACACGCCCAAACCAAACACTGTCAGACCAAACCATACCAAACCTATGCCCAAGAAGATTAATAGGCATGCATTCTTCTATACTAGAAAACCAAAACCTACCAATCATACACCTCACACAACTTTCAACACTCAACATGCAAAATGTCATTATTGTGGCCTCATTGGTCATATATCCTCTGCATGTAGAATTAGAAAATTAGTAGATTTAAATGTTTATGCATGGATACAAAAAACTAACCAGTCAGGACCCTACAAGAAATAGGTACCAAAAGTTTCATCTGCAAATTGTTTTGTAGGTGGAACGCCCTTCACATGCTAGGAGCAAATGGATTCTCGACAGCGGTTGCTCACGACACATGACCGGTGATGCTTCATTATTTGCAACACTGTCGAAGAAGAATAAAGAAGGATACGTCTCCTTCGGTAATAATTTAAGTGGGTACATAATCGGTATCGGTGACATTGGTAAGGCTCCCTATCCTGTGATTAAAGATGTCTGTTTAGTTACCGAGTTAAAACATAATCTGCTCAGCATAAGCCATTTAGCTGATCACAGTTATGCCATTAACTTCGTCAAAGACAAATGTACTATAGTTGATAGTTCAACTGGTAGTACTATTTTTGAAGGTATCAGGGAAGACAACATATATGTTTTCTATCTGTTAGAAGATGCTAATAAAGCAGGTAGATGTTTGATGGCCAAAAGCATTGAGAGTCAACTATGGCATATGGGACTCAGTCATGCAAACATGGATACAATTTCAAGACTATCTACAAAGAAGTTGGTACGCGGCTTACCGGACATATCTTTCAAGAAGGATACGGTATGTAGTGAATGTGAAAAGAACAAAGCTACCCGATCCGTCTTTAAATCCAAGAACGCTGTAAGTACCACTAGACCTCTGCAATTGTTGCATATGGACTTATTTGGACCAAGTAGAATTGTTAGTCTAGGTGGTAAGCTATATGCATTTGTCATTGTAGATAATTTCTGTAGATACACATGGGTATTTTTTTTGCACGCAAGAACGATGCATTGTCAGAATTCGTCACCTTTTGCAAGAAAGTACAGAATGAAAAATGTTTCATGATTACTCGCATTCGTAGTGATCATGGCGGCGAATTTGAGAATGCAGAGTTCAAGCAATTTTGTGACACACGGTTATTTGCATGAATTTTCTTGCCCTAGGACTCCACAACAAAATGGAGTTGTGGAACGTAAGAACATGACTGTATCTGAAATGGCTAGAGTAATGTTAAATCAGTTTAGTCTACCCAGATACTTTTGGGCTGAAGCTGTCAATACAGCGTACTATATTCTCAATAGGGTTCTAATTCGACCTATATCGAAGAAGACTCCCTATGAACTATGGTTTGATAGAACACCCACTGTTTCATATTTCAAGATTTTTGGTTGTAAATGCTTTATTCTTAATACTAAAGACAATCTGAGTAAATTTGATGAAAAGGCCGATGAAGATATATTTTTAGGTTATGCAGCAAACAGCAAAGGGTACATAGTCTTCAACAAAAGAACCATGATCATCGAACAATCAATTAATGTCAAGTTTGATAAGCTAAATCAACACTTAGACGATGACGACAATGAAGACGTGATTACACCAAGTACAACTACTGCAAAACCTTCACACAAAGATGCAGAACTTTCAAGCAAAGAAGCCGGAACTAGCAATCCTGAGGATACGCCAAAAGAGATGAGATTCTTGGCAGATCATCAATAGGACTTGGTAATTGGTGAGATTACCAAGGGTGTAAGTACTCGTTCCTCTAGTAAATATATAGCTTCTTGTGTTGCTTTTATTTCACAGCTTGAATCCAAAAAAATTGAAGAAGCATGTAGTGATAATTTTTGGTTAGATGCTATGAAAGAAGAATTAAACCAATTCGAACGGAATCAAGTTTGGGAACTTGTTCTCAAGCCCATTGATCATCTGGTCATCGGCACCCGTTGGGTATTCCGAAACAAACTGAACGAGAATGGTTTAGTGACTCGTAATAAGGCTCGACTTGTAACTCAAGGATATAATCAAGAAGAAGGTATCGACTATGATGAGACTTATACCCCAGTTGCGAGATTAGAATCCATTCGCATGTTATGTGCATTTGCATGTTTTCATAATTTCAAGTTATTTCAAATGGATGTCAAAAGCGCATTTTTGAATGGTTTTATAAAAGAAGTTTATGTAGCTCAACCTCCCGGTTTTACTGATTTCAAAAATCCTGATTATGTTTTCAAGTTGAACAAAGCCTTATACGATTTAAAACAAGCCCCTCGCGCTTGGTACGATCGTCTAAGCTCTTTTCTACTTGATAACGGTTTTTCAAAGGAAAAGGTTGACACTACATTATTTATAAAATCGTTGAATAACAATATTCTTTTGATTCAAGTCTATGTAGATGATATTATTTTTAGATCTACTGATGAATCTCTTTGTCAAGAATTTTCAAAGTGTATGCAGAATGAGTTTGAGATGAGCATGATGGGAGAGCTGAAATTCTTTCTCGGACTGCAAATCAAACAAACCAACAATGGGACGTTCATAAATCAAGCAAAGTACACAAAGGATCTATTAAAGAAGTTAGACCTAGAAGCAGTCAAATCTCTTAGCACTCCAATGACGACTTCAACAAAGCTTGATATTGATGAACAAGGCAAATCCGTCGACATACGTAAGTATCGAGGTATGATCGGTAGCTTACTGTACTTAACTGCTAGTCGACCAGACATTATGTTTAGTGTTTGCTTGTGTGCACGTTTTCAAGCCAATCCTAAGGAATCACATATGTGCGCAGTTAAGCGTATCTTCCGATACCTTAAAGACATTACTTCTGTCGGCTTATGGTATCCCAAAATTACGTCATTTGACCTAACTGGTTATTCTGATGCTGATTTTGCCGGATGCAAAGTAGATAGAAAAAATACCAGCGGCACATGTCATTTCTTAAGAAAAGCTCTAGTCTCTTGGTTTAGCAAAAAGTAAAATTCTATCGTATTATCAACAACCGAGGCTGAGTATATCGTCGTAGGACGTTATGCACAAATTTTGTGGATGAAGTAAACTTTAGAAGACTATGGATTGCATTTTACACATCCATTTTCTGTGATAATACTAGTTCTATTAATTTGACTAAGAATCCAGTATGTCACTCTCGTACTAAGCATATCGAGATTCGACATCACTTTCTTAGAGATCATCAACAAAATGGAGATATAGACCTTGTATATATAGACACACAGAATCAATTGGCTGACATACTCACAAAACCTCTAGCGGAAGATCGTTTCAATTATTTACGTCGAGAATTAGGAATTTTAGATGTCAATAATATTAATTAATTTTGTTTTATTTATTAATTTATTCAATACTCAAAAAACTGTTTTCGAGACAAGCTTAAAAAGAGTCTGTCTGTCACCACGACTACGGTCGAAGCGAAGCGGTATTTAAGAGTTCTCCGGTGAACCTCCGTTAGCTGGGATAGTACTCTTACAGCTAATCTGAAACAGATGCTGAGTAAAGAATATTAATTTATAAAATAATATTAATTATATTATTTGAAATTTAAAATTACTAAACTTTGAATTAAATATTTGAAATGAATTGATGAAAAAGATGTGGCCCACAAATTTTTTTATATAGCCAGGAGAACCCTTGGCGAAGTCGGCCCGAGTTCGGTCCGAATTCGGCCAGAATTCGGTCCGAATTCGGCCAGAGTTCGGCTGGGTGTATATATATTTCAGTCAGAACCCGAGGCCCCCATCTTCTTCATCTCTTCCAAAACCGCATCACAACAGCAGCAGTCGCCCGAAAACTCTAGTTCTTCTCCACCTCCTTTCTTCCATTCTACCTGGAGATCTTCATCCAAAATTTGGATTCGTAAGGAGAATCGCGTCCTCTACAGCATATTTGATTCTCAGAAGGTATAATTTATTCTCTTCTCCACTTTCAAATTTTTAGGGTTTCTAGATTTTGGGATAGAATGCCTAAGAGATTCAATCATTTCAAGAGGAAGAAGACTCGTGCCAGTGAAGAGGCATCGTCTTCTGATCCGTACACGGATTTCCTCTTTTTCCCGGTCCAATCGAATGACGGTGCATCAGATGAGTTTTATTTCAAAACTTCCGACCAAACATTACTTTGGTATGCCGACTTTATTATGCGTACTATATGTACCGGATCTCCGATCAAGTGGACTGTATTCCTTGACCACCGTCCTTACTTTGAGGCATTAGGGTTACATCATTTTGCTACTTTACAATTCCCTATAGCTACTAATGCCATTAGACTATTTTATTGTAATTTTGTGTTAGACACTTTTACCGCGAGAACTCGTGTCGGCGGTATAGATATCGAGTTCAATGATGAATCGCTAGCGGAAATCCTTAGTCTTCCAAACGAAGGTGTCCTGCTCGATGACATCACTGACTTCGATTTTCCCGAGGGCACGACTTTTGTAAGTTTCAAGAATGAGCTTTGTGCGCCCGCACGTGCTCGTCCTGGAAAGTTCAAGGCCAATAACTTGAACTTGTTTAACTACGAATTACATCGTATCATCTATTCCACTCTACTTCTAAAATCCACTTCCAAAGATGTTGTCACTGTCCTAGAACTTTTTGCTTTATATCACATTCTTAAGGGGATTCCTTTTTCTGCCCCTAAGACTCATTCAGATGATGGGTAGATGTCGCGGTAGAGATCGCAACATCTCTTATGCGATGATTATCCCACGCATCTTTCAGCGATTTGTTATTGACATATCCACTTGTGCTCTGGACCCTGAGCCCAAGTTCCTCAAGCTTTTTCGTCGCAGCATTGCCACTGCTCCTCCACCTCCTGCACCTGCTCCTACTCCTCAGTCTTACCCTATGACCTTTGAGGGTATTCACCAGCATCTATCAGATCTGCAGACATTCTTTGTTGACACTTCCAGGAAACATGAGTTCCGTGATGTGACTCGGTTTCAGGCTATTGCCAACTCCTTTGCCGATCTTAGATTTGCACAGACGGGTCACTCTGCTAGCTCTCTTCCTAGAGACCCTTCTGTATCTGGCTACCGCATTGATGATGAGGCGGTCCACTCTCTGTTCCAGCCAGGGAACGCATATGATTGGTATCGTACTTCTGGTACTACTCCACGTACTTCTGGAGCTGGCACTTCTGGAGCTGGTCCATCTGGACATGCTGGCACTGCAGCCGATGATGATGAGGATGAGGATGATTTTTGAGTTGTTACTTTTTGAGACCGATGACTTTGTCTTATGTTTACTTGGAAATGCTTCGACATTCCAAGATAGTATCCGTACTTTTTTATTTGGATATGATTTATGACATTTGATGGACATGTTTTTTATGCTTCAGTTTAGCATATAACTCAGTTTAGTTTATTATTCAGTTTAGCACTTTATTTGATTCGGCTTTATTATAGCATTATCTTTTTTTATGCTTCCATATAAACTGCCTGTGACAAGTACCATGCCGGTGTTGTTTATTTATCTTATTTTTGTCTGTATTGTTTATACCACCATGCCTGTGTTGAATATTTTTTTGTGTTTCTTCACTGATTGTTACTTATGCATTTATTGCGGGGGAGCTTTCTCTTTTGCAATTATTTTGCTAAGTGGCAACGGGGGAGAAATAAGATCTAACATCTTCATGAATACAGGTTATGAACAATTTTTTTAGTACTATTTTGAATTGATATCGACCAAAGATGTTATATCGGTCAAGGTTTGTCAATTATCAAAATGGAGGAGATTGTTGGTCCATTAGTCATGGTCAAACCTGATTTTAATAATTGATCAAACTCTGTCTCGATATACGAATCAATTCAGATATTTACTAACGACGTTTTGGACACTGCTCGAAGATTGGATATCTACTCAGTTCAAGACCGAAGATCTGTTTGCCACTCAAGATTGTATTTCCTTACGCAATGTATTTTTCATTTTTATTGAGTTTAGGAATACATTGTATACCAAGTCGTACTGGCAAATAGGCTATTCGAAATCGTTTTTCAAAACTGACCTATCTTTTTAAAATAACCTATGTTTTTGAAAAATATCTCTTTTACAAAAAGCTTATGAAGGATTTTCAAAAAGCCAAAACAATTTTTCACAAAATCAACCTGACCAAATCCTGACAGAACTCGGCCAGAGTTCGGCCATGGTGAACGTTATGTGAACGTTGGATTTTGAACTTGGTCTCCCTTCAGTTGCGGTTGGTTACAAAGAGTTCTGTCCGAATTCTGTCAGAGTTCTGTCTTTGAAAAAACTATAAATAGAGAAAAATTCTGATCATTTCAAACACTAATTCACTTTCATCTCCTCTTCTAAAGTTTACGTTTCTTCCAAAGAGTTGTAAAAAGCTTTCATTTTCAAATTCCAAGCCAGTTACAATTCTCTAGTCAATTTGCCGGTACGGTGCGGTCTAGAAGATTTCAGAGAAATTATAATCAGAGGCTTGATTGAAGAAAAGACTCTTCAAAACTGAAGTTGGTCGAGTTCTTCGTATCAAAGCTCGCGTCTGTAGAAGTTGCAAGGACTTCGTATGAAAACTTGCGGGATTTTCCAATAGTGGATTCAACTGGAAGCTAGAGTTCTTCCGACTGGACTAGTCCTCACAAGAGGGAAACCAGTATAAACCTCTGTGTTTGCGTTTGCCTTCTGATCACTCTTTTCATTACAGTTATTTACTTTGTGATTATTATTATTTCTGTGATCTAACTATTAACAAGTTTTCAATTAGCAATATTCTGCTGCTTACTTTATTCACCCCCCCCCCCCCCTCTAGAGTATTCTGCTTTACGATTTCGTTCTTACACTAGATACAACACGGACACTCCAAAATATATTAAGCCAAATTACGATGTGTAGCCGGCCATTAGTATTTGTGTTTGTGCAACAAAGCATGCTGCAATACAATGAATACAGACATTCAAGTATAATAATATAGAGAATAGTTTAGATTTGCACTTTAGTCTTTTAGATGTGACATCACTGTTGATAGAATCCTTAATTTAATTCATACTAAACGATCTCATCCTGTGTTTATATATTGATTTTCACGTGGGATGATATAAACGAGCAAGAGGAAGTTCATGTGGTCGAATACTACAAAATGAAGGGTATCAACTACTGGCATTGTGGCACACTAGAATATGAAAGATGGGCTTGCATCTAAACTAGTTTCATCGCAGATAGGGACCTAGAGAGGGGTCGTAATGTTTCTCTAAACCCTACCTGACCCTATTCATTGGATAAATCACCCTCATAATTTTGCGCCATGGTAGTCAAAGGTGCGCCTCGGGCGCGCCTAAGGCGTGCCTCGCAGCAAGGTGTAGCAGTTGCGCCTCAGACCTTACTAGGCTAGGCACATTTCTTCGGGCGCACCCAAGATGCGCCTAAGGCGCGCCTTTCAGTAAGGCGTAACCAAGAAAAGGCACGCCTAGGTGAGCCTTATATATTTTGATTTATTTTTTTAATTTTTCTAATAAAAAACTGAGACAAGGAGACGGCCTTTACCTTATATAAGTGAGAGGGAGGTAATTCTTTCCATGGTTGTTAAAGTTGGCTACAATTGAATTTGAAAAACTAAAATTTACTAAAAGTGTGGTAGAGAGTATACACATTCTTGTTAGTTTTGTTGACTATTACGGCTATTGCTGCTTTGCTAGTTCACACTTGGTTATGTTTTAACATGTTTTTGTTAGTTTTAGTATGTTATTTGATTTTATTTTTTACATTAATAATTTATTTATTTATGTATGTTTATTTTTATTATATTTTATTTTTGCGTCTCGGTTTGCTTGGGCGCGTGCCTTAATTGTGCCTTGCGCCTCGGTCGATATGGACCTTTGCGCCTCGAGTGCGCCTTGTGCCTTTGACTACCTTGTTTTGCGCACAATCTCCCAAAGCATATGTTGAACTGCAGTAACATAGTAGTTAGGGAATATCATGGTCGAAGATAAGATGATCTGCATCATGGAGGAAGCCTTGAACCCATGGTGAGGAACATAAATATAGATCTTATATAGAAATTTATTTGACAGGCATGTGGCTTAATACATGATCATTCGAATTTTGAATTGGTTACTATATTTACTACAAAGTAAACTTTTTGTTGTTAGCCAACTCAGATTTGAATGTTTTAAATTGACAAGCTTTTAAAGAAAAGCAATGAACTATGCAAATGAACGTGCAGTCACAAGTTACCTAGAACGCGGGACGTTATAGGAGAGAACGAACCAGAAATGCGGTGAGCCACTTGACCTGGAATGGGGCATGAACAGGGAACTATAGTTGTAGGCTTTTCCAGAGCGCTCAAGTTTCCTTGATTTCTAGTGGGGTTAACCGCTTTATTACTGCAAATCATTTGCACCTTCATTAGTGGTGTTGAATCATGTTCCTTTACTATCAAAACAATGATAAGTGCAATTAGAAGCAATTTCGATTTTCTTGGATTTGAAATTTTGGAACACTACATTTAGCATTCTAGAGCAAAAATGTTCAACAGTTTGGAATAAATTCGTGGAATGCAGATCGCTAGGGGTTAAGGGATTGATGGAAACCATAATAAACCTAACGAAGTCCAAACTCATAGCTCTAAGTTTGAACTTTATTTAGTTTATTGTATTAGCTAAATTATCCTCTAATCTAGTCATATAAGAAAACCATTAATCTAGATAGTAAACCATGTTACATCTTTAATAAATCTAGTCCTAGAAGCTATCCCCCTTGGTATATGCATCGTGTACTCTATATTACAAGCTACATGACAGGACACCAAAATATGTTGGTTGTCATGGCTGCTGTCTTAACCCGGTGCACTATTCAAGTTTGGCATCTAGAGGTATTTGGTGATATTTTCTCAAGGTTGTAGGTGATAGCCTTAACACACTTTGACTTGAATGTGACTCTACCCTTTTTTTTTGAATTTGGAACAAAACTTAGGCATAATAACGTTATATATTGTAAGCAAGGTTCTAAACGGCGGTAGGCGGGTGTGCGGCGGAGAGAGTACCGCCTACCGCCTAGGCGATCGATATATTTTTGAACATTTTTTACTAATTTACCACTGTTCATAATATGCATATTTTAAGGATGTTCTATGCATAACTAAGTTGTAGAACGAAGATTTATAAAGTTTTAGTTTTGTAAAAGTGAACTATAGGCCCATAATGTTTACAAAATCTTTTTGGCCAAAATATCTTGTTAGGTATTGCTCCGCCTAGGCGTCCGCCTATGCGCCAACCTCCGTTGGCTGCCTACCGAAAAGCGGTGTGGAGAGAGAGCGTCTACTGCCTAGGCGGCTGCCATTTAGAACGCTGATTGTAAGAGAAAAACCAGTATTCTAAAAGGCGGATCTAGGCGGCGCCTAGGCACCGCCTAGGCACTGGGCGACCAGTCACCGTCCAAGGTTCGGCCGAAATCGGCATGTAAGCAGCCTTGCGTAAAAGGCGGCGTTAGGCTTCTGCCTAGGCGGTCGGGCGGCTGCCTAGACGCGGTCGGGCGGCTGCCTAGACGCAGTCGCTCGGAGAAAGAGGCGGCCGTCCAGGTGAGTTTTCAAAAAAAATCAGAAGAAGAAGAAGTCGCAACATCAGAACAAAGAAGAAGAAGAAGAAGAAGAAGAAGAAGAACAAAGAAGATAAGAAGAAGCAGCAGCTGCAGAACAAAGAAGAAAAGAAGAAGAAGCAGCAGCAACAACAACCTAGGTTAGTCTTCTTTCTCCTCTTCTTCTTCCTTCTGCTTCTTCTTCTTCTCAGTGTTCTTCTTCTAATTCTTCACTCTTGTTTTTCTTCTTCACTTTTTCTTCTTCTCAGCGAGCAGCAGCATCCTGTCGCTCATTTTTTTTTTCCTTTTCTTCTTCACTCTTCTTTTCTTTTTGTAAGCAGCTGAGTGCTCTAGCTGCTGCTGAGTGCCTACTGCTGACACATAATAAAAAGACAAGACAATGAGTTTTTTTTTAATGTGAAAGTGAAACATTAAATAAAGTGAGTCAGTGACAGACGCATAGAACACATTAAACAGAGTGAGTCAGTGACAGATAAATTATGGTGCACAGTGACAGAATTTTTTATATTGTTTTATATAATATAGTTTTATTATATGAAACTGGAAGGGGATCTAACACAGAATTTTTACTTAAACATATTTTTAATTCCTAGATTATCTTTTTATATACGGCGACCGCCTAATATTAGAAGGCCGCCTAGGCGGCCTAGGCGCTAGGCGGTGGGTGGCTGCCCGTCTAACGCCTTTTACAACCTTGAGAAAAACTAGTGTTCTAAAAGGCGGATGTAGACGGCGCCTAGGCACTGGGCGACCAGTCACCGCCCAAGGTTCGGCCGGAATCGGCATGTAGGCGGCCATGCGTAAAAGGCGGCATTAGGCGTCCGCCTAGGCGGTTCCAGGCGGTCGGACGGCCGCCTAGGTGCAGTCGCTCGGAGAAAGAGGCGGCCGCCCAAGTGAGTTTTCAAAAAAAAATCAGAAGAAGAAGAAGCCGCAACATCAGAACAAAGAAGAAAAGAAGAAGAAGCAGCTGCAGAACAAAGAAGAAAAGAAGAAGAAGCAGCAGCAACAACAACCTAGGTCAGTCTTCTTTCTCCTCTTCTTCTTCTTCTTCTTCTCAGTGTTCTTCTTCTTCTTCTTATTCTTCACTCTTGTTTTTCTTCTTCACTTTTTCTTCTTCTCAGCGAGCAGCAGCATCATGTCGCTTATGTTTTTTTTCTTTTCTTCTTCACTCTTCTTTTCTTTTTGTAAGCAGCCGAGTGCTCTAGAGTGCCTACTGCTGACACATAATAAAAAGACAAGACAATGAGTTTTTTTTAATGTGAAAGTGAAACATTAAATAAAGTGAGTCAGTGACAGATGCATAGAACACATTAAACAGAGTGAGTCAGTGTCAGATAAATTATGGTGCACAGTGACATAATTTTTTTATTTTTTTATATAATATAGTTTTATTATATGAAACTGGAAGTGGATCTAACATATAATTTTTACTTAAACATATTTTTAATTCCTAGATTATTTTTTTATATACGGCGACCGCCTAATATTAGAAGGCCGTCTAGACGCTAGGCGGTGGGTGGCCGTCCGCCTAACGCCTAGCGCCTTTTACAACCTTGAGAAAAACTCTCTTCATGTATTTTGTTTTATCATTATTAGCCTTAGTTTAGTCATTGAAAAGTTCCAAGAAGGAAAACATATTTTCTCCTTAAATGCAGTTGTTTATGTTTTCTTAACATGGTATGAGAGCATGATTATTCTTTAACCTAGCTCTTTTGCCTTCCCAAATTTGTATCCCCTAGCCTCCATCAACCCCACCGTAGTCATTGCTTTCCCTAATTGTCATTGCTACCGTTCGTGGGTCTCTCCAAAACCCTTAACTATAACCTACCATTGACCCCAACCATCTATCCTACCTTCGGTAGTGTCGTTGCTGCAACACAAACACAACCTCAATAACGGATAGTCCTCAACCTACCTCCTTCGGTCCCTACCAAAGTCGGCCACACATTTTCCACACCCCCCCTTGCAGCTGTAGTCAACTTCCCAACAACCAGTTGCCTCAAGTCTCAGTCGATCACCACTGCATGTGTGACTACCCCATTGACCAGCTAAACTTGCTCTCTATTATAACTCCTCACCGCTACCACCTGGTAGCTCTGCTCTCCTTGCTCCACACTGGTTGACCACCTACAACCTTTATAATCCTCCACTAGTTTTAAAACATGCCACTCAGTGCTCTACCCCTTGGCTTATTGTGCTCTTTCTTGGATACTGAGGTTGCTTGTCATGGTGATTCTCTAATTATGGCTCGACAAAAATATTTGGTTGGATCAATTGGAGGTTTCTGGGTTCTTGTGGTGTTGACTTGTTGATAGTCCCATGGCGCAGTCTGAACCTTTCTAATCTTGACTTAAAACCTGACTCTTCTGTTCAATTTTGATATTTATTGCCTCCTCATAAGCAAGCTCATCTATCAATCAGTGCTTGCTCATCTATCAGTCGGTTACTGGCCTTGACATCTACTGTTAGTCAGTATATCCAGTAAGCTTGGATCCCTCATCTTTGTGTCATCGACGTATCGACGTATTCTATTCTTGATCCATATGAAGGAGAGAAGAAAAATTATAAGTGGAATTTTAGGTGAAATTTTCTCTTTGAATTAGGAGGCAGGTTTTTGTTAATTCTTTAACAGTGTTCTAAATTCGCTATGCAGATTTGGTGCGGAGGGGAGTCTAGCGCCTAGGTGTCGAACAAGTTTCTTTTGTAACAACTTATATAGTGTTATATCATAATGAAACATACTTAATAAAGATCATCAACATGTATTCTATCATTATTATGATTCATGAAGACATCATCATATTATTTTATAATGAAACACATCCATAATACAAATATGGAATTTCAATATTCTAAATCTAAATCCAATTCTAAATTCCAAACAACATATCCATAATACAACTAAGCATCACAATTTTTTTTTTAAAGAATTTTAAAATTTGAACAACCGAACAGGGCCGCACAACCGTACAAACCTGATGAGCAGGGGGGTTTTGGTTCGGCCTAGGGCCGCCTAGGCCATTTTTATAACACTGTTCTTTAATGCTTTACAATGGCCCTCAAGGGTCTTATTTATAGGCTCAAAGAGGTCGACCAAGATAGCAATAAAGAAACAAAAAAGAAGAAACCAAATCTCCTACGATCTGACTGAAAGTCGTATCTGTTGTAACCACCCAATCTTAGTCCGATATGTTGAAACAACTGTATTAAAGTAGATTTATCTACCACGATTTGATTGTAACAATAAAATATGGTGCTAATCGTAAAGATCTCAACTAAAGAGATCCTCCAGGATCATGGTTCCTCCTCTTTGGGCGGAGCCAACTCATGTTGGAATCTTGGATATAGAAATGGAGGTAGGGAAAAGTGACTTGGCCGCACTTGGCCACTATCCTTTCCTAGCAACTGTGAAAGACTCCTCCATGCTGCATCTCGTTTGGATGATCATCCTCCCCAATATAGTATCATCTGATAGGGTTGTCTACCGATTGATGAGCATGTCATCTAATGATGGAATAATCTCTTCAACCGATCATTCAATATTGACGGTCAAAAAGACTTCTTGTTGACATTCATGACGGAGTAGACTTCAATATAAGCTGACAACTCCAACTAGAAAGCGTAGTTGCCGATCTTTTGAAGAATCTTCAAGGGGCCATAAGTAACGAATGGGTTTCAGCTTCCGTTTAACTCTCTTATGCCGCTTCTCGAGGTGCAACCAAACTAGATCACCCTCTTGAAAATTTGCTATGACTTGGTGTTGGTTATGTCGCTTCTTGTACTTCCTGTTAAGATCTCTACAGTTGATGCTCGTTCTTGCTATGCATGAACTGAATCCCTTCTAAGAAACATTGAGCTATTGTCACTTTTCCTTCTTTCTTGAAAAGAGCTAACCGTAAACTCCAAGTCAAAAGGGACTTTGTGGTAGATAACCCAAGCATACGTCAAAAAGCGATTTGATCATCGAGCTGTGCATTACCCGATTGAATTCGAACTGTAGGTGGGGTAAGCTCTCATCCAAGTCTTAGGATGTTGAGAGTTATAACCCTGCAGTAAATGTACTATTGTTCTATTAACCACCTTTGTATTGCTGTCGATTTGTAGATGATATGTCATTCTTCTGTGCAGCTTGTCCATAATCTTCTATATGACCTCCAGAAGGAAGTCAGAAAATGGTTGTCACGTTCGGACATAATCGTATTAGGTAAGGTAGCCCAAAAGGAGTTCAACCGTGTTGGAAGAACAAACGTGTCGCCTCCTCTCAAGTGATTGTCCTCGTGATCGTATTCTTGCAGGAAATCAACACCACCATCTTTGAGAAGTGATCGACTACCACTAATAAGTAGTCGTTATCCCTTCGCCGCCTCAGAAGATCTTTCAAAAGGTTTACAGAGCTTTCCCAAGGCCAGCTTGGAACTAGCAATGGGCTTGTACAATCCTAACTTGTGGTTCGAGGACTTGGAAGTGTAGTAAAACACCAACCCTTTATGAATTGGGCCACATGTTGCTGCATTCCAGGCCAGTAGACGTAGCTTGCCGTCTTCTTCACCCCAAAGTGGCCAACAACCTTCAAAGTATGCACTTCCCTTATCCAGCACACGCAACCTGCTACTTTTGGCACATAGTTGCATTCCTTTGTAAAGGAGCCCGACTCACAAATTAAACTTTGTTCTTACTTTTCTAAGGGCTTGCTTGGTAACTTGAAAGTGGGATTGGAAAGTGTGAAAATATGAAAAGTGGAGGAGTCCTTCCATAATCTATTGTTTGGTTCAACTTGAATTTGGAGTAGAAACTTCATGCCATCATTACAATGCAATCATGCCCCCCCCCCCCCCCCCCCCCCCCCCCCCCTCTTTGTCCCCTCCGTTTTCTATTAACTTCTGACTCCAAAGAAAAAGGTTTTTGGTTGGAAAGTGAAGTTTGGGATTTTTTTTATAATAAATTATTTACTGAAGTTATTAATATTATTTATATATAATTAGTTAGTGTTATAGTGTAACTTAGTTTATGATACTCAAGTAATTAATAATACTCAATTATCATTAAATAATTAAAGTAATGAACTTATATTCATAAATAAATAATAAAATATTATTGAATGATAAAATAATGAATAATTAATTAATACATAATTTGTTAAATAATTAGAACATAGTTAATTAATATTAAATAGTGATTACTTGCTAACTAATTATGAAGACATCAACATAGTTTATTATTAAGAATAAGTAATTAAGATAATTAAATAATAATACTTAATTATTTTTATGGTAATTATTTAATATAAAAATAATGAATTGGTTCAGGACATAAAATTAATTATTTAGCAATTTAATCAAATAATTAATTAGTATTTACTATTAAAAATAATTAAAGTAATTAATAATTACTTTAGATGATTAAGAATTAGTTAATAAAATGATTTTATTAATATTAATTATTTGTATCTTGTAATCATGTTAATTTGTTAAAGAATTAATTAACTTTTACTATTATTATAATACATTCTCTTTCAACTTTTTCACTTTTTAACTAACCAAACACAATTTTAGAATCCATGCACTTTCTATTCCTTGAAAGTGCAAATCCCAATTCTATACCACGGTTCACCAAATAAGCCTCAATGTCCTCCAAGACCCTTTGAAAAACTGGGTCCCTTGTACATATCGGTGTACTCTTCGTGCATGAGTGGCTGGACCTGCATAAGAAGGGAGAGACTAAAAGCTGTGATTGGGGTTCTCGACAATATGTTCGTCGGCTTGTTTTTGATGTCCTTCTTGTAGGAGAATGATGTTATACTGCTGAAGGTTCGACATCCACTTCATGTGTCAAGACCAAGGTTTTAAACGGTGGTAGGTGGGTGCACAATGGAGAGAGTCCGCCTACTGCCTAGGTTACCTAGGCACCGCATAGGCGGTCGATATACCTTGAACATTTTTACTATTTTACCACTTTTTTTTTTGCATAATTTGCATATTTTAAAGGTATTACATGCATAACTAAGTTATAGAACGAAAATTTATAAAGTTTTAGTTTTGTAAAAGTGAACCATAGACCCATAATGCTTACAAATTTTTTTTGGCCAAAATATCTTGTTAGGTATTGCTCCGTCTAGGCGTCCGCCTACGCCGCCTCACCTCCGCCTATGCCGCCAACCTCTATTGGCCGCCTACTCCACCACCTACCGAAAAGCGGTGTGGAGAGAGACCGCCTACCGCCTAGGCGCTGCCTAGGCTGCCAAGACGGCCGCCATTTAGAACACTGGTCAAGACTTGTTGCAGTTTGGACTGTCTGGATGTACATCAGCGGTTGATGGTCCGTGCGCACCACCATCTCCTT
This sequence comes from Iris pallida, assembly GCA_029216955.1. Lineage (NCBI taxonomy): Eukaryota > Viridiplantae > Streptophyta > Magnoliopsida > Asparagales > Iridaceae > Iris > Iris pallida. The sequence goes on from JANAVB010039220.1 coordinate 13,226,191, forward strand.
TCCCAAGAGGTAGCACTTCCAATGCTTTACTGCCTAGTGGTGGGCTAAGGGCTCCTTAGTTGAGTTGGGCTTCCTAAAACATCTTTGAGTAGTACTCCACGGGTTTACCATTTTGGCATCCGATGGCCCGATAGCGTATCAAGATACGTTAGTCTCGAGCTCGAATGGTTGTTGGAGGTTTGACTAGGCAAAAACAGACGCCTCGTTGATCTTCCTCTTCGACAGTTGAAATGTGTTCTCGCATTACTTCGTCCATTCGAATATGTCATTTTTCTTTGTGAAGGCATGGGAAGGAGATGCCAACACTGAGAAATTGTTGATGAACTTGTAGAGGTATTGGCATCTCCCACATGAAATTCTTTGGTAGGAGTTGTTCGTGCTTTGGAAGGAAGATTGTCGTCCTTCGTGCTGTTGGATCAGCTACTGGAGTGTTTGGTCGTTGTTGATTCTTCTTGAGGTTCTCCGTTCCAGCCATCACGAGGGCCAAAGTGTTCCCCATCTTTCTGACCTCTGCCTCCAAATCACCGGTTGAGGTGGTCTCCACAAGGGAACTTATCTTCGGTTGTTGAGGTCACCGTTGTGTTATTAAGACGTCGAGGGATTTGCCGGTCACTTTGTATACGACCCTGTTACGTCCAATACAATGGCTAGGACCGTTCCTTTGATACCAATCTAGATTCGTACGAAGGAGAAGAACAATAAATTATCAGTGAAACTTTTAGGTGGAAATCTCTTATTGAGTTAGGAGGCGGGTTTTTATTAATTCTTCGATGCTTTACAATGGCCTCAAGGTTCGTATTTATAACCTCAAGGAAGTTATACAAGATAGCAACAAAGAAACAAAAACAACAACAAAATCTCTCATGATATGATTGAAGAACCTCATCTGTTGCAATAACCCAATCCCAATCCGATTTGCTGGAACAACTATATGAAAACAGTTTTATCTACCATGAGTTGGTTGTAACAACCAAATCTAGTGCTAACCGAAAACTCTCAACAAAAGAGATCCTCGTGGTTCAATTCCAAGTCAGTTTCGTGTCCAAAACAAATCAAAATGGCATTTTTTTAGATCTGGCTGCCTAGCTTGCGACATTTATAGATATTGTTTTCCATTTCAATTCTGTTTTCTATTTTCTTTTAGTCTAGAGTTTGTTGAGCAGAACTATTTGATCAAAGTTATGTGGGACTTGTTTTGCGAACCTAATGAAAAATCAACTTCAGTAGATCATAATTCTAGACTCTCTTTTCTACTTATTTCTTGACTGCTTTATATGGTTTTCTGGATGAGATGGGACTATTGCACTCAATTCTCTGTCAAGTATGACGTGCACAAGTCCAAATATTTTTCTTATTAATCTTTGGTTGAATGTGATCAAGATTTCAGTCTATCAACTAACTTGGGGTATAATTAGATAAGTCATCTGTGACATGTTTTATATTTTTAATCTCCAAAGGATATGTAACATCAATACTTTTAAGAAAATCTAGTGCCTTAAGATTTCTACCTTCACCTTTTTTAATAATGTTCAAAAGAAATCATTAAAATTGATTAAGTATTTATATTAGGTGGTTCTAGATTGGAGAACACTACTCATCTAATTGATAGAGGGTTGAATATCGACCTCCGTGGTTGGAAATAGTGTGTGGATCACTGGCCCTTTTATTTGTCCCTTTGTTGATTTTTGTGATTCTATCTTCTTGCTTTTCTCAGACTACAGCTTATTTACGAAGTTGGCTACTTAATTGCTTGCAAGCTTAGAAGGAAAATAAACAAGGTTTCGAGGATTATCCACACCAATATGTTTCGGTCCGTTTCCGTTCGGATCCGATCGGAACGGGAGGGTAAGATCTCTGAAACTGATACTCACAGGAAGGGTCTGGAACTGATATTGAGTTTTTGACCGTTGGAAACTAAAGGTACTCGGTGGTGTCCGTGACATAATTATGTTGGGAGCACTCGGTTTAATTGAGTATGAATTATGTCTCTGTTGGTAACTGGAACTGAAGTGTCTCTTTCTGTGCTTTTCTACTTTGATAAAAGGTTCTTTATTAACTTACACTATAATTTGCTTAATGGACTAGTCCTGTGTTTCATTTTATGTTTAATTGCCTATAATTTAAATATTAATTGCAAGCATCATAGTCCCATTTCATTTTGTTGCTAAAAGTTTTTATTTGGCCTCTCGACTCTCCCAACTAATGTTGATTCATACATAAGGTTTCCTTGATTATATTCTTGTTTACAGTTGAGAATTATTTTGCAGCTTTCTATCTTCGGTTATTAGAGCTTGAAGAATTTGTTTATTTCATGGTTAATAATTTGCATAGGTGGAATGAGAATGTTACATGTTGGGTAATATTACCAGAAAGGATAGACTCTGAAATAAGTTGGAGATAAAGAGAATTCAAAGTGTGGACGACCTGAAATTGTTTGGGCATGTGCAACTGCAATATAGACTGTTCCTAGGACTCGGCTTCTAAGTTGAAGGAGCTGTTAGGAACAGGCATAGGCTATAACTAACCTGTACTGGAGACGGTAGGACGGTAGAAAATTTTATGCTAGTTGGTAATGCTACCTTAGGACATAGCCCTTGGTGCAGTTGACTGGGAAGATCATATAGGCTCTCTCCAAAGTTTTGGAGGTTTTGGATTTTTGTTATTTTTTAGATTGTGAGGAAAATGCCCTTATTTTTATACTTGATAATTGTTGTATTATATTGCAAATTGTTATTTACGTGCAACGCAGTTGTCTATACATTTGGATTTTCTTCCATTCTCTATTCCCTATGATAACACATTGCTTGCCTTTGACTTCTAGGTCCTGATGGTTTGTTCGAGGTGAAGCATTCCGAGCATTAGGAAGTCATTGGAGAATTTCTGTTTGTCGTGAGAACTTTGTAACTTTCAATAATGTTCTTGTCAAAGTGATTGGTGTGCACGTGATTAATTCTGTTTTCTAAATACTATTGTCCTCAAATTTCTCATCAATTCAAGCGCCTAAATGAATTATGCTGCTGAAGACAGTTAAATATAGGACCAGAGATTTTTTTATATCTAAATATTGCATTTTACTTTATTTCAATTGCCACAGGGATGTAGCAATCAGATTTTGATTCCCCTTGTTGAGTATATTAATAATAATAGTAGTGGACTTTAGTCCCACATTGCCTAGAACAAAAGAGAGAGAAGGGTTAGCCTTTCTTATTTATGTGCATCTCTCTTTCCTTAATAAATCATCCATTATTCTACTCTACATGGTATCAGAGCCATAATCCATCCACTCCTCTCCACAGAAAAAAAAATTATAACCCTAATCCCCCGCCCACCCCCGTCCACCACATTGCTGTTGCTTCCCCACCCACCTCCCGGCGGCACCCTCCCCCCCACCGGCAAACCCCTCCGTCTAACACCCCCCCCCCCCCCCTCCCCCACGACTCCTCCCCCGGTGTCGGCCCCCTCCGGCGACCCCCTCTCTGGCGAGATGTTGGTGCTACCCCCTCCCTCGACGACTACCCCCCCCCCCCCCCCCCCCCCCCCCCCCCCCGGTGTCGGCCCCTCCGGCGACCCCCCTCACCGACAACCCATCCAAACCCTAAGTTTCTAAAAAGAAGAAGATCTTTTGGGTTCATCAGAGGGTAAACATTAGTTTGTTTGCAGAAGCCTCTGACTTTCCAACATTGATCTTTTCGGATTCACAGATGGTAAACAATAAGTTTGTTTGCAGGAACCTCTGTCCTAAACAATTAACTTGGGAATCTCCGATGGTAAATAACGTGGTTGTTTACAGGAACCTCTGATTCTCAAAGTTGGCCATCTAACTTGGACATTTCAGAGGAAACATGTTGAAACCTTCGACTCTCCAACGATTGGCTTCAGGAAGGCTAAACAAAGAACATACACGATGGTTGTCTTGCATGATTCTTTGTTTCCTTACTTGATCTTCACATCAGGATCTGCCTCAAGACTGTCCTCTCTATCCTGACTTGTGTGATCCACATCTCTACTGTGGATATTGTTGTGATCGACATTCTTTTTCTGACATTGGAAGCGATATTTGAGGGATGGATAGCACCAGGACGCATGCCAGTGATACTAGTACTAGCGTTGGGAACGCAATGGCTGGACCAATGGACACTAGTACAACGATTTTTTCAATTCGACTTGTTGATCGAAAATTGGACGGACTAGAGGGATACTCGACATGGCGTAAGAAGGTCGAGAAGACACTTCTATTGATGCGGTTGTCCAAACTTTTAACTGACAACCCCCTCCCGCAAAGACTGATCCCATCTTTGAGCAATGGAAGATAGATGATAGTCGACTGTTTACACAATTACTGAACTCCATGGAACCATCGGTGAAAGACATGGTTCAGAACACGGACTCCGTTAAGGAATTATAGACGGTCCTAGCAACGACGTTTGATGACAAACGCGATTTGTCTCGCATTTATGACTCCATCGTTGGCATATACAGAGCAAATCAGGGAGACAAATCTTATAAGGATCACTTCAAGACATTTAAGGCTATGTTTGATGAGGTTGATCGTATATTGCCCCTAACAACAGATATCAATGAAGCTAGGGCTTAGCATGAACAACTTTATGTTATGGCGTATCTTGTCTCTCTACGTCCTGATGCGGACTCTGCTCGATCTCAGATCATTACTGGATTTGAAGTTCCATTTTTAATGGAATCAAATTATCGTGTCCTTCGAGCAGCAAAAGTCGTAGAGACCACTCCGGGTGATGCACCTGCTGATCGTTTTGCTCTTGGTGCTGCTCATACATGCATTCGTGGTGGTCGTGGTGGACGACATGGTGGCCACATATTGGTCGGGATGGGGGCCGTGTTAATGGTGGTCGCAATGGAGGACGACCACGCATATGCTTTAATTATGATCAGCTTGGCCATATCTACTGCTGCTAATATCACAACTGATGCTCCTGATGATGGTGTACGATCTGTTCAGATGATTTCGGATTCATATAGAGAGTTCCTTGATTTTCAGGCTCAACGTCGTGGTGACGCTTCCACGTTTGGATCCACAGTCGGATACTCAGCAATATGTATACTAAAGCCAAAGTAGTGGATAATTGACTCTGGTACTTCTGCTCACATGACTGATGATGCAGGTATGATACATAATTATGTCCCTGTCCGTCGTGTTTCTGGCATTACTGTTGCCAATGGAGATTCCCTGACAGTCCGAGGACGTAGAATTGCCAGTATTTCTTCAGGACTGTCGCTCAATTCTGTATTGCTTACACCTGGAAATCCATTCAGTTTAATTTCAATTAGTCAAATACTCGTGAACTGTATTGCTCGGTAACATCTTTTTCTGATGGTTGTGTTTTTCAGGACCTGGAAACTGGGAAGACTATCGGTAAGGGGCATGTGGCTGGAGATTTGTATCTGTTTGATGTACCTTCTTCTGTTGTCTGTGCCGGCGTGAAACTCGATCCTTTCGAGTTACATTGTCAGTTAAGCCATTCATCTATCCAAGCACTCCAGAAAATGTACCCTTCTTTAGATATCCATGCTTCATTTTATTGTGAATCGTGTAGTTTGGCTAGGCATCACCGGGTTCTCTATCCGGTGAGTCAAAAAAAATTGCATCCGCTCATTTCGAGTTGGTACATTCTGATGTATGGAGACCATGTCCGGTTGAATCAATAAAAGGTTTTCAGTACTTTGTTACATTTGTTGATGATTATTCACGTGTCACTTTTGTTTATCTGATGAAAAATCGTTCCGAACTATTTAACATTTAGTACAATTTTTATGCTGAATAAAACACAATTTGGTGTTCCAACAAAAATTTTTCGGAGTAACAATAGTCGTGAGGATTTATCTCGAGAGCTCGATTGTCATCTGGCCCGCAATGGCATCATCCACCAAACTTCTTGTTCGTACACACTACAACAGAATGGTGTGGCCGAGCACAAAAATTACCATATCTTGGAAACAACGCGTGCTTTTATGTTTCATGTACGTACTCCCAATAGATTTTGGTCTGATGCGATTTTATCGCTTGTTATCTTATTAATCGCATGCCATCGTCAGTCTTCAATGGTAGTACTCCCTTTTCTAGGCTATATCTAGGACGAGAGCCATTTTCTCTGCCTCTCAGAATTTTTAGCTGCTTATGCTATGTTCGGAATACCCGATTGGCTCTTTCTAAATTAGATCCTAAGGTAATACAATGTATTTTCCTTGGGTATCCTAAAGATCAGAAAGGGTATCGATATTTTTCTCCTATCTTAAAAAGATATTTTTTTACTCGGGATGTTACATTTGTTGAAAACGAATTTCCTCAACTTCCACAAACAATGGATCCGGTTTCCCAAGTCTATTCAGAAGAGTATTTTTTGATATTTTCTGATCATACACAATAGCCCCCCGTACGGGTGCCCTCCCTTACTGAGCCAGTTCCCCGGTCCGATGGTCCAGAGACACCAATTCAGTCTGTGCCGACGTCACCCACACAAACATCGTCAATGATGCCTACAAAGCCATCCTCCTCTGGCTCTACTGATTCGTCTCCACCTATTCCACTAGCAGCTCCGCCTATTGCACCACCAGCCCCGCCTTCTTCGCCTGTAGCTCGTCCTCGTCGTGCATGTTATGATCATCCCTTGTATGTTGACAGCTACAAAGGACTTACAAGTCACACTCAGTCTCTGGTGGCTACTATTGATGGGATGCAGATTCCCAAAAATGCTGAGAAGGGTTTCAAACATCCCGGTTGACGTACTGCTATGAACAAGGAGATGAAAGCTCTCCAGAAAAATCATACTTGGGACTTGGTCGATTTACCATCCGGTAGATAGGCAGTATGTTGCAAATGAGTGTTCACGATCAAGGTGAAACCAGATGGCTCTTTTGATCATCTAAAAGCTCGTCTAGTGGCCAAATGATATTCTCAGACCTATGGTGAGAATTATTTTGAGACCTTCTCCAGTTGCTAGAATGACGTCTGTTTGTGTACTTTTGGCCTTGGCTGTTCGTTATGACTGGCCATTGCTCTAGCTGGATATCAAGAACGCTTTGCTCCACGGGGATCTTGATGAAGAAGTATATGTAATACAACCTCCTGGGTTCGTTGCAAGGGAGGATAAAGTGTGTTATCTGCAGAAGGCCCTCTATGGTATAAAACAATCATCTTTTGCGTGGTTTGGTCGATTTACACATGTTGTTACTCAGTTTGGCATGTGTCAATCAAGAAGGATCATTTAGTATTCTACCGACAGACATCAGCTGGAAGGATACTACTGTGTCTATGTTGACGATATTGTAATTATGAGAGACGACATCCAGGGTATTGCAGACCTCAAGAAGTTTCTGGGAGAACAATTTTAAACCAAGGATATAGGATCATTGAACTATTTCTTAGGTATTGAGGTCACACGGGGTAAACGAGATATTGTAATGTCTCAAAGGAAGTATGTACTGGACATACTGAATGATGCAGGAATGATGCAAGCTAAGGGAGCAAACCTCACCTATGGATCCAGGGGCTAAGTTACTTCCAAACGTGTCCTGATGACCAATCCAGATCAGTATCGACGAGTAGTTGAAAAACTCAACTACTTGGCAGTCATGATTCGTCCGGACATCTCTTTCGCAGTTAGTGTTGCAAGTAGATTTATGACTTCTCTACGAGTTCCACACTGGCAGACATTTCTCAGAATCCTGTGCTATCTAGTCAAGAATCCAGAAAAATAAATTCGAATGGAGAATCATGGACACACTCGTGTTGAGTGCTTTACTGATGCTGACTGGGGTGCAAGTCTGACAGATCGAAGGTCTACGTCTGGCTACTCGGTATTTATTGGCAGAAACTTGGTATCGTGGAATAGCAAGAAGTAGAATGTAATAGCCCGGTCAAGTTCAGAAGCAGAGTATCGAGCCATTACTCATGGCACAGTAGAGGTGTTATATATGAAACATTTTCTACAAGAATTGGTAGAAGAAGCAGGATCGAGCACAACAGATATGTGCTGTGATAATCAGTCTGCTATTCATATTGCTGCCAATCCTTTATTTCATAAAAGGATGAAGCATATTGAAATCGATATCCACTTTGTCCTTGATGAGTACACAAAAGGAATGATAAAATTTTACCATGTGAGGACCGGTGATTAGATAGCCGATATCTTCACGAAGCCTCTTTTGGGTCATCGGGTTCATTTTCTATGTAACAAGCTGGGTATGATTGATATCTATGCTCCAGCTTGAGGAAGAGTGTTGAGTATATTAATAATAATACTAGTGGACTTTAGTCCCACATTGCCTAGAACAAAAAGATGAGGGTTAGCCTCTCTTATTTATATGTAACTCTATTTTATTAATAAATCATCCATTATACCACTCTACACCCCTAATGCCGATATTTTGTAATGTCATACAAATTTGGAAGAATACATAAAATATGACAAATTTTTTTTGGCAAATGTGTCATGCAGATGTGCTAATATCTGATACATTATTTTATATTTAATTGAAATTACGAGGTTTACAATAGAGTGACATCAAGGGAGCTCTGAATCCGTAACAATAACGTAGAGTATATCTTGGTACTTTGATGTCCAGATTTTTTTTCTCCTTATTTTTTTTGTTTTTAATTGTGTCCGAGTAACTCAAATTTTATGTAATCCGGTTTATATAGACATTTCTGTAATAGAGGGATGACCATATCTCAACATCACGGGATCCCAGTTACATGTTTACGTTGTATCCGATTGTCAAAGTAGTCTCCAAAACCCCACCATGTGATTTTGAGATCCAAGTGTTGGTCGTATAGGATTTGCGATTGGTATTTCCAAATTAACTGTCAGTGAATAGTATTTGTAAAATCTTCTTGGAAATCATACTCAAGAACCATGAGGAAGAAGACACAAAGAATAAACAAATTTCTATTGATAATGGAAAATGAGCAAGCAATCCTATACAAAAGATCAACATCTGTCTTCATGGTTTATCAACATCGGTCTTCATGGATGATAAACATCGGTATTTAAGTAACATGTTAAACAAGAGTTCATGGTATATATGGATGTAGATAACTTTACCAAAACCTTGATTTGGAAAATCTAGTGAAACAAATTGTAATCGAAGGAAAAAAAGTGAGTTCATGTCGATACCTCTTTAGGACGTAAAAATATCTTAAGGTATGGTCAATTCGATGTGGGTGCATCGTCAAAACATTCTTAGGACGCCAAAAACCAAATAGAAAAAAATGTACCTAAGTTAAGAAAAAGAGTATATTAAGATCAAATGAGTATTCATTTGGATATTTTTTATGATTTTGACATTATCTCAAACTACGAGCATTACAATATATAGAGCTTCATTAATCCAATACCCTAAACGATCTTGTGGAAAGTGAACTTCGACATAGGCTTTATGAATATTTCTACTAAGTTGTCCTGTGATCGGATTTGTCTGACTTCGATCTTTTGTTGTTGTTGATACGAGAGGAAAAACTTTGGTGCGATGTACTTGGTATTGTCTTTCTTGATGTACTCCTTCATCTGGTCAATATAAGCAACATTGTCTTCATATTTTATCGTCTGAACATCGTTGATATAAGAGAATCTACTTGTAGTCCAAATGTGCTCAATAATGGCTCGCAACCATATGACTCCCAAAAGGCGTCATGAAGGACGATGCTTTTGACATGATTTGAAGTCGCTATCAGGATCTACTTTGTGGATTTCCAAGATATTGCTGGATCACAAATAGTGAAGACATAACCACTTTGTGATTTTGCCTTGTTTGTGTAGATAAATAACCAGCATCAACATAGCCGATAAGGCATACATCATTCCAAGGATGGGGGGTTGATCCATTTCGAGATGCGTAGGGATAGAATAAGACCATGTCCGTAGTACACTTAAGGTAATAGATGATGTCTTTAATGTCATTCAAGTGCCGATGTATTGGCACAACGTATTGGCGCGATGCTAAATCTAGCTAAGAGATTCATGTAACACCCACTTTTCAGAAATGAGGATAATTTTGAAATTTTATAATTATAATTATTTAATAATGATATTTAATTCATATTTTGATTTTTGGTGATTTTTAATCAATTTAAAACTATTTAAAATATTGAATTATGATTTTGATGGTTAACTAGTTAAACCCTAGTTTTGCTAAGCCTAGAGACTAACCATGACCAAGGAAGTCTAGTCATGTGATTAGAATATCATATTACTACTTTTTAGCCTAGGGTTATTTTGGTCATTTTGACAATTTTGTGAAATTGTAATTTATATTAATTAAATATTGTGCTAATCCTTTAGTTAAGCCTTAACCTAGAAGTTTAACCTAATCTAGATTAGTCTTGAGGTTAGAATCATGGTTAGAACATTCCTACTAAGTGCTAAGGTTAGTAATATCTAGATATTATTGTAGTAGAATATTTCTCTTAGGATATTTGTGAAAAAGAAAGCCTTAGGACTAATTGAACCAATATGAGGACTTAAAACTGGGTGGAAGAACCTTAGCCACACATCTAGCTATTGCCAAACCCTAATTTCCTTAGTTTGGCCAGCCATACAAGCCCCCTCCTATAAGTATCACACTTAAGAGCTCTTGCCTCTTTTTAAATACCTAGAAAGAATCCTAATTTGTTCTTCCATAAACTTCTCCTATTTAATCCAAATTGAGTCCAAATTGAGTCAAATCAATTGCATCATCATCCCTAATAGTAGAGGAGACTTGTGGAGGCTTTCTAGCAAGGTTTGAGGACATTTGAACCATAGCAAATCGAGAAAGACATCAACTCTAGGCTCTTTACATTGAGTTTGAACTCTCAATAGGTAAAATTCTACAAACCCTAATGAATTCCTGATTTCTTTACATAGATGCATCCATTTAGGGTTTCCCTAGGTGTAGCCCAAGTTTGGTAGGAATTCGTGTCCATTTCGTATCCGTATCAGACACGTATCGATGTTTTGAATAAGTGTTTGGTGAAATGCCACATAGGAAATTATTTTAGTAATTTTTAAAACTAATTACATAGGTTTGTAGCTAATTAGGTGTATATTGTTTTTCAAGTTGACTGAGTTGAATTTTGTGTCGATTTGGTGTCCAAAATTGGACTGGACACGCTACACGACACAGCCGCACGCGTGCCCTGCTACCCGTGTCCTAATTCTCTCTGGACACGACGTTTCGACACTCGAAACTTGGTGTGTACCTTGCGGCAGTGACTGACAGCTCACCCCCTAAGTCTTGCACGACCCCGTGTCGTATCGAACACGTTATTACACCTGCACTGGTCTTACACTGCTGCACCCGTACGGAATTTTGCCTACTGACACACGTCTCGTGTCGCTCACTGACACCACGTGGACACTGGATGATGTGTCGATCTGATAGGCCATCATCCCAACTAGGTGTGGAAACGAGCACAAGGTGACCCGTGTCTTGTGTCGTGTCCACGAGGCCATGTCCTCACTGCACGAGGCAGCCTTCCACTGCTATGTCTGATACACTGTAATTTCTCTGTTTGGACACTTTGTGTCTACTGTATGGACACGTGGATACCCTCCACATGTGCACACACATGTGGGACACTACTGTACATGAGTTTCCCTAATTTATTTGGGTTTTCCTATGCTATTTGATCTCGGGTTTCATGTGTTCTGATACCTGTGAATATTCATACTGTTTTGTGAGTTTTGGAATGATGATTTATGAAGTTTAAATGTTGATATTGAATTAAGATGTATGTTAGATGCTAGGTTACATATGTGGGTTACTTGAAACCTAGGTTTAGAGCATTTAACCTAAGAATTGATATGAATCTAATAATGTAATTCACTGATGTGCAATTAACCGTAAACCTGAGAACTGTGGTATAAAGCTGAAATTGGGTTTTAGTGTTTTAACCACATTTGAATTGTTTAATACGAAATATACATGTTAAATTGATAGGATGTGTAGATAACTGGAATTCGAATGGACTAGGGTTGTATTCGAATTCCAGAAATTCCTGACTGAACAGAATAGTTCAGGCCTTAAAGCTAAAACAAGATTTTGGGATGATGTTGAAACTGAGATATTTAGTTTGGGTTGGGTTTAAAGTTTTATGTATAGGTAAGTTGCTGTTGATTTCAAATGGGTTGTTGGTTTATATGTTTGGAAAACTGAAATCAAATTGTCATTAGGGTGAAAACTAAGATTCAAAACCTGAGAATTATTTCATTATAAAAAAAAACTGAGATTCCCTAATTGTATAACCTGAGAATTATTTTCTTTATGTAAAAAACTGAGATGAATGATTGTATGTGTATGTAAATTTTATTTCACTGTTGTATACGTATGGAATGGGTTTCATCCCTTGAACCTGAGATTTGGTTCTGATATCCCGAGGATAGGTTGTTTGGTTCACTGTCAAGTTTGTTTATATTCTAAATGTCTTAAAACCCAACATGTATATAAGTTAACTGAAATTTTCCTTTTATGTATGAACCTTGGAACCTACATGGGACCTGAGATGAATGTATACATGTATGTAATTGAAGTTAACCTTACATACTGCTACACAATGTATATGACACACACACACACCACCTATGTAGGTGCCATCATTCATTCTCTATGTATATACATATATATGTAGTACCTATATATATACCCTATATATATTGTTTATATATGTGAATGAAATGTAAATGTGAATGTGATACTATACTAGATTACTTGGTTGTGTGTGCCTAGCTAGTTAGATATAGTGCTAGACTATGGTTTAGCTTTGTGTGTATTATAGCTAGTTGCCTAGGCTATGTGTTGAATAGTTGGAGTTGACTTGTTAAACCTAGAATTGACTTGTTAAGCCTAGATTAGACTAACTTAGACTAGTTGACCAAGATTGACCAAACCCTAACTAGTTTGACCTAGTTTGACTTTTAGAGTTGACCAGAGTTGACCAAGAGTTGACTTTGGTCTAGATTGACCTAGAAACATATAGATGCATTGTACTCTTCAAATTATAATCCCTTGTATACATCATGACTTGTGTTACTCTAAATAGGACTCAGATACCTCGTTCAGACAGTGTATTCTCACAGACATTCAGATCGCAGACGAGTACATTCTCTGATCGTTTCATACTTGTCACGACTTATATTCTTGCTCTAGATTACTTTACTTGATGCTGACACTTGTTATCATGGATTAGTACTATATGGATCTTTCATGCGATGTTATCCCCTTATAGGATACATCGGGTATTTCGTATTCGTGTACTTTATCATAGACATCGTGTACTCCTTGTGTTCGTGTTATTCGTGTACAAATCGTGTGAAATCGTGTACTCTCATATGCCCACATGATCATCTTGTACAACTATACTTTGTATGCAACAACATAACTTGACTGGATCCTTGTGTATTGATTGGGGAGGGTGAGTAGGAAATGGTTATGCGATCAAATTCCCTATTGTATAAATATTGTATATGTCCATTGTACCCTCGTGTATAATGGAGTCCTATTTATTGTATAACCTAACCTGTTTACATAACCATATTGTGCTCTAAATCACTAGTCACTTACAGTTCATACTTATCATGTATATATTTCCAGTTTACAAATGTCTCTTGTTTTCGTGTACATCTTCTTACAGTTTATGTATCTTACTCTTTTGCATGCTTTATATTTCCTGCCATGATATAAACTGCGTGAGATATACTGTGCTCGCTCTTGTCCTGACTGGACCTGTTAAAAATATTACATATGATACCGAGGACTTCTACCCAATGTACTATGGAGCAGCCCTAGATGTCACGATCCGCTCCCGAATAATCGGACACGAGTCGGACACGCCCAGCCTTTGTCGTTAGACACAACAAAGTAAACTGTACCAATCTAGGAAAACTAACCAGATATCAAGACAAGTATAAAAACACAACATCTATAAATGTATCCCAAAAAAGAAGTACAAGTCTCAGAATTCTATTACATTCCAGCAAATGAAAGTAAGTCTACTAGTCTCAATACAAGGAAATAATATGGAATACTAAGGTAAGCTCTAGGCTTCTGCAGCCTCTAAGTCAAGAGCAGCACCAGCTAGCTCTCCTGCATCAATTGGCTCCTCGCCATAGTACGTGTCGCACAGAGCCTCCAACTCACCTGCAACATATCCTAGTGTCACGACCCGCACCCTAGAGTAAGGGCACGAGACGTGGGTACGTCCAGCCTACGCCGCAGTGTCGGCGGTAGAACGCTGTCCTAGGTCACAACATCTAATAATATAATGCTAAGCAGTTTATACTCCCCGAATGGGGGTGACATAGTAGAAAGTAAACTCAATCACAACTATGGAAGAAGAAGCACGATATGATATAGAACTCAAATGAAATACAGATGATCAGAAAGTCTAAGTGTCTAAGATAACATCTCAGCAAACATCTAGAAATACATGTCTCAACTACGGAGTATGAAAGAATATATACAATCCAGATCCCAAATGACAGAATAGTAAAATCTTGACTAGGGAGCCTCAGTCTCTACAGCTAGTGGATCCGGCTGGAAATCTGGATCACTGGTGTCATCTAGAGCTGCCCCGTACAAGGTATCCACACAGGCCTCCTCCTCATCCTTTGTAATATTTTCAACAGGTCCAGTCAGGACAGAGCGAGCACAATACATCTCAACAGATCATAGCAGGTTAGAAAATATAATCATGCAGTAAAGTAAGATACAGGAACTGAAAGAAAGTACAGAATGTAAACAGAGAGAGAACTGTAATAAAAATATCTATTATAAGAGAGAACTAATAGTGGCTAGTGAGTCAGAGTACAATATAAACATGTGAATGGCATAGGAGATTCTGATGCTACACTACAAAAAGATTCTGATGCTACACTACTTGGATATTATTCACATGTCTACTTCTACTCCCCCGTACCCCCAATCAATACACAAGGATCCAGCCAGATTATGTTATGATTCCATGCAATGGCCCACAAGGGGTGATACATGGTAGGCCCATAAATGGGTGATTCTGGGAATGCCCATAAATGGGTGATTCAAGAAAGACTCTGTGATCATGAGAGTACATGTCACAAGTGATCAATGAACCATGAAGCATAGTGATATACAATGTAAGTGAAACGCACAGAACATGTAGTATCCGATGCTCTCTGAGGGGATAACATCTCAAGAAGGGATCCATATAGTACTAATCCGTGTGACCAACGTGACGTATCAAGTAAAGTAATTTAAAGCAGGAAGATAATTCTAAACAGGATATGAAATGATCAGAGAATGTACTCGCCTGCTATTTGAGTGTCCGGATGAAATGTACTGTCCGAGGAGAGGTGTCTGGCTCCTAATCAGAACAACACAAGTCACAACAAGTCTAAAATGATAACAAGATACAATTCAATACATTCTACATGAATCTAGGTCAATCTGGGCCAAAGTCAACTCTTGGTCAACTCTGGTCAACCCTAGAAGTCAAACTAGGTCAACTATGGTCAAACTAGGTCTAACAAGTCTAAATTAGGTCAAACAAGTTATTCTAGGTCTAAACAAGCCCACAAGACCATACAAGCCTAAACCAAGCCTATCAAGTCTATATTAGTCTAATCAAGGCTAAACTAGCCTATTAATATATATATATATATATATATATATATATATATATATATATATATATATATATATATATATATATAATATATTTAATAGTATACCACACATACATATATATATATATATAATATATTTAATAGTACACACACATATAATAATATATAGGATACCTACATATATACATAATATACTTTATGCATTAAATATACATACATTATAGCTCACACATACATATATTATACATGCATACATTATTCCTATGTACATACATATATTATTTATATACATTACATTATATATATATATACATAGGGAGATAGAAAGATAGAGAGATAGAAAGAGAGTAAAAAGAGTGACAGTGAAGGGTGTGTTAGATACATAGGAATGTGAGTGAAATCATATGTGTGTGTACAATATATCCTGAAAACAGGGAATACAAAACAGTGAACAATCCCAGGTTTTAACATAAGGAAAACTTAGTTTTCACAAGGCCAACCCACATATTATATTTTCTGTTTCGAATTGGAACATCAATCCATGTTTCTCCCAGGTTTTGAAAAATAGTCCAACCCATATTCAATACATAATGAACTCAGTTTCAGTCCCTCACTGAAAATAATCCAATTTGAGACCAAAACTCCACCAAATCCATTAAAATTTGACATTCAGTTAGAATACAAGTAGGAAATCAACATTAGGGTTTTAAACCAGTAATTAACATCAGTTTAATAGGTTAAATAGACTGCCTAAATTGGATTTAGAATTCTGGAAAATACGAAATGTTACACTATGTATCAGCACATTAGGTAAATAGGATTTTCATTCGAAAATAGGTTAATTAGAGAAAATAAAGGTTGGTAATACAAAAATAGAATGTGTTCATGTCCATCATACAGTTTGTGTCCCACCACAATGTGACACGACGTGTCCAACACGAAATGACCAAAACAGACACACACAGAACATGCATACAGACACTGCATCGTGCACGAGTGTAGGCGTGTCCAGTACGCGACACGGAATACTTCGTGTCTCGTGCACACACCCACGTGTTCGCCAGGTGTCAGGCTACCTACGTATCACCCTGATTTGGGTTGACGTGTCCCAGTGTCTGTCAATCAGAGCATATCAGAACTTGAAATATCGACTGAATAGTCAGTGTAAAATCCAGTGCGGGCTGAAAAACGTGTCCGACATAACACGAGAGCATCTCCAACTTAGAGGACCTCGTGTCAGTCATTGCCCCTTGGCCCACGCCAAGTGGCATGACCTGAGTCGCCGTGTCCAACGAGTACGACCCCTCGAATAGCAGGACAGTGCGTACGGCTGGAACGCGCGTGTTCGTGTCCAGATCCCGACACGACATGACACGACACTAATTTAAGCTTAGACCACTGGAAAACATCAACCCACATCTAGATCTAATTTTCTATTCAAACACTTTTCTAAAAACAGATCGAATCCCCTTTGGGGCATTTCATCAAACACCTAGGTCAATCTATGGATACGTGTCCGATACGGACACGAAAAGGACACAAACAGACACGAATCCTATTCTTACAGAGAGAGGACACCTAGGGCTTCCTAACCATGCAAATAAATCAAAATTTGAATAGGTTTTGAGAGTTTTACCTATAGGTTTCAAAGCTCCTTGAAAAGCTCCAAAAGAGGGGTTTTCCCTTGCTTCCCTAACTTCACCAAATTCTCCACAAACTGAGATTTCTCAACACAACATCAAGTGAATTAGAACCTAATGCAATTGGTTTGGATTGAAAAGGAATTAAAATAGATTTTCTATGAATTAATGAAGTTGGAAAAATACCTTTCTTCTCAAGCTTTGTGAAATTTCCTAAAGAGGCTTAACCTAATGGAAGAGGCTACTTATAGGGGGGAAATACCAATGCTTTGCCGGCCACACTAAGGGTAATTAGGGTTAGGGTTCACTAATGGGCTAATGGCTAAGTTACATGAGTTATGGGCTTAAGTCCTTAAGTCATAAGTCATGGTTCTAAATCACTATTCCACCTATTACAACTTGATTCTAAATGACTTAAATTAGTTTAACTTAAGTTAGACTAAGACCCTATCATGCTAACCAAGTCACCCTAGCTAGGTTTAGGTTCTAAGCTAGTCTACAAGGTCCACACTAGTCTCAAATCAACATACGACTTATCAATTTAATTAATTAATATTAAAATCACATAAATTCCAATAAATTCTAATTAATTCAAAAAATTCCTAAAAATTCAAAAATGACAAAAATACCCCCATACTAGAAATGTGGTAGTGACACCTAGTCAGGAGCAGAGCTAAGTATATCCAAGGAAATGAACATGAACATCATGGTATGAATCAAGAAACAGGGAATATATATAAGTACTGGAAATGAGACAAGACATGAAACTGAGCAGGAAATACTGAAAGTAAATACATGGAACATGGTAAGAGTCCTTAACATGAAATACAACCTGAACATGAAGTATAACCTGAATCATGAAATACAACCTGAACATGAAATACAACCATGAATCCTGAAATACAACCTGAATCCTGACATGTGCAATATTGAAATACATCTAGATTGTATGATCGGCTTGGGTAGATGCAATGATCATGAAATGGTACGGCTTTGGTCCCGCATGCACGATGCGGGACCCAAGCTATTCACATGAATAGTAACAAGGTTTGATCACATATCTATAGTATTTTCCCCCCCAGACACAAGTAATACATGAAACATGAAACCAGACAATATCGTGATACATCGTGTCAATCAAGGAGATACATGGATGAACATGCAAGACATGAAAAATGAACAAGTCCGAGGGGTATACTTGCCTGGCTCCGGATGATCGAAAAAGGGTAGTAAAGCTGGGAATCCTCCTGTTATGATTACACTTGAGTTAATTACAAGGTATATTGATACAAATTCCTACGAATTTAGTTAACTAATTTCTAAAATACTCTCACTCTTATTCATTACAGTTACTTAGTTAACTTCCTAAGAATTGATAGACTTGATAAGGGAAAGCTATGAACTAGAATTCATTTGGTTAAAAAAAATAAAGTCTTATAATTAACTTAGCACTAGTTGAGTAATTAGCTAGTTCTAAACAAGGGGACTTCATATTACAGGTGATAGGGTTTACACTAATCCCTCTACAATTTAATGCTCCCATGTTCTAATCATGTAGAGTGTAGTTGTGGGGATCAGGCTTAACATCACTGGGACAGTCTACTCTACTGCATAGACCAAACCAGGTTACATTTTACTTCCAGTCTCTTGAACAGGGCTGTCAATAATTTGGTTTAGACTGAGATCATTCAGTCTCAAACCAAACCTAGGTCCTAATGAAAAACAGTCCTTAGTAAACTGATTATCAGTCCTATACCCTGTATTCCTAACCTGTCAATCATTATTCTAACTGATTTCCATGCTCAGTAGGCTTCCAAAACAGAACAGGAATTGGGTTCAAGCTTCTAATGAGATTGCCTATCCAAAAACACCAACAGCTATTAGGAAAAAGATCATTGGTAGTACTTGGTTAATTCCAACAGAGTATCTAAATCGAGATATCCTAAGGTAATTCTCAGAACACTAACTCATTACAGTTCAGTCCTCAATGTCCATTCAGTCTCTAAGGTGGGACTGATATCTTCAGTCCAAACCAGGACACATATTCCCAGCCTATTCTCAGTACTGGTACTACTCAATAGTTCCTATTCAAAATGAAGAAACATTCAAGCTTCAAAAACACTAGAGAACATCAGGTACAGATGTAGGTCAGTTCCTAAGGTTCATTCCTGTACCAAGACTATCACAACTCTCCTAATGAGATATTGAAACAAACATAAAATTAGTCTAAGCAAACGTTCACCAATCCAACATCACACTCTTCCTAAATTTTCCATCTGAAATATCACCCAAGGCTGTCCAAGTACTGTCCTGAATTGAACAGTCTCTAATATGTGACTGATACATCAATTCACAGTATTAGATACTGTTAAAACCCAACACAATCTTAGATTCAAGGTAACCAATTTTGCAAGGACTGGTATAATTCAGTTTTCAATAGGAACTGAATTGCAATCTAACTAATTTGGTAAATCATGATATATCATTTAAATGGAAATGTCAGGAATTTCTATCAACCTAACCTGCCTTCTCTTCCATATTGGTTAGCTAATGGTCTTAAGATGCATTTCAGGATTGAGGAAATCAATCTCAGGAAAACTAATGTAACCTGTCTAATGCTCCTCCAATCGACACACTAGTCCAAACATTAGTTCAAATTCAGTCCTTGAGCTGATATAATTACCATGACTTCTCAGATTTAGGACTGATATGATTCAGTCCATAAATAGGATTTAAAATACCAGTCCTATGTTAGCTATTGTCCATAATCACAATAGAAATTAACATTGTTAGCTATTCCCAGGTTCATCCTACAGCCACCCTCAATCCCAGGTTCAACATTAAATCAAAAGTTCACCTGTAGTTCAGATTCGACAATTAGAAATTAACATTGTCTATAGGATCACAGGTTCATGATACACTTAGCCTCCTAGTGTGCTATTGTTATACCATTTCAAAATGGCTGATACCAATCACAACTGCCATAAATGTGAAACACAACTAAATAACTGAACTTACATTTCGATCCAAACTCAACTAATCGAAAATAAATCACAAACTCCCACCCCTAAGTCCAAACTTGAAAATTAGATATGTTGAATCACTGATTCAACATTCAGATGTCCTGAATAGGGAAAATTCAGATTCTAGAGTACAGGTTCTAATTTAACTATACTAACTGGATTTATTTCCAGAATCAACACTTGTCAATAAGAACAGAGTGTTACTGATAGAAGTTGTGTCTTGAAGAGGAACTGTGAACTCAGAAGATCGGATACGACCTTTCGATCCAAGAACAATTCCAAATTCTGATCACATATTAATACAAACACATAAGTCATGAAAATGAAGGGAATTATATTTACAATACTTGTAATATGTTTTAGAAAGTATTTTTACAATACTTGAAAAATGTTGTAGAAAGATTTTTGTCATATTCTATAAATTTAAACAATGTTTGTAAATTGTTGTGGAAATAAATACTACAACATCTTTATAACGTTCGAACGAACGTTGTGGAAGATACCTCCCCTTCTACAACCATGGATATAACAACCTTCTATTAAATGTTGTAAAATTATCCAAAGAAATGAACATG
This sequence comes from Iris pallida, assembly GCA_029216955.1. Taxonomy (NCBI): domain Eukaryota; kingdom Viridiplantae; phylum Streptophyta; class Magnoliopsida; order Asparagales; family Iridaceae; genus Iris; species Iris pallida. The sequence continues at coordinate 13,247,040 of JANAVB010039220.1, forward strand.
AACATCATGGTATGAATTAAGAAACAGGGAATATATATAAGTACTGGAAATGAGACAAGACATGAAACTGAGTAGGAAATACTGAAAGTAAATACATGGAACATGGTAAGAGTCCTGAACATGAAATACAACCTGAACATGAAGTATAACCTGAATCATGAAATACAACCTGAACATAAAATACAACCATGAATCCTGAAATACAACCTGAATCCTGACATGTGCAATATTGAAATACATCTAGATTGTATGATCGGCTTGGATAGATGCAATGATCATGAAATGGTACGGCTTTGGTCCCGCATGCACGATGCGGGACCCAAGCTATTCACATGAATAGTAACAGGGTTTGATCACATATCTATAGTATTTCCCCCCCCCCCCAGACACAAGTAATACATGAAACATGAAACCAGACAATACCGTGATACATCGTGTCAATCAAGGAGATACATAGATGAACATGCAAGACATGAGAAATGAACAAGTCCGAGGAGTATACTTGCCTGGCTCCGGATGATCGAAAAAGGGTATTAAAGCTGGGAATCCTCCTGTTATGATTACACTTGAGTTAATTACAAGGTATATTGATACAAATTCCTACGAATCTAGTTAACTAATTTCTAAAATACTCTCACTCTTATTCATTACAGTTACTTAGTTAACTTCCTAAGAATTGATAGACTTGATAAAGGAAAGCTATGAACTAGAATTGATTTGGTTAAAAAAAATAAAGTCTTATAATTAACTTAGCACTAGTTGAGTAATTAGCTAGTTCTAAACAAGGGGACTTCATATTACAGGTGACAGGGTTTACACTAATCCCTCTACAATTTAATGCTCCCATGTTCTAATCATGTAGAGTGTAGTTGTGGGGATCAGGCTTAACATCACTGGGACAGCCTACTCTACTGCATAGACCAAACCAGGTTACATTTTACTTCCAGTCTCTTGAACAGGGCTGTCAATAATTTGGTTTAGACTGAGATCATTCAGTCTCAAACCAAACCTAGGTCCTGATGAAAAACAGTCCTTAGTAAACTGATTATCAGTCCTATACCCTGTATTCCTAACCTGTCAATCATTATTCTAACTGATTTCCATGCTCAGTAGGCTTCTAAAACAGAACAGGAATTGGGTTCAAGCTTCTAATGAGATTGCCTATCCAAAAACACCAACAACTATTAGGAAAAAGATCATTGGTAGTACTTGGTTAATTCCAACAGAGTATCTAAATCGAGATATCCTAAGGTAATTCTCAGAACACTAACTCATTACAGTTCAGTCCTCAATGTCCATTCAGTCTCTAAGGTGGGACTGATATCTTCAGTCCAAACCAGGACACATATTCCCAGCCTATTCTCAGTACTGGTACTACTCAATAGTTCCTATTCAAAATGAAGAAACATTCAAGCATCAAAAACACTAGAGAACATCAAGTACATATGTAGGTCAGTTCCTAAGGTTCATTCATGTACCAAGACTATCACAACTGTCCTAATGAGATATTGAAACAAATATAAAATTAGTCTAAGCAAACGTTCACCAATCCAACATCACTCTCTTCCTAAATTTTCCATCTGAAATATCACCCAAGGCTGTCCAAGTACTGTCCTGAATTGAACAGTCTCTAATATGTGACTGATACATCAATTCACAGTATTAGATACTGTTAAAACCTAACACAATCTTAGATTCAAGGTAACCAATTTTGCAAGGACTGGTATAATTCAGTTTTCAATAGGAATTGAATTGCAATCTAACTAATTTGGTAAATCATGATATATATATCATTTAAATGGAAATGTCAGGAATTTCTATCAACCTAACCTGCCTTCTCTTCCATATTGGTTAGCTAATGGTCTTAAGAAGCAATTCAGGATTGAGGTAATCAATCTCAGGAAAACTAATGTAACCTGTCTAATGCTCCTCCAATCGACACACTAGTCCAAACATTAGTTCAAATTCAGTCCTTGAGGTGATATAAATACCATGACTTCTCAGATTTAGGACTGATATGATTCAGTCCATAAATAGGATTTAAAATACCAGTCCGATGTTAGCTATTGTCCATAATCACAATAGAAATTAACATTGTTAGCTATTCTCAGGTTCATCCTACAGCCACCCTCAATCCCAGGTTCAACATTAAATCAAAAGTTCACCTGTAGTTCAGATTCGACAATTAGAAATTAACATTGTCTATAGGATCACAGGTTCATGATACACTTAGTCTCCTAGTGTGCTATTGTTATACCATTTCAAAATGGCTGATACCAATCACAACTGCCATAAATGTGAAACACAACTAAATAACTGAACTTGCATTTCGATCCAAACTCAACTAATCGAAAATAAATCACAAACTCCCACCCTTAAGTCCAAACTTGAAAATTAGATATGTTGAATCACTGATTCAACATTCAGATGTCCTGAATAAGGAAAATTCAGATTCTAGAGTACAGGTTCTAATTTAACTATACTAACTGGATTTATTTCCAGAATCAACACTTGTCAATAAGAACAGAGTGTTACCTGATAGAAGTTGTGTCCTGAAGAGGAACTGTGAACTCAGAAGATCAGATACGACCTTTCGATCCAAGAACAATTCCAAATTCTGATCACATATTAATACAAACACATAAGTCATGAAAATGAAGGGAATTATCATAACTCTGAGTTTAAATAGGAATCATTAAAAAAATAGTTGGACTTACGGGAAAAACTGATTCAATACTCCGATCCCAATGAAGCAACGATCTGTCGATCCTTCACACAAAGAATTCTAAAAGAGATTCAATTACAGTTGAATCATATGATTCACGAATTGAGATTCAAACCCTTAGATCGAAAACTCACCAGCTGCTGTAAAAGACCGAATGTTAAATCAAAGGATTCATCAGTCCTATAGATCGATCTGTAGGATTAATTACCAATGATCAAAATTGATCGGTTCACAAAGTAGATCTAGAAAAGAACAACATGAATTCAACATCAAATTGGTTGATCTCACCTTCTGTGTTGTTCGAGGAAGACAAATAGGTTGAATCGATCAAGCAATCAGTTGAAGAACACCCAACAGGAGTGGTAGATCTATGAGCAAGAGATCAAATATTCCTGGCTCAGATTTAAACAAAAATTTAGAAATAAATTGAATAGTTGCCTTCAAAATTGCTCCCTCTCACCTTGATCCTTGATGATGCTCTCGATCTAGAATTCAAGGCAATTAGCTTCCTCACGATATCTCCATAGCTTGATGACCGACTACAACCCTTGCCGAGTCCTCCATGGCCACCAAGCATCGCCAAGGAAAAGAATTATAGTTTGAAGAAGGAAGAAGAAAGTGATGGCTGAGGAATGATGAAGACTGTTGATCCTTAAATAGGTAATTATGGAAAGAAAATGGAGGGAAAAATGAATTGGGAAGGCTGTTGCACATGGCTCGACTTGTCAGAGTCGGTTAGGGAAATTTGAATTCCCACAGGGAATCAAATGAGAAGGAGGAGTGGTTATTCCTACAGCTCCTACGAATCAGAAGAGGGAAAACAATTTTAAAGGGAAAGGAATGAATTCGCATGGCTGTTAAAGTTCAGGTTTTAAATAGAAAGGGTTGGCTTAGAGAAGAATGGCCTGGGAGAATTTGATTTAAAATGAGTCCAGAAAGAACCCTACAATTAGGCTAGCTTAGAAGCCCAATAATATCTAAAATATCTAATTGGCTTCGAAAATGCAAGGGATTAATTAGAAGGTAGTCCTAAGCCTTAGCGGGCCTGATACAGATGGGCTATCAAATGGGCTATAGGTTTAAACTATAGCATACTTAAACTGGCTGAGAAATGAGATAGAAAGGAAAAAGAAATAATAATAAGTAAATAATTTAATTCAAGAAATGATTTAAAGAATTTATTTGAAATACATAAAATAAAAATATTTTGATAGGTGGAGTTACAAATCTCCCTTCCTTAAAAAAAATTTCGCCCTCAAAATTAGAATGTAGCCACAGATTCTAAAATTAAATCAAAAATAGTGAATCTAATAAGTTGTTTATTGAATTCAATTTATTTGAAACACAAAATACACTCAAGTGAACAAACTAGGATATCGCTCACGCATCTCATCCTCACGCTCCCATGTGGACTCTTCCGGAGAGTGGTGCCTCCACATGACGCGGACAAGAGGAATAGTCTGGTTTCGCAAGCGCTTCTCCCTACGATCAAGGTTCTCCACTGGCTGCTCCTCGTAGGTCAAGCTTGGGCCTACCTCTAACTCTGAGTAGTCCACTATATGGCTCAGGTCTAGAATATAGCGTCAAAGCTGGGATACAAGGAAAAAGTCGTGTACCCCCTCCAAGCTAGCTGGAAGCGCTAGTCGATACGCCACCTCGCCAATCCGTACTGTCACATCGAAAGGCCCGATATACCTTTGACTGAGCTTCCGGCCTCTGCCGAACCGAATGACGCCTCTGGTCGGCAAGATCTTCAGGAACACTCTATCGCCAACCGTAAACTCTAATGGCCGTCTGCTGCTGTCTGCCCAGTGCTTCTGTCGATCCTGAGCAACTCTCAGACGGTCCCTGATCAGCCTGATCTTTTCAGCTGAGTCTACCACCATCTTTGGCCCAAGCAAAGCTCTTTCGCCAACGTCGTCCCAAGATAGAGGCGTGCGACATCTTCGCCCGTATAGTGTCTCGAACGGGGTCATCTCGATGCTAGCCTGATAACTGTTGTTATAGGCAAACTCTACTAGATGCAAGTGAACCTCCCACTAACTGCCGAAGTCGAGTGCGCAAACCTCTAGCATGTCCTCCAGCGTCTGAACGGTCCTCTCGGACTGCCCGTCCGTCTGTGGATGATAGACGGTACTGAACTTCAACTGTGATCCCAAGCTCATCTGTAGACTCCTCCAAAAGTGTGATATAAAGCAGATGTCTCTGTTTGAAACGATGCTCACTGGTATCCTGTGAATCTTCACAATCTGACGCATGTAGAGGTCTACAAGCTTCTCGGTCGACAGCACAACCTTGAACGGAATGAAATGGACAGACTTCGTCAGTCTGTCCACGATCACCCAAATAGCGTCCTTGCCACTGGGAGTACGCGGTAATCCAGAGACGAAGTCCATGGTGATGTGCTCCCACTTCTATTCTGGAATATATAAAGGCTGGAGTAGTCCTGCTGGTCTCTGGCGCTCTGCCTTGACTTGCTGGCACACAAGGCATCTAAAAACAAATTTGGCAACCTCTCTCTTCATTCCATACCACCAAACATACTCTCGCAGGTCCTTGTACAGCTTGGTAGATCCAGGATGTATAGAATACTGCGATTGGTGGGCTTCCTGCATCACCTCTTCCCGCAAATCCTTGGACACACACAACTGAGTTCCGTGTCGCAGGGATCCGTCGTCTGCAATGGTTAAGTCGTCGAGCAATCCTGCCTCTGCCTGTCCTCTGAGTCACCAGAGTCCCTCATATAGAAACTGGGTCTCCTTGATCTTCTCTATCAGTCCTGACTGTATCTATATGTGCATCAGCTGTCCTCCAACTCTAGGAAGAACAATCTCAATCCCAAGGCTCTCAAGATCCGCCAAAAGATGTCAATCCATAGTAAGAAATATATCAACATGATATCGACTAAGAGCATCTGCTACCACATTCACCTTCCCAGGGTGGTACTGTAGACTGATGTCAAAATCCTTCATGAGTTCCAGCCATCTGCGCTGCCTCATATTCAGCTCCTTCTGAGTGAAAACATACTTCAGGCTTTTGTGGTCCGTGAAGATTTCTACTCGCTCTCCATACAAGTAGTGCTTCCACAGTTTTAAGGCAAATATGACTGCTGCAAGCTCCAAGTCATGTGTGGGGTAATTTTTCTCATGGGGCCTCAACTGTCTAGAAGCATAAGCTATGACCTTCTTGTTCTGCTCAAGCACACATCCCAAACCCTTTCCTGAAGCGTCGCTGTAGATGATGAATCCTCCCGATCCCGATGATAAAGCTAGAACTGGCGCTGTCGTGAGTCTTCTCTTCAATTCTTCAAATGCTGACTGACAAGCGTCGCTCCAGATGAACTCCTCGTCCTTCCGTGTAAGCTTCGTCATAGGCTCTGCTATCCTGGCGAAGTCCTTTACGAACTTCCTGTAGTATCCTGCTAGCCCCGAGAAACTACGAATCTCAGCTACTGACTTGGGAGGTGCCCATGCTTCCACTGCTTCAATCTTCTTGGGATCCACAGAAATCCCCTCTTCAGTCACCACATGCCCCAAAAACTCCACCCGGTCCAAGAAAAACTCACATTTTGAGAGTTTCCCGTACAGCTTCTCCTTCCGCAGAATCTCCAACACAATCTGCAGGTGCTCCACATGCTCCTTCTCGGTCTTCGAATATATCAGAATGTCGTCAATGAAGACTACGACAAACTTGTCCTGATACTTGTGAAAAATTTTATTCATCAAGTTCATAAACACTGTTGGGACATTGGTGAGTCCGAACAGCATCACCAAGAACTCATACTGGCCGTATCGGGTATTGAAAGCTGTCTTTGGAATATCCTGCTCCCGAACCTTCATCTGATGATACCCCGACCGAAGGTCAATCTTGGAAAAGACCTTCGCTCCACTAAGCTGATCAAACAACTCATCAATCCGCGGCAACGGGTATCTATTCTTGATTGTGATGTTGTTGAGTACACGGTAATCAATGCACATCCTCACCGTTCCATCCTTCTTGGGCACAAAAAGTACTGGTGATCCCCAGGGTGAAGCACTGGACCGAATAAAACCCTTGCCTTCCAACTCATCAATCTGAGCCTTCAACTCTGCAGCTTCCTTCGGGTTGATCTTGTAACAATGCTAGGACTTTGGCACTGATCCGGGCACTAAGTCGATGCTGAACTCCACGTCTCGATCTGGCGGCAATCCTGGCAACTCCTCGGAAAATACGTCAAGATACTCTGCAATCAACAGATGCGGCAACTCCTGGTCTTCTGCAACTGCTCCAAAGTAGACTCCCTCTGGCCTCTCTGTAACTCGTCTGCTGATCTCGAACGGTGGAACTCCTGGCGGGCTGAAAGTCACCTTCCCCTTATGGCAGTCTATTACGGCAAACTGCTCGCTCATCCAGTCGATGCCGAGGACTACGTCGAATCCGGGCAAAGGCATAACTAGAAGTCGATCCCTAAGCTCCCGTCCAGCTATAGTGATAGGGCAATCCACCATCTCACTGACTGGCACAATCCCTCCTCCTGTCATAATCCGATAGTTCCTCTTAGTGGGCTTGGATGTGAAGCCGTGTCTATGCAGAAACTCATATGATACAAAGCTATGTATGGCTCCTGAATCAAATAAAGCAATGGCAGAAAATGAATAAATGATAACAAAACCTGTGATGACATTTGGAGCTGCCTCCTTCTTCTCAACTGCGGCCATGACGTAAGCACGTCCTCGCTGTGGTCCTCCCCTCTGCTGCTGCTGGTGCTGTACAAACCTCTGCTGCTGGGGTGGTAGAGCTCCTCCTTTTTGGGGTGCAACAGGCAATGCTCTGAGTGGTACAGGCGGTGGTCCTTCAGTTCCTCGGGGTCCTCCTGCTAGTCGAGCTGTAGCCTGAGCGTAGTCCCTCATCTGGTGTGCGTCTGACCCGCAGAAGAGGTAAAGTCCAAGCCTCTTATGACAGACCTCCACGTGGTGTCCCGGCCGATGGCAGTATGTGCAAGTGACTCCCTGCTGCCTCTGATGCTAAGCTGCTGGAACTCTAGCAAGACGGTGCTGAACTGCTGCCTGCTGATATGGCCTCGCCTGAGTCTGCATCTGCACTCTCTTCGCTGGCACCTGGTAACTGCTGCTGCCGATGTCCCTTTCCCTCTTGGGCCTCGGGTCCATATCCTTCTCAACTGCCTGGGCGACCTTGAGGATGCTAGAGTAGGTAGTCGCCTGACTAATAGCTACTGTATGCCGCAGCTCCCTGGTCAGACCCTTCTTGAATCTCCAGGCCCTGTCCTCTGGTGCTCTGACTAGGTTCTCCGCGAACCTACTGAGCCTAGTAAACTCGGAAGTATACTCCGCTACTGTCATCATCCCCTGCTGCAAGGTCTCGAACTGCATGCGAAGCTCATCCCTCTCGATGTCTGGGAAAATTTCTCCTTGAACAGTGTTTTGAAATCTGTACAAAAAACCTGCTGTGCTGCCAACTGGGGCTCCTCGCGGTACCAGGCTCTGGCAAGGTCGAACAGTCGTATACTCGCCACCTCTACCTTCAAGTCATCTGGGATCTACGCCATCTTCAAGGTCCTCTCCGCATCCTCCAGCTATTCGTCTGTATAGACGATACCCTCGTTGCCCCAAAGGTCCATCGGGCAGGTGTTCTGGTATTCCTTGGCCGTCCCTGGTCTCGGTGCTCGTGGTGCTGGTGCTACTGGTGCCAGTGCTGCCGTCTCTCGAGTCCTGAGTGTATCGATGACGGTCGCTCTGAGCTGTGCTGGCTGGTGGTTCTGGGCCTCCAGGAACTGCTGGATACATCGCCATCACCTGGGCGTCGTCAAACATCATCGTCGAAGGCAGCGGTGGAAAGATAGGAGGCGCGGCTGGAAGCTGATCTGCCATAACGTCTGGTGCGGCCTGATCTGAGCTTCCTGCAACTCCGGGCTGATCCGCGGTCTTCCTCGTAGTGACCATCCTGCAATAGAAATAAAACTTCGTTGATTGACAAACCTTAAAACCTAATAAACATTGTTTTTATAATATCAATGCACCTGAAAAACCTGATAAACCTGATATACCCTTATTTTCCAATTTTTTTATACTGTGTTCAAGTTTCCCTTGTGTAATCAAGTCCTCCAATAGTACGCTAAGACCTAGGTACCATTAGGATAGACCTGTATGGGCCACCACTAATAACATGTCATGACCCGCTCCCGAATAATCGGACACGAGTCGGACACGCCCAGCCTTTGTCGTTAGACACAACAAAGTAAGCTGTACCAATCTAGGGAAATTAACCAGATATCAAGACAAGTATGAAAACACATCATCTATAAATGTATCCCAGAAAAGAAGTACAAGTCTCAGAATTCTATTATATTCTAGCAAATGAAAGTAAGTCTACTAGTCTCAATACAAGAAAATAATATGGAATACTAAGGTAAGCTCTAGGCTTCTGCAGCCTCTAAGTCAAGAGCAGCACCAGCTAGCTCTCCTGCATCAATTAGCTCCTTGCCATAGTATGTGTCGCACAGAGCCTCCAACTCACCTGCAACATATCCTAGTCAGGAGCGGAGCTAAGTATATCCAAGGAAATGAAGATGAACATCATGGTATGAATCAAGAAACAGGGAATATATATAAGTACTGAAATGAGACAAGACATAAAACTGAGCAGGAAATACTGAAAGTAAATACAGGGAACATAGTAAGAGTCATGAACATGAAATACAACCTGAACATGAAGTATAACCTGAATCAAAAAATATAACCTGAATATGAAATACAACCATGAATCCTGAAATACAACCTGAATCCTGATATATGCAATATTGAAATACATCTAGATTGTGTGATCGACTTGGGTAGATGCAATGATCATGAAATGGTACGACTTTGGTCCCTCGTGCACGATACGGGACCCAAGCTATTCACATGAATAGTAACAGGGTTTGATCAATATCTATTGTATTTCCCCTCCCAGACATAAGTAATACATGAAACATGAAACCAGACAATACCGTGATACATCGTGTCAATCAAGGAGATACAGGGATGAACATGAAAGACATGAGAAATGAACAAGTCCGAGGAGTATACTTGCCTGGCTCCGGGTGATCGAGAAAGGATAGTAAAGTTGGGAATCCTCCTGTTATGATTACACTTGCATTAATTACAAGGTATATTGATACATAATCCTACGAATCTAATTAACTAATTTCTAAAATACTCTCACTCTTATTCATTAAAGTTACTTAGTTAACTTCCTAAGAATTGATAGACTTGATAAGGGAAAGCTATGAACTAGTATTCATTTGGTTTAAAAAAAATAAAGTCTTATAATTAACTTGGCACTAGTTGAGTAATTAGCTAGTTCTAAACAAGGGGACTTCACATTACAGGTGACAGGGTTTGCACTAATCCCTCTACAATTTAATGCTCCCATGTTCTAATCATGTAGAGTGTAGTTGTGGGGATCAGGCTTAACATCATTAGGACAGCCTACTCTACTGCATAGACCAAACCAGGTTATATTTTACTTCCAGTCTCTTGAACAGGGCTGTCAATAATTTGGTTTAGACTGAGACCATTCAGTCTCAAACCAAACCTAGGTCCTAATAAAAACCAGTCCTTAGTAAAATGATTATCAGTCCTATACCCTGTATTCCTAACCTATCAATCATTATTCTAACTGATTTCCATGCTCAGTAGGCTTCCAAAACAGAACAGGAATTGGGTTCAAGCTTCCAATGAGATTGCCTATCCAAAAACACTAACAACTATTAGAAAAAAGATCATTGGTAGTACTTGGTTAATTCCAACAGAGTATCTAAATCGAGATATCCTAAGGTAATTCTCAGAACACTAACTCATTACAGTTCAGTCCTCAATGTCCTTTCAGTCTCTAAGGTGGGACTGATATCTTCAGTCCAAACCAGGACACATATTCCCAGCCTTTTCTCAGCACTGGTACTACTCAATAGTTCCCATTCAAAATGAAGAAACATTCAAGCTTCAAAAGCACTAGAGAAAATCAAGTAAAAATGTAGGTCAGTTCCTAAGGGTCATTCCTGTACCAAGACTATCACAACTCAACTAATGAGATATTGAAACAAACATAAAATTAGTCCAAGCAAACGTTTACCAATCCAACATTACTCTCTTCCTAAATTTTCCATCTGAAATATCACCCAAGGCTGTCCAAGTACTGTCCTAAATTGAACAGTCTCTAATATGTGACTGATAAATCATTTCACAGTATTAGATACTGTTAAAACCCAACACAATCTTAGATTCAAGGTAACCAATTTTGCAAGGACTGGTATAATTCAGTTTTCAATAGGAACTGAATTGTAATCTAACTAATTTGGTAAATCATGATATATATATCATTCAAATGGAAATGACAGGAATTTCTAACAACCTAACCTGCCTTCTCTTCCATATTGGTTAGCTAATGGTCTTAAGAAGCAATTCCGGATTGAGGAAATCAATCTCAGAAAAACTAATATAACCTGTCTAATGCTCCTCCAATCGACACACTAGTCCCAACATTAGTTCAAAGTCAGTCCTTGAGCTGATATAAATACCAGGACTTCTCAGATTTAGGACTGATATGATTCAGTCCATAAACAGGATTTAAAATACCAGTCCTATGTTAGCTATTGTCCATAACCACAAATTCTCAGGTTCATCCAACAGCCACCCTCAATCCCAGGTTCAACATTAAATCAAAAGTTCACCTGTAGTTCAGATTCGACAATTAGAAATTAACATTGTCTATAGGATCACAGGTTCATGATACACTTAGTCTCCTAGTGTGCTACTATTATACCGTTTCAAAATGGCTGATACCAATCACAACTGCCATAAATGTGAAACACAACTAAATAACTGAACTTGCATTTTGATCCAAACTCAACTAATCAAAAATAAATCACAAACCCCCACCCTAAGTCCAAACTTGAAAATTAGATATGTTGAATCACTGATTCAACATTCAGATGTCCTGAATTGGGAAAATTTAGATTCTAGAGTACAGGTTCTAATTTAACTATACTAACTGGATTTATTTCCAGAATCAACACTTGTCAATAAAAACAGAGTGTTACCTGATAGAAGTTGTGTCCTAAAGAGGAACTGTGAACTCAGAAGATCGGATACGACCTTTCGGTCCAAGAACAATTCTAAATTCTGATCACATATTAATACAAACACATAAGTCATGAAAATGAAGGGAATTATCATAACTCTGAGTTTAAATAGGAATCATTAGAAAAACAGTTGGACTTACGGGAATAACTAATTCAATACTCCGATCCCAATGAAGTAACGATCTGTCGATCCTTCACATAAAGAATTCTAAAAAAGATTCAATTACAGTTGAATCATATGATTCACGAATTGAGATTCAAACCCTTAGATCGAAAACTCACCAGCTGCTCTAAAAGACCGAATGATAAATCAAAGGATTCATCAGTCCTATAGATCGATCTGTAGGATTAATTACCAATGATCAAAATTGATCGGTTCACAAAGTAGATCTAGAAAAGAACAACATGAATTCAACATAAAATTGGATGATCTCACCTCCTGTGTTGTTCGAGGAAGACAAATAGGTTGAATCGATCAAGCAATCAGTTGAAGAATACTCAACAGGAGTGGTAGATCTATGAGCAAGAGATCAAATATTCCTGGCTCAGATTTAAACGAAAATTTAGAAATAAATTGAATAGTTGCCTTTCAAATCGCTCCCTCTCACCTTGATCCTTGATGATTCTCTCGATCTAGAATTCAAGGCAATTAGCTTCCTCACGCTGTCTCCACAGCTTGATGACCGACTGCAACCCTTGCCGAGTCCTCCATGGCCACCAAGCTTTGCCAAGGAAAAGAATTGTAGTTTGAAGAAGGAAGAAGAAAGTGATGGCTGAGGAATGATGAAGACTGTTGATCCTTAAATAGGTAGTTATGGAAAGGAAATGGAGGGAAAAATGAAATGGGAAGGCTGTTGCACATGGCTCGACTTGTCAAAGTCGGTTAGGGAAATTTGAATTCCCACAGGGAATCAAATGAGAAGGAGGAGTGGTTATTCCTACAGCTCCTACAAATTAGAAGAGGGAAAACAATTTTAAAGGGAAAGGAATGAATTCGCATGGCTGTTAAAGTTCAGGTTTTAAATAGAAAGGGTTGGCTTAGAGAAGAATGGCCTGGGAGAATTTGATTTAAAAGGAGTCCAAAAAGAACCCTACAATTGGGCTAGCTTAGAAGCCCAATAATATCTAAAATATCTAATTGGCTTAAAAAATGCAAGGGATTAATTAGAAGGTAGTCCTAAGCCTTAGCAGGCCTGATACACATGGGCTAGCAAATGGGCTATAGGTTTAAACTATAACATACTTAAACTGGCTGAGAAATGAGATAGAAAGGAAAAAGAAATAATAATAAGTAAATAATTTAATTCAAGAAATGATTTAAAGAATTTATTTGAAATATATAAAATAAAAATATTTTGAGAGGTGGAGATACACTAGACGACACTTGCGAGCTGGACTCTCAGGAGGACCCAACTCTAGCTGATGATATTACCCCTACTGCCTAGACTAGTTTAGTTAGGCTTTATCTTACTTTGTTGTTGTCCTTTGAGATTTGAGATGTATTATGTTTTGTTGTTGTTATTGTGTCGTATAGACACCTAGACTTATTTTCCTTTCTGTTGTACTTCCTTTGAAATTTTCATATTTATGATATCGTGCTATTTCTACCTTAGATTGTGATTGAGATGTACCTTCTATTTGTCCTCCGTGCGGAGAGTATATCTTGTGCAGTTATACTTATGCTGTGTTAGATGATGTGACCTAGGACAACGTTTTACCGCCGACACTGCAACGTAGGCTGGACGTATCCACTTCTCGTGCCCGTACCCTGGGTGCGGGTCGTGACACGTTTTTAGTGGTGGCCCATGCAGGTCTCGAGAGTTGCAACTAGTACGATTTCGTAGTGGTACTCGAACTAGAGTATCACTACAGCCTGCTGTAGGATATATGATATAAGTTTTGAGGTACTCAATCACATCTAGGAAAAACTCTTATCTAAATTCTTGCCAACAGAATTCTTGCTGACAATTGCTTCCTCTTAAAATAAACTATCCTCCTTTGATTATATCGCTTCCTTCTCAGTATTGATTTCCTTGTTTGATCTGTCTTCAGGATGGTGGAGACACGATCACATCGCTCTGGTACAACAGCCGTTGGAGAGGAGTTTGCCACCTCTCGTCCAGTACAGCAGAATGCTGGGACTGTAGCACCTTTTGTCCCTGATCAGACAGGAACAACTGTAGCATTTGGGGGTATGCCTCCACCTGTTCGGAGGACGACCCCACTTATTCCTGAGGAGTTTCAGCATCAGCAGCCACCTGCAGGATTGGTTGATGCTGCCCACCTGTTTTCCTTTGTGGAGAGGATTCTGGAGTCCCACTAGCAGCAACAGCAGCATCAGACTGCCGACTTCCATCAGGGTATAGACGAGGCTCACTAGCTGGTCCGGACGACAGTGGAGATGGTGACCATCCAGGGGCCAACACAGACACATCAGTGCCATCAGAGGACGCTAGGCATCCAGGAGTTTCAGAAGATGCGTTCGAGGGATTTCCTTGGTACAGAGGGCATCCACTATACGGATGACTTGATAGAGCACATTGAGAAGATATTTTGGCTGGCAGAAATACCAGTCGGACTTCAGATAGAGGCGGCAGGTAGCCAGATGTAGGACCTGGCCCGCACCTGGTACCAGACAGACCCTCGAGTGGGAACCGAGGGACAGACTTGGGCAGCCTTCAAGAAGCTGTTCAAGGACCAGTTCTTCCCAGACGTAGCACTAGGAGGCATAGAGCAGTAGTTCGAGAGTCTGGTTCAGGGGAACCAAACAGTCGAGGAGTATGCAGGAGAGTTCTGCCGGCTGAGCAGATTTATTGAGGATCTGAGCGAGACGACGAAGACGAGAAAGTTCCACAGAGGCTTGATTAGGGAGGTCCGATCCATGACCAAGAGTGACCGGGATGCTACTTTCACGAAGATCCTAGCAGGAGCCATGGCAGCAGAGGACGACCTTGTTTTCCATTAAAATCTTTTGATTGCAATTTCAATTACAAACAGAACAGTGTTACAATATAGGACTTAGATGTAGTCCTAGGAGTACACTTTTGTTTATCTGGGTCCCTTGTGCCGATGGAGCGAGTGGTAATGCGTTGACTCCGTTGAGGATCTGACGACGGTTATCGATTCTCTGAAGGTCTAAGTTGCTCTGGGTGCTGGAGCTTGCGGAGAGGAAGGAGACGTTGAGTGTCTGTATCTACCTCTCTGTAAGCTCCAGCACCCAGAGCAACTCAGACCTTCAGAGAACCGATAACCGTCGTCAGATCGTCAACGGAGTCAACGCATTACCACTCGCTCCATCGGTACAAGGGACCCAGATAAACAAAAATGTACTCCTAGGACTACATCTAAGTCCTACATTGTAATATTATTCTGTTTGTAATTGAAATTGCAATCAAAAGATTTTAATGGCAAACAAGCTGGAGACTCTGCTGGGAATGTAATTCTTTACTTTTAAATAAAGAATGAAGAGTTTTGTGGTGTGTTCATTCTTGCTATCATGAACTTGATGATTTGTGTGGACCTATTAACTTTTGCGTACCTTGGTTTTTAGGTACAGATAATAAGTTTGGGAGAACCGACATGTTTGCTCAGAGGTAATGTATACGTGGCAAATGTGGGGTTCAAATTATGGAATCTTCCTACTTAGAGGTGTTATAGACGTGGTAGGAATGACTCTGGGGGGATACGCGGAACTACTCAGAGGTAATGTGGATATGGAAGTTCTGCGATCAATGTATGGCAACGCTGGTGTTGTCTGTACGGGATGTTTACTCAGAGGTAATATGGACGTGGTAAACATGATGGGTAGCGTAGTCTTACGGAGCGTAAGATTTCGCTTTGTAGGGCGTAGAGGAGCAACTCAGAGGTAATGTGGACGTGGTTGTCCTTCTACTGGAGGATAGAACGCTATGGAACAGTTGGGTTCCGGAAGCGTAAGATTTTATGGAAGGGAATTGTACGTGAGCCTCGATGATTGGGTCCACAGACTCCCTTGTTGGGTGGAGATAGAAGTACATGTCTGAAGGATGTCAAGAGTAGTACTTCTTTAGGAACTTGCCGTTGATGGGCATCATGAACAAGTCCCCATTGGGTTTGGCGAGGCGGTAAGCACCATTTGAGTATACCGTCTCTATGATGAAAGGTCCCTCCCACTTGGGCTCGAACTTTCCTGGTGTTTTATGTGTCAACACCATCGGCCTCCTGACTGCCAGAACCAGGTCACCTACATAAAAAGTCCTCTGCTTGACCTTCTTGTTGAAAGCCTGTGACATACGGGCTTGATAGAGTTCGATGCGCTGTTGAGCTAGGAGACATTTTTCGTCAAGTGCCTCCAATTCTTGCAGACGGCGACGCTAATTATCTTCAGTTGATTTGTGATCGCTACACAGAGTGAGGGTATCTGGATCTCGATAGGCAATACCGCTTCGCTTCCGTAGACCAAAGAGAATGGTGTATTGCCTGTCGGGGTCCGTACCGTTGTGCGGTAGGCCCAAAGGCATTCGCCGAGCTTTTCGTCCCAGTCGTGCTTGTTGGATGACACGACCTTTTTGAGTAGCCTGACGATAGTTTTGTTAAACGCCTCGGCCAATCCGTTTGCTGCCGGATTGTAAGCGGTCGATGCCACGTTCTGAATACGATTCTTTTCATAGAATATGCTAAAAACATGGCTGATAAATTGTGGACCATTATTATGGATAATCCTTCGAGGTACCCCAAAACGGTAGATGATATGGTGCTTGATTAAGCTGATCACCCTAGAGCTCTTCACTTCCGTCAGCGGAACTGCTTCTGCCCATTTGGAGAAGTAGTCAGTGATGGCTAGGATAAAGCGGTGTCCCCTTGATGAAGGAGGGGTGATTGGCCCTACAATGTCCATACCCTAATCTTCGAAGGGCCAAGAGGCGACCGTAGGATGTAGTGGTTCCGACGGTGTATGGATGAAGTCGGTATGAAGCTGACAAGCATGGTACTTCTTAGCATAGTCGACAGCGTCGGCTGCCATGTTTGGCCAGTAGTAATCCATGCACCGCAGTCGATCCTGCAACTTAGGCCCAGGTTGATGAGCCCCACAAGTTCCTTCATGAGCTTCTTGAAGGGCTTTGGCTGCTTCTTCGTTGTACAGGCATCGAAGGAGAAGTCCATCGTAGAAGCATCGGTACAGCATTTTAGTAGCTGTATCATAATAGAATCGAAGGGAACGCCTCCTGACTGAGACAACTTCTTTGGGGTCTTCTGGAAGGATTCCATAGACAGCGAAGTCGATGAATGGGAACCTCTAGTCTCGGACGTTAACACCAACACTTGTTGACATAGCATGGGCCATTTGTGAGCATATGTTGTTTTTAGGACAGACCAAGTCTCGACCAACTACCGTGACGTAGTGTTGAGTTTCGAGGGGTGCTGCCAATGAGGCTGTGAGGCCAGCTAGAGCGTCAGCCTCCAGGTTTTGTAACCGAGGTACGTGTTCGATGAAGAACTTGGTGAAGGTTGCAATAATGTTTAATACAACTTCATGGTAAGGAACCAGATCTTCATGGCGAACTTCGTATTGCCCTCTGATCTGGTTAATGACGAGTTTTGAGTCACCGTAGGCTTCCAGATGATCCACCCCCAGCTGTTGTGCCAGCTGGAGACCCATGATGAGAGCGTTGTACTGAGCAACATTGTTGGAGCACGGCTTCGAAAGGGAGTAAGCACGTTAGATGACCAGCCGATCGGGGGAGACTAAGACTACCCCCACTCCGACGATGATTTGGCCTTTGGGGCCTATTCTTGAAGTGCCATCGAAAAACATCCGCCAGACGGAGCTTTCTTCGGTAACGTTTGATTCTTGGACCTCATCCGGGATGTCTTTATAGAGTCTGGAAGACTCTGGGATGGGGTGTACAGCTAAAAAGTCGGCCAGAGCTTGACCCTTGACGGCTTTTTATGGAACAAACACCATGTTGTATGGCGTCAACAGGATCGCCCATGTAGCTAGTCGGGAGTTCAATGACCCTGGCTTCGTCATGAGAACCCTGAGTGGATTGATTCGGGAGATGACATGAATTGTCTGGCCCGAGGCATAATGGCGAGTCTTCTGGATGGCAAACACCAAAGCCAAACATTTTTTTTCGGCAGAGTTGTACCGGTGTTCGGTCCCGATCAGTGTTCTACTAAGGTAGTAGATAGCTTGTTCGTAGCCTGCATCGTTGTTCTGAGCCAACAAACCGCCGAAGGAATGATCCATGGCACGGACGTAGAGGAGAAATGGTTTGCCTGAGACGGGTGCCACGAGGACTGGCGGGCTTGTCAGGTAAGCTTTGATGTTATCGAAAGCTTTCTAGCATTCCTCTGTCCAGACGTAAAAGACTCCCTTCTTCACGAGCTGAGTGAAGGGTTGGCATTTTCCGGAAAGGTTTGCTTTAAACCTTCGGATGTATGCCAAACGCTCCTGCAGGCCTCGAAGTTCTCGGAGATTCTTCGGAGGGTCCATGTCGAGGACAGCTTTGGTCTTCTCGGGATCGATATGAATGCCTTTTGCCGTGATAATGAAGCCCAAAAACTTTCTGTTAGAAACCCCAAGTAAGGATTTAGCGGGGTTCATCTTGAGTTGATGTGCTCACATGAGATCGAAGAATGTCTTCAGGTCTTGTAGGTGATCTCCTTTGAGACGGCTATTGACTGCGATGTCATCAACATAGCACTCTACTGTCTTAAAAAGATATTGACGGAAGATGGTACTCATAGCCCGTTGGTATGTAGCACCAGCGTTCTTCAAGCCAAAAGGCATTACTGTGTAGCAGAAAACACCCTTCGGAGTCCTGAATGACGTGTGTTTTACGTCATCGGGAACATCTTGATCTGGTTGTAGCCCGAATACCCGTCCGTGAAAGACATACATTCGAAGCCATATGTATTGTCGATCATCACGTCAGTGATTAGAAGCAGGAATTTGTCCTTCGGGCAAGCGGTATTGAGGTCCCTGAAGTCGATACAAACTCGTATCTTTCTATTCTTCTTGGTAACAGAGACGACGTTGGCCACCCAATTCGGGTGTTGTTTTTCACGGATAAACCTGCTGGTTAGGAGTTTGTCTACTTCTTGATCGATAGCGTTCATGATGTCAGGATGAAAACGTCGTTGTTGTTGCTTTATAGGCTTGGCATCAGGTAAGATGTTAAGCCTATGCATCGCAATCTGAGGATCAAGTCCCGACATATCTTCGTAGCTCCAGACGAAGGCGTCGATATATTCTTTAGCCAATTGGACCAAAGATTCCCGGTCTTCTCCTTTTAGGCTTTTGCTGATGAAGATGGGTTTGGAAGAAGATCCATCCCCAAGGTCGATCTGTTCGACTTCGTCTTTGGTAGGGGGTTCACGTAATTCAAAACGAGACTCCCACTGTGCTCCTAGACGTTGAGCCCAAGGTTCTTCCTCGAAGAATTCTGGCGTTTGGTCTTCACCTTCATCTTCTGGAGATTATGCAGATGCCATGTTGGCTGATAGTACCTTCTTGAAGACTGAGCCGATACTGGTATCGGAATCCCAAGTTGATGCTTCGGACGAATGAGAACGTTCTACTTCTTTAGTCCTGTGGCTTTCCTTTAGGTGTCAGGAGCCGGAGAGGAAGACGCCGACCCTTGCCGTAGTTCAGACCTTTGTCGCTTTTTAGGTCATAACCCATCTTTTGGATGAGGTACTTTGCCTTGTCCGTGTACCGATAGACTTGTATTCTGCCGGTATCTGGTTCTGGCTCGAGTGGCGGGAGGTCTTGATGACGCTCGACTTTGCCGAAGATAATGGATTTTTTGTCTCGATTCTGCGGTGGGACTACGAAACAGACCCCTTGGGACGGGACTACTCGATTTACATGATTGACGGTCGTTATTTGTGTTTGCAACGACCGTAGAGCGTTGTCTAATATATACATGGCATTCCAATGTGGAAGACTAGAATAATTAAAAGACACTCTATTATTGATGAAACACGAGATTTTATCCCGTCGGATTACATTGTCCAGAGAGGGTGCATCTATATCAGCAGATATGTATTTCCCTAGCTCCTCATCTGTGAGTACTGGGGTTGGATCGGGAGAGTCCACCGCAGCTTTGGCCTTGGGATCCGAGAGGGCTATGTGGGCCTTCTCCGGCAGCTTGGATGAGACGGATGATTGCGGAGGCTTGTCTTTAAGACGCACCTTCAGAGGTGCCTCAACTGCGCCTTCAGTGATTGGTGCCTTCCCTTGTAGTTTTGCCACAAGGGGAGCCGATGTTTGAGGCGGCTTTCCCTTGAGGCGTATCTTCAAGGGAGCTTCAGTAGGTGTTCTACCTAGAGCAGTTGGTGCTTTTCCAGGTAGTTTGATGGTCGTGAGAGGCAACATCTGAGGCGGTTTTCCTTTGAGTCAAATTTTCAAAGGAGCGTCGAAAATCATCTCTGGCTCCATGTCCGGCTCTGCTGCCATTTCTGCTTCTTCGTCAGCATCATCGGCTTCCCCTTCGTTTGGCGACTTGTACAGGGTAGAATCAGTGAAGTAGGCTTCGACCCCTTTGAAAGGGTCAATGTCCGCGAACTCCGTCCGGATGATGTCGTTGGTGGACACGTACTTCATACATTGGTGGAGTGTAGATGGCACCACCATGTACTCATGCAGCTACGGACGACCCAGTAGGAGGTTGTAGTTGACGCCAGCGTCCACGACATAGCAAGTCACCTCGGTTCGGAGGTTACCGATATGACACTTCAGCCGTATTTTTCCCAGTGGCTCGCTTTTGCTAGCATTGAAACCGCTGATTATGGTGTTGGAAGGTGCCATATGGTACATTGGGATCCCCAGTGTTGAGAGTAACATCTTCGGGATGATGCTGACGGAAGATCCTGGATCGATCTGAATCTGTTTCACCTTGACGGAACCGACATACCCTGTATAATACAGTGGTCTGTTGTGTCGGTTGTGCTTGAGCAGCATGTCTTGTTGGGTGAAAGTTATGTTGGGGATAACTTCATTCGCACAATGTCTGTGAGCACATGTGGTTAGGGTATCCTCAGGCTGCTTGACCTGACTTATGAAGGATTCAGCATCCTTCAGGGCTTCACAGAGAGCTTCGCGAGTGTCCTTAGAAAGACGAAGAAGCTCAAACAGGGATAGGCGGGCAGGAGTATTGGTAAGTTGTGCCAGTATGTCAAAGTTGTGGGGCTTGGCAAGCCCCGAAGCATTCTCCTTTCGCAAAGGCTTGTCGAAATGGGCCTCTACATGCTTCTGTTTATTGGCTGCTGGAGGCCTGGATGGGCCCTCTTCCTGGACAGCAGGTACGGTACAAGGAGGCACCACATCGACGGCAGCTTCGTCAGGTTGGGCGTTCTGATGCAAACGCGTCTGTACAGGAAGTGCCTCTTCCGTAGAGGAAGAAACCATGCGGCAAGACTTGATCTTCCTGCCTTTAGTTTTGGAGGCAGAGCGTACCTCCGGTTGAGTAACCTCGGAGACGAGATCGGAGTAAACCCATAAGATCTGTCCCCGAGATGTGGTGAGTGAGATGAGTCCACTCACGTTGTCACGAGTAGGTGGTAAGTTAACCACCTCCATTGTCGCATTTGGGATGGGGACGACGCCATCTTGCGTTGTGGTTGGCGGCAATGTGCCAAATTTGAGTGACACCAGGTTGGCCGAGACCGTTTTCTCCTCGTAGTCGACGGAGATAACATCCGTATTGATCATGCGCTGGATGTAATTCTTGAGGACGTAGCAGTCCTTAGTTGGATGTCCGACAAATCGATGGTAGTAACAGTACCTTGGATGGTCCACTTTCCCAACCTCGTCGGGACGCTTCGGGTCCAGCAACTTGATCTTGTCACCCTGCTTCAATATCTCGAAGAGTTGCAGGGTGTCTTCATCGTTGAAAGAATAAACCTCCTTTGGCCTTGGTGCAAGTGGAGGCTTCTGAGTGGGTGCTGATGCACCTTTAGAGGCATTGACAGTCAATGCCTGCTTCCCCTTCGTCTCTCGTCCAGGGTTGTTGGCTGCAGGCCATTTTCCCTTGTCCTCAAAGGCAGAGAAACTGACTCCCAGAAGACGAGCATTGGACGCCTTCTTTTCAGCTGCTTCGGCCTCGATGATCAAGGAACTCCAGTCGGGAGGAGGAGTGGAGTTGAGCCAAAGTTTGTTTGCAGGCAGCATGTTCATGCTGCAGGAGGAAAGGAGTGCATGTTCTGGCATACCCGGGGGTAGTCTGAAACAGGCTTGTCGGAAACGTTCGATGAATGCTCGAACTGTCTCCTTCTCCTTCTGACGCACCTCTATGAGGGACGCCATTGTCATGTCCTTTCCTCCATCGTAGAAACGATCGATGAAGAGACGTGTCAAGTCTTCGAAGAAAGATATGGAGTTATCGGAGAGACTGCAGTACCAGTCGTAAGCTACTCCTTTTAACGCCCCGACAAATATGCTGGTGAGTAGCGCGTCTTCCTTCGGGAGATGTCCCGTTTGAGACTGGAAGTACGTCAGATAGCGACGCGGAGAGTTATTCCCGTCGTATGGCGTCAATGTTTGTGGTTTATATTTAGGAGGATAAACCACTTTATTCCATTCGAGGGGGTATGGTTGTGGGATCCCCATCTTCTGGCGCTCCTCTTGTCTGTTCTTGGACAAAATGCTTGCACAAGTCCCTGATCATCTCAACCACGTCTTCCGTGGAACTGGGAATCGGGGATGGAGGTACAGCCTGGAGTTGAGCATTTGATGGCTCCAACGTCCAAGGTGCTTCGCGACGATCTGTATCCACGGATATCCGTTGAAGGGATACACTTGATTCTCCATTGGCCCCTGGTTTGGTTACGCCCAGCTATGTTCTGGAGGATGTCTTCACCCTAAGAAGAAGGATCGACAAAGGCTTGACTACCCCTAGCTTCCTCCAAGATCTTCTTTCTCCCCTGAGTGCCATCAAACACTCCAGAGGATGGAACAATTGTCTTGGTTTTCCTCGGCTGGCTCTTGGACGAGGACGAGGAATTACCAGTTGCCTTTTGAATTGACGAGGAGTTAGAGATTACGTTTCATGAAACAACCATTAGTTCTGGTTCCTCTTCAATTGACACCTTCTTTCCGAGGCGACGTCGGAGGGGTGTTGATGATTGCAGCCGCTGGAACACCGACTGCCTTGGTGGTGGGACTGCTGTTTTGTAACAACAGTTGATGGTGACTATAGCACAGGTGTGCCCTGTGAGGGGCACATTGTGCTTGTCAGTCGACTCTCCTGATCGACGATTGTGACTGATCATATTATGCAAATTATTGGAGGAGAGTGCCACCTTCGTACCCCCATCAGGCGCATGGCAAGGCCAAGCGTCGGGGTAGTCAAGTGAATGCTACGCCCCCTGATCCAACGTAAAACATGCGCTCAGATCAGCAGTAGGGGAACAATATTTACAGTGACTTGAACGAACCTCAGACGCACAACCAATGGAGGCGCGGGAGTTCAAGACCATAGGGTTTGCCTTGCTCGACTTGGTTGCGAACGCAACAAATGCGCCCAAGTGAGACAAGGACTTTAAAGGTCGGCTCATCTCCGGCGCAGAAGCACCCGAGTCAACCTTATACTGCTTACCATCAGTAGTACGTATGATTGTGAGCGCATGCTTCTGGTTTGCTGCCGGCATAGCACGTTTGAGGCGCATGGCCCGTGCTGTCTTGGACTTCTTCGTACCAGCCCGCTGGGGTGTGTAGTACTCAGAGTCCAAATTCTCCTCGCCACGACAGCGAGAGAGTCTGTTAAAGACAGAGGCCTTCTGTGGCACATCAGAGGTGATGCGCAAGGCATTAGCTGCGCCCCTGCTCCGTCGATGCATCTTCCTCGTCTGAGAGGGAGATGGCTGGAGGATGTGATCAGCCGTACGTTTCCACGAGAGATGCGCTGCACCGGTGGGCGCATCTTGGCTGCTGAGGACGTCAGCAGGAAGGGTAGGCTGCATTGGCGCATCCTCTTCGGTGGTGGTGCCAAAGGCGTCGACTTTGCGCATCCAGACTTGGCGAGTCTTCCTTGGCTTCGGCAGCCGCTTCGAAGGACTTGCACTGCCTTCAGATATGAACTCCTCATATGCCTGTTGATTGAGGCGTACGACCAGCATCTTGTAGGAGGAGCCCACCTTCACGTCGTCGAATTGCGACACAGCTTTCTCGGTGGAGGAGAAAGAGGTCCCCAGCAGAGTCGCCAACTTGTTTGCCATTAAAATCTTTTGATTGCAATTTCATTTACAAACAGAACAGTGTTACAATGTAGGACTTAGATGTAGTCCTATGAGTACACTTTTGTTTATCTGGGTCCCTTGTGCCGATGAAGCGAGTGGTAATGCGTTGACTCCGTTGACGATCTGACGACGGTTATCGGTTCTCTGAAGGTCTGAGTTGCTCTGGGTGCTGGAGCTTGCAGAGAGGAAGGAGACGTTGAGTGTCTGTATCTGCCTCTCTGTGTGTGTGTTCGTAGGTTCGTCGCTGTGGAAGAAGGAAATGATCCCTCTATTTATAGTCTGCAGGCCGGCTGCTCATGCGCGTATATGTAGGATACGCCTGTTTGTAGGGATGCCACGTGGTGATTGCTGATGGAGGCGCATGGTCGATGCGCTCTGATTGAGGAGTTGAACTCTTCCTGTTGCCTTTGTGGGCTGCGGCCGAGCTGATACGTAGTAATGGAGAGGATCTTTCAGTTGCTGAGATCTTGGGTGATTAGCACCCTTTTATAGGCTGAATCGAGTCAAAGGACATGTGTCGTAGGTTCATGGCTCAAAGATCTCGGATTTGGTGGAGAGTGATCTGATAGGATGTGCCTGGGATTGGACGCATGAGGAGACTTTGGCTTGTAACCTTTAGGAGTCACGAACCAGTCTGGACGCACGGCTTTTGAGGCACATGCGAGGCTTTAGTGGTGACTTTGACTTCTGTCTTTAGGAATCAGAGAAAAGTTTGAGGCACATAGCTTTTGAGGCACATGCAAAGATTTGGGCGTATGGCTGCGGAGGCGCATGCGAAATGGTTGGGTGGCCACGTGGCTTGTAACCGCAGAAAAAAAGTAATAATGATGCTGACGTCGACGACGCTTCGTCTTGTAAAAAAGCTGTCAACTGTTCAGTCCTCGGGGACTGGCTACTGTCGTGTCAGACTTCAGCATTTAATATTCTTTGACGGGTGATGGGCTGTTGAGTGGGCGCGTCGATCTGCGTTCTACTAGGCGCATGGGGCTGATGGGCACGTCAGTAAGATGTGCGGTCTGACCGGCACATCCGTTTGCATGACACGTCTTTATTGGCCCGACTGTTACGTTCTTTGAGTGCTTTAAATAGCCATTTTTGAGTTGACCAAATTTGAAGGGTCAGGTTCATCACCATTAATGCAAATTCATTGTACGGGATTCAGGGAGCCCGCCACTTGGCGCATGGGTTTGATTTGCCCAGCCTATAAATAGTGGTAAGGAGAGAGTTTGCTTCTCGTTCTCTCACGTCCTCCCGAAATAAACTTGTTTGCTCGAGCACATTCTGTTGACGAGATGCTTCCGAGGGTGAAGATGTGACGCATTGTCTTCATTGATGCACTTGAAGGTGACTGTTACATCCAAAAGTCGGGGTCGAGGGCTTCTGAGGCAGACAGAAGGTGCCTGTTGCATCCAAAGATCGGGATGCTCGAGCCTCATCTCCGTTATGCTGGAAGAGCCGCAGATCAGAATTGCGGTGCTCCGATCATCTTCCTTGGACTTTGGAAGAGCTCCTCCTCCTGCTAGAGTGGGTATTGCCCATTCTGGTTGTGTTGAAAGCCTCCTTTTGCCGCAGGTCGATTGAGATGCTCTTCTCTTCCTTGGGCGTTGGAGAGCTCTTCCTCCAGCTAGAGGGTTGATTGCCCACCCTCGTTCTGCTCAATAAATGCTTCATTAGTCGAAGCATTTGATCGGGTCGAAGTAAGGCACATATGCTGAGACTTCATGATGCGCCTGACTGAGATGCTGAAGGGCAGCACATAACTGAGCTGCTGAAGGGATGCACATAACTGAGGATGCACATGACTGAGCTACTGAAGGGATGCGCCTGGCTGAGACGCTGAAAAGATGTGCCTGACTGAGAGTGCATGGCGAGATGCGCCTATTTGAGAGCGCATGATGGTTGCTGCGCCTGGCTGTAGACTTAGGGTCTTTTCTTTTTGTAGAAGTTCTCCTTTGTACAGCATTTTTAGACATATAATAGACTTTTCTATGAAATAAAAACCTTCTTTTAATGTCTATGCTTTTGCTGTTTGCTGTGCCAAGTACTACATCTGAGCTTCCTGGCGGATGTAATGTTTAGGCGTATAGGATTTCTGTTCCTAAAATTCCATGCTTCTACAGACCTAGGGCTGAAACTGAAGAGAGGTCGATAGTTTCACGGAGCTAGTGGCAGCGGAGGTCCGGCCAAGAGGTCTCATGTACAGATTCAGCAGCAGCAGAGGCTTGTTTAGCAGTAGTTTCAGGGCCAGGAACGTACCTATTTCCAGTAGGCACCCAGATAGCGGTAGGACGCTATGTGCAACTTCTGTATGAAGGCATGTCATTGGTAGAACGACTGCAGGAAGAGGCTGGGTATGTGTTTACTTTGTGGTTCAGCGGAACATCAGTGTAGGGAGTGTCCAAAGAACCCGACACCATTAGCTCAGGCAGTAGCAGGAGCTAGGGATCCGGCAGGACAGCAGAGGGTTGTCCAGCATCAGCAACAAGCTAGAGGAGGAGGCCAGCAGGGGCGAGCTTTCGCCATGACAGTTGAGGATGCACAGGCAGTAGGTGGGATGCTTGCAGGTTCTGTTCTTTTTGATTCCATTCCTACCTTTGCCTTATTAACTATCTTGAAATTCGTTTCCATCTATTATTTGTTTGTTGATAAGTCTTGATCTAGTGTTTCATTGTGATTAAATTTTTTTCTGAGATAAGTCGTATGGGCTAGGTCGCCTCAGTTATGGGATCTAGAGACTTCATAGTCATGTTAGCTGGCATAGTGAGGACATATAGTCTGGTTTTGGATGTATTTCTTGGGTATAAAAATTTAAGGTTTTCGCGGCCAAGCAAGCGATAATGCAAAAATTTTAAATACCATAATTCTAGAGGTATGTACCTTAGTCGAGGACTCTGTGATTATCGTAGCCTTGCTCACTAGTATGACGCAGATTCTAAGTATCATGATTTTGGACAGACGCATATGATTATCGAATTGTGTGGATTTGAGACTTTGATTAATTGGGGGTTTGACATAGAAAGAGTACGTCCAACCTAAATTTTGAAGACAAATTTTTTCTAAGGAGGTTAGACTTTTGTTTGCAAAAACAAAAGTGTTCTTTTATTTCACAAACTTTATAAGAAGATTATAATTGAATTATGGGAAAGTACAACTATAGGAATCCGATCTGAAGACGATCGCTTTATCCCTTGGACGATGTGAACTTTGAAAATGATAGCCTCTGAAGAATGCAGCAGCACTTGGGCAAGAACTTCTGATTTCTCTGATGATCTTGAATGATCTGATCTTGATAATGAAGGACTTGAAACTCTATTTATAGAGTTCTAGAAATAACTAATTTTTAGTAATTCTAGATTGTGCAGGCTGGATTGCGCAAGCATTGGACCGTGCAGACATCGAACTGCGTTGGCAGTTACTCGATCGTGGCTCAACTGTATTAGACACGTGACATTGTTTGATTGAAATACACATGATCGTGTACAGACGGTTGCCACGTGGTGAGCAATTGATGGCATGTATGCCACGTACAAAATGTCAGTTATCTTGATGGATTGCGCCACTTGAATTGCGCTAGCATCAGACTGCGCTTCAAATGGGTTGCGCTAAGACATGGATTGCGCTGAGGTTGAGCTATCAGACTGTACTGGTTGTACAGCTGTCATCGAGTGCGGCACGACTCGAGAAACAAACAGACTCCTTATTTTTCGTGTTGTCAGCTGTCAGAAGATCTGACTTTCTGTCAGGGAATGATGACGTTGCCACGTCAGCATTGCGCGCTTGAATGTTAGCGCAGTTCAGCTTACGCAGTTGAGCTGTTGCACAGTCTGTCTTCTGTACAGTTCATTTGAAGGGTGCACAATTTGATTTTTATTACTTTTTTGATGGGTGCAACTTGATTTTTAGAACCTATAAGACCCCCTTCAAAGTTTTCGAAATTTAAAAATATTCAAAGTTTTAAAATACTTTGAATTTTGAATTTAAAATTAAGTTTCACAAGTGGCGCTTTGACTGCGCGTTTGGAGGAATCAGCTCCTAATTTCTCGGCACAATCTGAGGTGGCTGTTACTTTTGAAAAACTATAAATAGTTTCCATTCTTCTTTCTTTCATTCTTTACTTATTTTTGACTGTTCTCAAGAGACAAGAGCTCATCTTCTCCGACTACTTCTCCTTCCTCTCGACGATAGTGATGGCTCCCAAACGTTCAGCCACCGAGAAGGGCAAAGCCCCCGCTGAGTCTTCGACTCGGGTTGTGTCCTGAATTTCTCGTCATGAAGTTGGCCACCCAGCGCTGCAAGGTAGATGATGAACTCGATCAAAACCCTTTTTAGGGTTCTTGACATTTTCGAACCTTCATACCTCTCTCTTTTTAGAGATTTAATGGTATTGCGCCACCCTGTTTAGGGTTTTGGTTGCACACACACAATAGTTTTCATTTTTTATAAAAACTATATTCTTGCGCAATCGGTTGGAAAGCGCTGGCAGATGTTTGGCTATCTATCGATTTGTGCAAGTCTGTTGAGCCAGCAGAAATTGATGCCTTGCGCAAGTGGGTTAGCGCAACCTGATGTCTTGCGCAAGTGGATGTATTGGCGCAACTGGATATTTTGTGCATTTAGGCTGCATTAGCGTAATCTGATGCTTTGTACATAGCGCAATTTGATACTTGTGCAATTTGCTGATCTTTTGAACAGACTCTTTGATTTTGTATGTACTGAATTTTGTCTCTTTATTTGATGCAGTTAGCCTCAGGTAAGACCCCAATTATGAGGTCTTTGCAGGGACTTTGGCTGAACCTGAGTTCAAGAAGGATCTTTTCCATGTGATATTTCCTCAGTATGCCCTGCCGTCGTCTCGACAAGCCATCTTGACTGCACAGGATAATAAAACTCTGCTGTGTTTGATGAACGGGCAGCCACTCCAAACTGCAGATACAGTCACTCATAAGAAGCCGTTGTTCCTGTTCGGTGAGGCCCTTGACAAGAACTCTCAGTCCAGACCTCGAGTTGAACAGAGACTTTTTCAAAGAGGCGAGAAAAGGATACTTCTACCGGAGATTTCCAGATGCCTTCCCCTATCTCGCTATGCTTTTGCGGGCTATCCCAGAAGGATGGAATAGGATATAACTCCTCTCCAGCAGGCCCGAACGGGGAATATTTGTGTGAAGAAGGGACCAAACAACAAGGATATGTTCTACAGTTCTTTTGAGCATCACAGCTCCCTACTCAGAGGATTGAAACCCGACTGCATTCCACCGGAAAACTCCTCCCTGCTGCTACCAGTCAAAATGTCGATATTTGCAAATGAGTTTGCGAAGGTTGAGGAAAGATATCCAGACCAAGATATCCGACTGACAGGTCTTGTAAATTCGGATAACAAGAGATGGAACTGCATAGCCAATTGGATATTGGCTCAATTCGAAGAAAAGCTCAAGGAGATTGAGCTATACCAACCGGTGTACTCTACCGTTTACGGCTTCCACCCCAATCCTCATCTATTTCTTGCAAAAATAAAAGTGTTCTTTGTATTTCACAAACTTTGTAAGAAGATTATAATTGAATTCTGGGAAAGTACAACTATAGGAATCCGATCTGAATCCGATCGCTTTATTCCTTGGACGATGTGAACTTTGAAGACGATAGCCTCTGAAGAATACAGCAGCACTTGGGCAAGAACTCCTGATTTCTCTGATGATCTTGAATGATCTGATCTTGATAATAAAGGACTTGAAACTCTATTTATAGAGTTTTAGAAATAACTAATTTTTAGTTATTCTGGATTGCGCAAGCTGGATTGCGCAGGCATTGGACCGCGCAGACATCGAATTGCGCTGGCAGTTACTCGATCGTGGGCCAACTGTATGAGACGCGTGGCAGTGTTTGATTGAAATGCGCATGGTCGTGTACAGACGGTTGCCACGTGGTGAGCAATTGATGGCATGTATGCCACGTACAAATGTCAGTTATCTTGATAGATTGCGCCACTTGAATTACGCTAGCATCAGACTGTGCTTCAAATGGGTTGCGCTAAGACTCAGATTGCGCTGAGGTTGAGCTATCAGATTGTGCTGGTTGTAAAGCTGTCATCGAGTGCGGCACGGCTCGAGAAACAAATAGACTCTTCGCTTTTCGTGTTGTCAGCTGTCAGAAGATCTGATTTTCTGTCAGATAATGATGACGTTGCCACGTCAGCATTGCGCGCTTGAATGTTAGCGCAGTTCAGCTTGCACAGTTGAGATGTTGCGTAGTCTGTCTCATGCGCAGTTCATTTGAAGGGTGCGCAATTTGATTTTCATTACTTTTTTGATGGGCGCAACTTGACTTTTAGGACCTACAAGACCCCCTTCAAAGTTTTCAAAATTTGAAAATATTCAAAGTTTCGAAATACTTTGAATTTTGAATTTGAAATCAAGTTGCGCAAGTGGCGCTTTGACTGCGCGTTTGGAGGAATCAGGTCCTAATTTCTCGACGCAATCTGAGGTGACTGTTACTTTTGAAAACTATAAATAGTTTCCATTCTTCTTTCTTTTATTCTTTACTTGTTTTCGACTGTTCTCAAGAGACAAGAGCTCATCCTCTCCGACTACTTCTCCTTCCTCTCGACGATAGTGATGGCTCCCAAACGTTCAGCCACCGAGAAGGGCAAAGCCCCCGCTGAGTCTTCGACTCGGGTTGTGCCCCGAATTTCTCTTCATAAAGTTGGCCACCCAGCGCTGTAAGGTAGATGATGAACTCGATCAAAACCCTTTTTAGGGTTCTTGACATTTTCGAACCTTCATACCTCTCTCTTTTTAGAGATTTGATGGTATTGCGCCGCCCTGTTTAGGGTTTTGGTTGCACACACACAATAGTTTTCATTTTTTATGAAAACTATATTCTTGCGCAATCGGTTGGAAAGCACTGGCTGATGTTCGGCACAATCTATCGATTTGCAAAAGTCTGTTGAGCCAGCGCAAAATGATGCCTTGCGCAAGTGGGTTAGCGAAACCTGATGTCTTGCGCAAGTGGATGTGTTGGCACAACTGGATATTTTGTGCATGTAGGCTGCATTAGTACAATCTGATGCTTTGTACATAGCGCAATTTGATACTTGCACAATTTGCTGATCTTTTGAACAGACTCTTTGATTTTGTACGTACTGAATTTTGTCCCTTTGTTTGATGCAGTTAGCCTCAGGGAAGACCCCAATTATGAGATCTTTGTAGGGACTTTGGCTGAACTTGAGTTCAAGGAGGATCTTTTTCATGTGACATTTTCTCAGTATGCCCTGCCGTCGTCTCGACAAGCCATCTTGACTACACAGGATAATGAAACTCTGCTGTGTTTGATGAACGGGAAGCCACTCCAAACTGTAGATACAATCACTCACAAGAAGCCTTTGTTCCTGTTCGGTGAGGCCCTTGAGAAGAACTCTCAGCCCAGACCTCGAGTTGAACAGAGACTTTTTCAAAGAGGCGAGAAATGGATACTTCAACCGGAGATTTCCAGATGCCTTTCCCTATCTCTCTATGCTTTTACGGGCTATCCCAGAAGAATGGAATGGGATATAACTCCTCTCCAGTAAGCCCGAACGGGGAATATTTGTGTGAAGAAGGGACCAAACAACAAGGACATGTTCTATAGTTCTTCTGAGCGTCACAGCTCCCAACTCAGAGGATTAAAACCCGGCTACATTCCACCGAAAAACTCCTCCCTGCTACTACCAGTCAGAACGTCGATATTCATAAATGAGTTTGCGAAGGTTGAGGGAAGATATCCAGACCAAGATATCCAATTGACAGGTCTTGTAAATCCGGATAACAAGAGATGGAACTGTATAGCCAATTGGATATTGGCTCAATTCGAAGAAAAGCTCAAGGAGATTGAGCTGTACCAACCGGTGTACTCTACCGTTTACGGCTTCCACCCCAATCCTCATCTATTCCTTACATTGGCGGAGAGGTACAACTATAGAACAGGGACTTTTATGATGCCCTGCAGAGAGATCGGATTGGCTCTTCACGAGATGACGTACATCTCCAGCTTGCCAATGGGGGATATTCCCTATGAAGAATTTGTTCCGACCAATGATGAGTTGGACAAATTGCGTCGAGAGAATGCGGACATGGTGGCTGTCTTTGAAGAGCTACTTGTTTGCCATTGATTGTAAAAGTACAGAACAGTTTTATGAAAGGACTGAACTTAGACTCACAATACAAACTCGCTTGTATAAAGAAAGCTTAGGAACGAAAACCTAGGTACAACAATCTAAGTACAATTGTTTATTTTTGATTCTGGAGGGTGACGATAGAGGCTCGGGAAGGCGACGGCAGCCCTGCCTTCCTCCTTGGACGATCGGTGTGCAGCCTTGGCTCCTGTGACGAGATGGTTGGCGTTGATGAAGAAATGCTCTTCCTGCTCTCCTCGTATTGCTCTTCTGGCTTCTCTCTCTTTGGATTGATCTCTGTGGATTCTTCTCTCTAACTATTGGGAGGAGTGTCTCTCTGTATGTGCGTATCTCTCTCTGACAGTCTATATTTTTTGCAAGGGAATAGCACCCTGCTATTTATAGGAATGGGGTGTGATCATTAGGGTTGCCAATGATTGCCTCTTTGGAGATGGCGGCGGCCTGTGGATGGGTCAATCTAGGCTATTCATTTTTGATTGTGACGAATCCGAACCATTGAGTGTAGATTACACTAAATCTCATCAGCAATTAATGCTGATTGGAATAAATCTTCCTCATAATGATCTTTTGATGTCTGCGAATAAATTATATTTATTCTCCTACCACGTGTCCCAGATTATTGGGATTTGACCCAATCTTTGATTGCAATAAATTTGAGAAATTGATCGGCTTAGGACACGTGTCCTAGGAGCTACTGGGGGGATCTGAACCGCATGACGAGTGAGCCGCATATGATTTTGGGCCGTATATGGTCAGGGCCACGTGTCAGGGCTGCCTGGGTAGTGGCCCTCCCTCGAGCCTTTGAACCACATGGGGGTGATCATTGCGAGCCGCATAGGGATACATCCGCCTGAGCCGCATGGAAATGGTCCTCTTGAATCGCATGGGAAGGCCTCTGCTTGAGCCGCATGAGGCTGTCTCGGCCTGAGCTGCATAGGACGACTTCATTCTGAACCGTATGAGAAGTCTTTGCTCGAGCCGCACGAGGCTGTCTCGGCCTGAGCCGCATATGACGGCTTCATTCTGAACCGCATAAGAAGTCTTTGCTCGAGCCGCATACGAACGCCCACGTGGCAAGGCCACATGGCATTTTTATGGCTCTCGGGGGATTTGTGTCAGAGATCTCTCTCTCTTTCCTAGAAGTCTGTCATTATGACAGAGTCATAATTACTTTTTTTGTGTCAGGGCTGTCACTTTTTTAGAGTTGTCAGCCGTCAAAACAATTAATGCGAGGGCAGAGGAGAGGACTATCCCGCCACATGTCTTCTGAGCCGCATAGGATGTCTTGGGCCGTATAGTCCCTTATGCCGCATGACTCTCTGAGCCGCATGGGCTTTCTGAACCGCATGGGTCATTTTCTTTAATATTTTCCATGCTTCTACACTACTGTGCCACTACAAGATCTGTTCCTTGTACTACAAGAGTGGTACCTCTGGCACCTGCTACTCGACCAAATGGTTGTCATATCTCTTTCTCAACCATAGCATGGAGAAGAAGACCAAGGAGCATGATAACTGCAAACCCACCTTCTTCAAACCACTTAGCGACAGCGAAGTAATAAGGTTGATGGAGGAGAACCATGATATGGATATCAGGATGAAGGATGATCTCCAATGTCCTCCTTTCAAGAAAGGAGACATTATTGAGAGCTACTTGAGAATGGGCTACAGGCCCATGTCAAAGGAAGCCCAGCTGGCGGGTTTCCTCACCTACTGGCTTCGACGATTCGTCGTCCCTGGAGCCAGCGCCGTCGATCGCTTTCATCGAGGCGTACTATTTGCTGTCGTCCGCTTAGTCTACGGCTACCGGATGGACCTATTGTCAGCGATGACTTGCAGAGTGAATGCTGGCCTCCGCCTTTTTGTCGATTCGATGCTTAAAGGGAAAGGCGAGAAAGAAAACTTTCCTCGGCTGGAGCTACCATACACATATTTGTTCGGATGGTGTAACACCCACTTTCTAGAAATAAGGGTAATCTTGAATTTTTGTAATAATTAGTTATTTAATAGTGATATTTAAGTCATATTGTGATTATTGGTGATTTTTAAATCAATATAGCTATTTTAAGTCATGACTTATGATTTTGGGTGCTTTGCTAGTGTAACCCTAGAGATAGCTTAACCTAGAGCCTAGCCATGAGATTAGGGTATTTCATTTATCATTTTTAGCTTGAGGGTATTTTGGGTCATTTTGAATTTAATTGAATTTAATAGGATTTATTAGAATTTATTGGAATGCATGTGAAATTATTATTAATTAAATAATTGCTTGGTGTCTTGTTAGCCTTTAACCTAGAATGGACCTAACCTAGAAGTTTAGACTTAACCCATGGGATAAGTTAGAATGGTTAACATAGATTGAGGCTAGAAATATTCAAGTTAATTAGAACCAAATTAGGAGTTTTAGTCATGAGAGTTGATTAGTGAAATGGGCCTTTAGAAAGATAGATTGAGCTTATCTTAGGGAGAGCCCATAGCCCACTAACTAAAACCCTAACCCTAGATTCATTCTTGGCTGGCCACATAGGGATTCCAACCCCCTATATAAACCCTCTTAATACCCCTTGTCTCTTTTTCATCATCTTCCATTTTTTACAAAGGACCAAGGTTTGTCCCTCCTTCCAAAAACCCTAGTTTATTCATTTTTCTTCCTTTTTGGCTCTAGTCTTTTGCAATAGGATCTAGTTACTGTATAATTACTGTTGGTGGTGAGAAATCCCAGATTTTGTGCAATTTGGAGCTTTGGAGATTGAAGTGGGTTATCTACATTGGGGCTTTTCAAGAGGCTTTGGAACCAATAGGTAAAACCTTTAAATCTCACTCAAATTCCCATTTTCTTTGCATGGTAGCCTAGATCTAGGTGTCCCCTAGCTGTCCCTCAAGTTTGGTAGGAGACTGTATCCATTTGGTGTCCGTATCGGACACATATCAATGTGTAGGAATAGGTGTTTGATGAAATGCCTCTTAGGATTCAAATGTGTTATTTTAAACTTCTATTAGAATAGGATTGTAGCCCTATGTGTGGGGATCCCATTTTTGTATCTCTGAGCACGAGGACACTTGTGTCCGTGTCCAAATCTGGACTGAACACGCTGTACGACGCTGTGCGCAGCGTGCCCTGCTGCCAGATCCTTCCAGCGGACACGTCACGCCACGTGGCGGTCTGCCACTTGGTCAGAGGATCGGGGCAGTGACTGACAAGTCACCCCCAAAGCCAGTCTCGACCACGTGTCGTATCGGACACGAATTTGTTCACGCACTTATTCTTACACCGTGTGCACAGCCACTGTTCGAGCCTCTAATACGACTGTCGTGTCCCTCGTGGACACGTCGAGCCCTATTTCAGGGTGCTGGGCATGTAACCCTATCCTGGGCGAACCCCCAGACACGAGTCACCATGTGTCGTGTCCTAGGGCGACCCACACGCACGCAGGAGGCCACACTGGTTTGCTTGTCCAGTTTTCTGTGCTTTGAGTATTCGAATGGTTTGGACACATTCGTGTCCAGTTTTTGGACACGAGATGAATTGTTGGACACGAGCACAATTGTGGGTTTCGTTACCAACCATTTATTTAGTTTTTAACTTGTACTTCGAAATGAATTTTGAGTTCCCCCAAAAACTCTGATACGCATAGTATCTGTGCGTTCCCTGATTTCGAACTTGTGTTTAAATCAATTTTAAATGCTAAATTACATGTTTTATATATGTTATCATATCTGGGATACTTGAATTTATGACTGGGTTGACATAGAAGAGTTTTCATCTTGGTTTTGGATGGTTTTGATGTGTTGACACTCAAAGTGTGTTGACTGATACTTAGATACTGTACAGTCCAATTTTTCTGAGATTAAAGGGGTTTATTTGATTTTAGATGTTAAAATTTGAATGTTAATCTATGATGTATATATGTATATATAGTTTCAATGATTTCAAGTCTTGTTTGAGTTTGGTTTCGAACTCATGTTGATGTCGGATACACATGTTCAATTTCAGTCTATCTTTGATATTTTAAGTTGGGTTTAATAGCAAAATCAATTTTTTTAAACTATTTAAATTATGAGTTACCTATTAATTTACATATTGCTATGATGTATAAACCTGGGATTAACCCTCTCCTCACCTGCTGTGCACTTCTGGACACTTGACACTATGATTCACTCTTTTACTCACACACTGGCATCTACACACACAAATTTACTACTTGACAATAACCCTTTTTTTACATGTTTAAAACATATAACCCCCTCCACCTTGCTGTCCTGAACATTAACCTGAGATTCAACTGTAAGTACATGTGGTGAACCTGAGTTACGTTTCAGTTCTTTCATAAATTATTAGCTGAGAATTGGTTTGAAATTGAATATGTGAAAACTGGTTTAGTTTGAAAACTGAGAACTAAAATTGAGTTTTATTAACTGCTGAACTGAGTTTTGTGTTTGGTAAAGAAGTTTCTTGAGAATGGTTTTGAACTTAATTGGGTTTAGCATTGTTGAGACTGAGAATTGATTTCCTTTCCTATGTGACTAAGTCCATTTTGAACCTAAACACTTGACACTCACTAACCCCTAACCCCTTACTTTTTGCATGCTCTTCCCTCTCTCTCGCTCTCTCTCTCTCTATATATATATAAGTTTGCATATATACATTGTTGTATATATATGTAAACCTACTTGCATTATATACAAAACCTGAGCACTCGACTGAACATTACTAAATCTGAGCTGAACATAAGCATTTGACTGTGCATTCATGCTGCTTGAACTTTGCCTAACCCCATTCACTGCATTGTAACTAAACTTGGCTATTTATGGACTGAATTATATCTATAGCTGAACACATGTATAGGCTAATAGCTACACTTACCATTATACACTCTTCACTCCCTATATATATATAGTTGTGATGTGTTAGGACTTGTGAGGCATTCCTAACTCTACAATATGTATATATATATGAGTATGCATATATATGGAAATGTAAGCTCTATGTACCTACATACTTTCCCCTTCACTTTATCACATGCCTTCTAACCCTATCTTTTATACACATAATTGATGTATGCCTATATGCTAATATAAGCTAGTATGTGTATATATGCACACACACACACACACACACACACATATATATATATATATATATATATATATATATATATATATATATATATATATATATATATATATATATATAAAATATATATATATATATATATATATATATATATATATATATATATATATGGAATATATATGGAATATGTATGTTTGATAGCCTGTGTGGCCTTGTGCTTGGGTGTGAGTGCTTAGCCTAGGCTTTGTTAGGCTTAGTGAGACTTGTTGGGTTAAGACTTGACCTACTTGACCTAGTTTGACTTGGTTGACCCAGAGTTGACTTTGGCTTAGAATGACCTAAAAACCATGTAGAATGCATCGTAGTGTTCATTATTATCTATCTAGACCTGTTGTGACTTGTATTGCTCTATTTAGGACTCATCTTACTCTGTCTGGACATCATTTCACACCAGCTATTCAGGACATCAGACGAGTACATTCTCTGACCGTTTTATACTTGTCTGGATTTACATTCTTGCTCTAGATTACTGTACTTGATGCTGACACGATCGTTATCACGAATTGGTACTATATGGATCTTCTTCTGAGATGTTATCTCCTTGTATTCACTAAATACATATTGTGATGTGCGTTTCACTTACATATTGTATTTATTGAATACCCTTACCATTGTACACTCATTGTGCATATTGTACTCTCATTATTACATTGAGCCATTGTACAAGCCATTGTATAAGCCATTGTATAAGGTAACGTAACTGAATTGGATCATTGTGTATTGATTGGGGAGGAAGAGTAGAAATGGTTATGTGATCAATCCTATTGTATAAGAAATTGTATATGTCCATTGTACACTCACGTACAAAGGAGTCCCATTTTATTGTATAACCTAACCCGTTTATATAACCATATTGTGCTCTAAATCACTTGTTGCTTGTCACGCCCCAGAACTAGAATACTGGAGAGCGGGGGCAGACATAGCCAGCTACGTATATTGAAATGGAAACCACCTCGACATACGGTCATGGCTGTCTAGATATATGAGAGTTTACTTCAAGCCAACAGTCTCTTATGGTCATGAACAAGCCTAATGTCTCAATCACAAGCAAGTAAGTCAGGTCGCAAGATGTATGATCAATAAATATACAATAATAAGGCGTCCCAAATATCACATATTCAGCTGATCATGAAGCTAGTCATTACAAAATGTAAGGACTAGCAAGAGTTTGGTCGTACATGATCAACCCTAGGATTTGTTAATCATGTTTACAGCCCGTAGGCAGACAGTAAGTAAAAGTGCATCGAGCTAACAGGTGCTCGTCGGCTAAACGCCTCAAAAGAATAACTTTACAATAGAGTGAGCGAAACAAAATAGAAAACCCACTCGTAGCCCGGGTTCC
The DNA here is from genome assembly GCA_029216955.1 of Iris pallida. Classification (NCBI taxonomy): domain Eukaryota; kingdom Viridiplantae; phylum Streptophyta; class Magnoliopsida; order Asparagales; family Iridaceae; genus Iris; species Iris pallida. Next base: position 13,285,744 of record JANAVB010039220.1, read on the forward strand.
TTCTAGTCGCCACCATCGGGCTGGAGGTTCGGAAGATCCTCGGGAGCTGCTCCAAAATCTGGCCACACAAAACTAGCTGGGTCAACCCCAGAAAGAGCAAGTACCACAAGGGGGCCACGAAATAAGAACAAAAGCCAGCAATCAGCACAAGGAAATCTAATATTAAAACTAGAATTTATGAAAACATGTCAGGATGATATACGATGAGATAACCATGGAACTATTTCGATAGCCAGGTTACCACCCGTAAACCAAACAAGGACCGGGGTTGTAATCCTTCGTCTGAACAGAACTTGGTTTCCCACCATTTATCGGCAAGATAATAATGCAAGAAATCAATACAGGGAGCAATCTTGTACTGGATCAAGACATGGCAAAACTGGTTATCCCTCATTCAATCAATCACGGCCAAGCAGATACTACGGCTTACTACTTTAACTAACTAGGGTTATCACAGGCCTAATTACTAACAAGATGCAGTAAGACTGTTCCACAGCCACAAGCCCTGCAGACCATCCAGGTTACCCAGGTCGAAAATTAGGGGTTGAATTCAGGTGGGTACATCGTCCAGGAAACGCATGTACCCTTAGGTGACTTAGAAGGTGCAAAACATGACAGTGTACTGGAAATGCGCCCTACTCGTCGGCAGGCTATAGATCCCAAGAGCGCCCAGGTAACGGGATTGCCTGTAGCTGTGTCATCTCTTCATGACTACTGTGTTATTCTAGTTATCAACCTTAATCCATTTGGTAGGTACTCCTGACCGTGGTACTCAGGAGTCCCATCCTAGACATGATGCAAGACAGGACAAGTGGATTTAACAAACAAGCAAGAAAGAAATACCCACGGTGTCAAGGCAGGTCAAGTTAAGTTAGCCGTCGCAACAGCATTAAGTTATCAAGTCATGCTACAAGTCAGGAGTGCGCCGCCACGGGCCACTATCAAGTTATCAAGTCACAAGGATTAAATACAAGTTACCAGTTGGGTGTGTACCCCACTGGATCACTAGCAAGAAGATCAGAGAATACCAAAATCTTAATCCACAGAAAACCGTACTAGTCATAAACAATTACTTGAAAATCGTGTTAGGCCGTGTCGGGTCAAGATAGTCGTGCTGTGTTGAACAGATCTCAGGAAAACTCAATCCACAAACAAAGAAACCAAGTCTAGAAATAAAACCAATACTCCAAGAGCCAATGGGTTAAGCAAGGGGTTCAGGGTGCAGCGTACGCACAAGGGCACGCACAGCGTACGCACAAAAGCACGCATGCAGGAGAGCTAAATTACGCACGCAGGAGAGCTGCGTACGTGAAAAGTCATGCACGTATGAGAGCTGCGTACGCGAAAAGACACGCACGCAGGAGAGCTGCGTACGCAAAAATTCACGCACGCAGGAGAGCTGCTTATGCGAAAAGTCACGCACGCATGAGAGCTGCGTACGCAAAAAGTCACGCACGCAGGAGAGCTGCATACGCGAAAAGTCACGTACGCAGGAGAGCTGCATACGCGTAAAAACACGCACGCAGGAGAAAGGATCTTCTTCTCCATGGCTGAGAAGAAGCTCCCATGGCTCCAAAACTTCAAAGCATCACAACTTGACCATCCGAACTCCAAATCCGGATTTCCAAAGTTCCAACCAGGGTGGAATTGAACTCTCTTCCACATGGAAACATCAAAACCCATAGAAATCCAACTTAAATAGATCAAAATCATGCAAAATAGAAAATGGAGAAAACTTAGATCTAGAACAATGGAGACTCCAAATCATAAAATACCAAGTTCTAATGTTGATCACCATGTCCTACTCTAGCAAATGGACTAATAAAAGAGGGTTCTCATGTGGTGGCAAGGTGCACTTGCCTATGGGTGGGTGTTGTGTAGAGGAAGGAGAAGAGTGTTGTGTAGAGGAAGAAGAAGAAGAAATTAATGGAGGTTTATGAGGAGCGAGAAAAAGTTGGTGGGGTTTTAAAGAGGGTGGGATATGGTGTGTTGAGGGTGGAGCATAGGCTAAGGTGTTCCAATGCATATTAAACCAACCCAAACCAAACCAATTAAAATCGAGCCATGTCAAAACCCAAAATACGAGAAATATCGAAATTCCATAAGTTGAGAAAAATAAAAATACATGCCAAAATCCAGATACGAGTATAAATACGAAATACGGGAAATACGGGAAATGAGGGTGACAACTCTACCCACCTTAAAAGAATTTCGTCCTCGAAATTTAATCAAGGAGCTAGAGATTGTCACGACAAGCTACATTAAGCACAGGCAAGCTACACTAAGCAGTTCAATCATACAATCATACAATGCAAGCAAGGAAGGGAAAACGTAAGGCATAAGAAAGATATTATACCTCACGAGTCAAACAGATTGGAATATCGCGATCGGATGTCGTCCTCACGCTCCCACGTTGACTCACCTAGAGAGTGATGACCCCAAGCAATACGGACTAATTTAATAGTCTTGTTCTTGAGTGTCTTCTCCCTTCGGTCCAATATAGACACGGGCCTCTCCTCATACGAAAGGTTGGTACCAACAACCAATTCCGAAAGGTCTAGGATGTGGCTCGGGTCCGGAATATACCATCGTAATTGGGACACATGGAATACATCATGCACCTAACTTAGCGACGGCGGAAGAGCGAGACGATAGGATACATCTCCTACTCGCTCTAGAATATCGAACGACGCTATATACCTAGGACTAAGCTTTCTCCGCACGCCGAAGCGAATGACGTCGCGGTTAGGCGAGATCCTAAGGAATACATGGTCGCTGATAGCAAATTCTATGGGACGCCGATGAGCATCGGCCCAATGGCGCTGACGGTCCTGGACAACTCGAAGGTGATCTCTGACCTTCGTGACCACTTCAACCGTCTGGGAAATCAATTCGGGTCCGAGCATCTGCCTCTCCCCGACATCGTCCCATGCTAGCGGGGATCTGCACTTCCTGCCATAAAGAGCCTCGAAGGGTGCCATCTGGATACTGGCCTGATAACTATTATTGTACGAGAATTCTACCAGGTGCAGATGATTCTCCCATGAACCACCGAAGTCAAGGGTATAGGATCTCAACATATCTTCAAGAGTCTGGATTGTGCGCTCTGATTGACCATCCATCTGTGGGTGATAAGCTGAGCTGAATTGAAGGCGAGTCCCCAAACTCTTCTGTAAGCTGCGCCAGAAGTGTGATATGAATCTTGAATCCCTGTCCGAGGTGATGCTGACTGGCACACCGTGAAGCCTGACAATCTGCCTGAGATACATCTCTGCTAACTGCACCGTCCACTGTCCAACTCTGAATGGAAGAAAGTGTGCCACCTTGGTAAGCCTGTCCATAATTACCCAAATAGCATCTCTGCCGGCCGGAGATCTGGGCAATCCGGTCACGAAATCCATGGTTATATGTTCCTATTTCCATTCTAGGATCGGTAAGGGTTGAAGAAGTCCAGCGGGCCTCTGATGTTCAGCTTTAACCTGTTGGCAAACCAAACACCGAGAGACAAACCGGGCTATCTCCCTCTTCATGCCATTCCACCAGAAATGTTGATGAATATCACGGTACATCTTCGTACCACCCGGATGAATAGAATACTGTGAACTGTGGGCTTCTGCCATGACTTCCTGTCTGATATCTCCACTGGGTACACAAAGACGAGTGCCATGCCGAAGTGTACCATCTTCATAGATACATAACTCTGGCCTTCTTCCTGCTCCACACTCTGCTCTGAGTCGCTAGATCTTAGAATCTATTGACTGTGCCACCCGGATTCTCTCAACTATGCTGGACTGAACCTATAGGCTGGCCATCAATGCCACGCTGGTTGGAAGAACCACTTCAATCCCCATCTTCTGAAGATCTGCCAATAATTTTGGTTGCGCCGTCAGGAAATAAACTCCGGCTCTCCTGCTCAATACATCTGCTACAACGTTGGCCTTCCCGGGATGATACTGTAAATCCATATCATAGTCCACCAGTAGCTCGAGCCATCTTCTCTGCCGCATAATAAGGTCCTTCTGGGTGAAAACATACTTCAGGCTCTTATGATCAGTAAAGATCTCCACTCTATCTCCGTACAAGTAGTGTCTCCACAATTTCAAAGCAAACACTACCGCCGCCAATTCCAAGTCGTGGGTCGGGTAATTCTTCTCATGATCACGTAGTTGACGTGATGCATAAGATATTACCTTCCCATGCTGCATCAAGACACACCCCAATCCTCTGCCTGAAGCGTCGCAATAAACTGTGAATCCTCCGGTCCCATCTGGAAGGGTGAGAATGGGAGCCGTTATCAAACCTCGCTTCAACTTCTCAAATGATTCCTGACACTCTGCTGTCCAAACAAACGGCACATCCTTGCGGGTCAACTGGGTCATCGGCGCTGAAATCCTTGCAAAATCTGAAACGAACCGCCGGTAGTAGCCGGCCAATCCAAGGAAGCTGCGAACCTCTGCCACTGAGCTGGGTACCGGCCATGACTCGATAGCCACAATCTTCTGGAGATCCACTTCCACTCCTCCTCGGGTAATGATGTGACCCAAGTATGAAATACGATCGAGCCAGAACTCGCATTTACTGAACTTGGCGTACAACTGATGCTCCCTAAGTGTCTGGAGGACGACTCTGAGATGCTGCTCATGCTCTGCTTCACTCTTGCTGTAGACCAGGATGTCATCTAGGAACACGATCACAAATTGATCCAAGTAAGGCATGAAAATACGATTCATGAGGTCCATGAATACGGCCGGCGCATTGGTCGCTCCAAAGGGCATAACAAGGAACTTCCAATGTCCATACCTCGATCTGAATGCTGTCTTCGGGATATCCTGCTCTCTGACTCTGATCTGGTGGTATCCCGACCGCAAGTCGATCTTCGAGAACACTGAAGCCCCTCTGAGCTGATCAAACAAGTCATCTATCCTCGGAAGAGGGTATCTGTTCTTGATTGTCACCGAATTCAAGGTACGATAATCAACACATAGCCTGGACGTACCATCCTTTTTTTTCACAAGAAGCATCGGGGCTCCCTAAGGCGATCCACTTGCACAGATGAATCCCTTGGTCCTCAGTTCTTCAATCATCTTGTATAAAATTTCCAACTCTGAAAGCGCCATCCTGTAGACTCGCTCTGATACTGGTGCTGTCCTGGGAATCAAGTCTATAGTGAACTCAATCTCTCGGTCCGGCGGCATCCCTGGAAGCTCCTCTGGAAAGACATCTGAAAACTCTTCAACTATCCGGGGTAACTGCACTGCCGCTACTGCCATCCGCAATGCTGGGGAAGATGGCTCCACTGCGCCTCCGGAAAACAAAAACTCTGGCTCGTCGGGGATACTAAAGACAACTCTACCAATATGGCAGTCTATCCTAGCATACTGGTTCCTCAACCAATCCATGCCTAGGACTACATCATAGTCTGCCATAGGAAACTCTATGAATCTAGCGGAGAACTCCCTACCGCTAACTACGATCCGACACGAGGAAAACACTCGATCTACTCCCACAAGGCCATTACCAGTAAGTATATTGAGCCTCACTGATAATGACTCGGGCTCCAATCCTATCCGTGTTGCGAATCGTACAGACATAAATGAATGCGATGCACCAGAATCAAATAATACAGATGCTGGAGAGGAGTTGACGAGAATAGTACCTGCCACAACCTCACCTGGTGCAACTTCTTCTTCCATAGCCATCATCATGGCCTGACCTTGTCCTCTGGCTGCTTGTAAAACCCCTAAATTTCTACTATTTTTTTTATTTATTAATTTGCATGGATTTAAAATTTTTGGTACTGTATGTCACGTAGTCGTATTGTACGTCGTATGCGAAATTTTCGTTTGTTCGACGAGTACGAATATGTGCGAGCGTACATATTTTATAAAAACATTTTCTTTTCTATTTTAATATACACTTTCAAAATTATATAATTATTATTCTTGCTATAAAAAGCCTTTTGTTTCTAAAAAGTTATTAATAATAAATAATATTTTGTATACTAGAAAAGCCTAATTATGTAAAGAATATTTTTGCATACATATATTTCGTAATAGTTTATTGGGTTATTTTAAATAAAAATGTAATTTTCTAGATTTATTAATATTAATATTTTATTATTCAAAAAGATTTATTATTCAAAAAGATTTATTGTTTTCGAAATTAATTATTATAGTATTTTTGGAAAACATATTTTTGAAATATTTGTGACAATTTAAATTTTGATTTGAATCCATGGATACATTTAAATAGTAAACTATCCATATTTTAAATTGATTTGATTTTAAACTAAATGTATTTAATTTGATATTAATTAGATTTGGATTTGATTTGATTGCTTTTAAACTAAATATGGGAATATCCAAATTGGGTTTAATCTATTCCTAATCCTATCTAAAGTGGGAATTCCTACATCCTATAAATATAGGCAGGTACTCCTCCACAATATTCATCTTCCATAAATTCCTCCACAAATAAATTCCATAGCCAATCAAGTGCCTCGTGTCCGTGTTCCACGTCCCAATTTCTTATTCCATCCATTACATATACACTTATTTTTTTGTGTCGACAACCCCGACACGATCACAAAATCCTAACCCTAGTCCTAATTCTAATCCTACCCGCTGGCCGTACCAGCCTCCTCCTGCCTCGCCTCTCGTCCACGACACCCCGACTCCCTGAGCCCCTCGACCATCACAGCACCACCATGAACACCAACACCCCGTCGCCTCTCGACAATCGCCAGACCAATACCCCACGCCCACACCAGCCTAAACTACCACCACTGCGACCATCCCGTACCCCGACAACCACCTGTTCACCGCTTCACAACCCCGCTTGGCCACCCGGCCGACCTCGCCGAGGCGCCACCACCAGCCCCGGTCATCACCAAGAAAACCCAGAAATTAAAGGAAACAAAAATCAAACACCACCATCACCACCTCCTTACCTGTCCGCCGCCGACCGAGATCCGCCTCCGTCCATGTGCCAAGCCGTCGGAGACGAACAGCCACGTCCGCCCACCGGATCTCCGGCCATCAGCACCGAGCCCGACCATCCTCCGCCGTCGTGTGCTGAGCCGCTGCCCAAGCGCAGCTCTGCAGAGCCCAAACCCTCCATTTTCCCCTTTTCCACCCGGCCAACCGCGCCGGAGCGCCTCCACCTCCGCCACCCTGAACCCCGTCTCCGCCGCGTCGACCTCCGCCCTGCGTCAGCCCCGCACGCTGACTGCTTCGACTTTCCCCCCGTTTCCGCGTCCGCCTCCTCCGCGAGCGGCGCACCACCGTGCGAACGCCACCCTCGCCAGCGCCGTTGGCCGCTGCCTGACCGCAAACTCGACCGCCGTCCGCCCCCTCTCAGCTACTCCGCCGACCCTTTTTCCCGAAAGATCCACCGCCGCCGACTTCTCAAGCCACCGCCGCCGCCTACACCCCTTCGACGACCGCCGGATCGCTCCTTTCCTCCGCGCCTGGCCACCCATTCCTCCCCACCTTCCGCTTCCCACCGCCGCTGCCGGCGCAAGCCTCGCCGCGGTCTCCGCCCCAAACGCCGACCGCCGCTCGACCAAACCCCCTTCTCCCCATTCCTCCACCGTTCGCCGCGGTCTCCGCCCCGAACCGCGCTCGCCCCGCTCCTTCCCGCCTGAGCGCCGCCTCCCAGTGCCCTAGTCGCCGAGCCCCGACGACCCTCTCTCGATTTCTCCGCACAGCTGCTCTCGTCTCTCCCCCTAGCCTCTCTCTCTCCGTTGCTTTTCTCACTCACACGCTTCTTCTCTCTCTCTTTTCCTTCTTTTCCTTTTGTTTTTCTTTGGGAAAGAGTAGCAGCAGTGACTGCTGCAAGTTTTTGTTTTATTTTTTTTGATTTAATTATTTTTTTTATTTGCTGTTTTATTATTTTATATTTTTTTGTGAGTTTGTTTATTTGTATTTTGGTAAGTTTGGTTATTATTTAATATATTATTATTATTATTATTATTATTATTATTATTATTGTGATTGTTACTATCATCATAAGTATTATTTAAATATATTTTGGTATTGTTATTCATATTATTACTATTAATATTTCTAAGTTATATTTGTAGCAAAATGTAATATTTGGCTTGGGCCCTATATCTATTTTTCAAAGTGGAGTATTAGCTGTAAAATAATTTTTAGATTTTATATACTTATATAAAATATTTTTGAATAAGAAAAATATAGGTTCCAATTTGTAGAGTAAATTTCTAAGTAATTTCAAATAATTATCTAGAAGTATCTTATTATTAAAAATATAGTTTTCTAGTTAGAAATATTATTTTGTCTGAACTTAGAGTTCTTCCTGAAAAGATTTTTATTTTATTTTTAGTAATTAATTTAATTTACTAAATAAAACCATTTTCAAGTATTAAGAAAAAGTTTTATAAAAACGTAAATATTATTTTTAACCAATTACTTTACTTATTTTCCTGCCCATGACCAAGTCATTATTCCTATTCCTTTGTCCAATTCAAGCCTACCTTATGTCCACCCTAACTAATTTGACCCTTCTGGATCCAATGAAACTGTCCGTGTCACCACCCGAGGTCACCTTGCATAGTTGTTGCACCGAAGTTGCAGATCGTGCCACCTTGATCATCGCAGCACACCAGACGTACTACCAGGCAAGACACCTTGCCATTAGCTGTTTAATTATTTTAGCTCATATTTCATGCATTACTTATTTTCTTTATGCAAAATAAACTGTGATACATGGCATAACTGTTCATTTATATTTCCTGCTGTGTATTATTTTCTTACAAATTAAACCTAGATTTAAGGGACCACCTTGTGTGTCGCATTCATTGGCCTTGACACGTTGTAAACACGGAGTTGTGTATCGCATATAGGACACGAAAGTGCGTGATTGGCTGGCCACCAGTACGTACAAGCCGTGTGATAGGAATAACCGCTAATAGAGGTTGCATGCTAGTTTGACTTAGCGGTTATAGTGGTTTGTGTTGTGGATACAACACAGTAGGCATTGGGCGGGGAGGACAATTCCTTAGCGTATGGGCTTCGATGCACTTCCCTTGTGACCCGGACTCTCCGCTGGAGATACGGGGTTGATGACCCAAGATTACTGACGGCCACTAACGATTCTGCGGAACGTCATGCTCTTCTTGCTGGGGCCTCTGGTGCCCAAAGGGGGCTACGTCGATCCTATTCTGCCAGGGCCCATGCGTAGGAAAGATTGTTCTTAACTATATCTCACTAGAACGGTAGGCTACCCTATCCGTTAGGTACGAGTACTTTTGGTTTGGGTACTTGTATCTGACCGTGGCTTGGAACAATAACTTGTCGCGAATTAGTTCGTCACATCTTGTCCTTGTTTGGTTGTAGGTGTGACTTACTACTTCGATGAGAAGGTATTGAACCTTGTTGGGGTCCGGATACCATATCGGATTCTTAGCATGGAAAGATACGTTACCGTGAATTAGTTTACCATCTCCTGTCCTTGTTTGGTTGGGGGGATGGTACGCTCGTTCAGTAGGTGCGTATTGGACTATGTTATAAATTCGATTGACTTATTTATTGAGCAATATTTATTCAGTTTATATGGCATGCTATTATATGTCTTATTACGTCCCTCTGAGGACCTGGTTGTCTTGCCAGGTGTGTGCTATTGTCTTTCGCAGGTGCTTTCGCTCTAGCCATGTTCATTGCTATTTTTCGAGGATGATTGCATTTGGATCGTCTTCGCTTCGCTCGCCACTCATTTTATTTTCTATGTACTTTTTCTTTATTTTGTTGGTAGTGGATTTGTCTCCGCCCAACATATTATATCAAGACAAATTCATAGTTGATTATATGATATCTTTTATTCTTTGATTTGTGGATGAGATTAGTAGTTATGGTTCTACTGCATTTTACAGCTTATGTATTTATACGAGGCTTCCATATATTGGAGTATACTTCGTATGAATACAACTGGCATGTCTACGTTCCTAGTCCTACGTATTTTGGGACTGGGGTGTTACACTGCTGGTCCCCTCTGCTGGAAACCTCTTTGCCTATTCTGGGTCTGAGCTTGGGCTTGTGCATACTGCTGGGGGTGTTGTTGCTGGAATGCCTGAGACTGAGGCGGCAAGGGCCTCGAAGACTGATACTGCTGCTGCTGAACTAGTGCTGGGGCCGATCCTTTCACCGAAGAGCTAGAAGGGTTGGATGCTGATGAACCACCCCTATTCGGGCAAGCCCCTATCCTATGATCTGCTGCTCCACAAGCCAGGCACAATCCCTGCGCCCTACGACAGTCTGCCACCATATGCCCTGACTTACAGCAATGAGAACATCCCATCACGGAAGTCTGCTTCTGCTTCTGCTGCTGCGGGTACGTCGGGGTCGAATGCTGAACCGACGTTACTGAGGCCGCCCGCCTCGGAGTTCCAATGGTCAACCCCTAACTGCCGGGGCTGGAGCTGATGATTGGTGCATTTGACTGTGGGACCGCTTCCTACTTCCGGTCCTATCCACGATCCTCTAGGAGGTGTACTCATGCCTCCTAGCTGCTCTCAAGACTGCATCGAACGTCTGGTGCTCGAACTGCTTAACTGCCAACAAGATCTCCAAATTCAGTCCCTGCTGGAACCGCTGGGCCCTATCAAACTCGGTCGCCACCAAGGTGGGGGCAAACCTACTGAGTCTAAAAAACTTCGATACATAACTGTCGACTGTTCTTCCTCCTTGCTTCAAGTTGGTAAATCTGGTCTGCAGGTCGTATCGAGCCATAGCATCAAAATACTTCGTCTGGAATCTCTCTCTAAATACTGCCCAAGCAATGGGTGCCACTAATCCCATGGGCTTGCGCCGCCCACCAACTGTGACCCAAGTCCAATAACTGCAGGCGTACCACCGCCACCTTCTCATTCTCGGGTGTCCTAGCTGCTTTCAGAATCACCTCGGTATCTTGAAGCCATGCATCCGCGGCAATCGCATCCTCGCTGCCGTCGAAGAAAGGAGGGTTCAATCGCTTGAAGCTGTTGGTCGCCTGGTTCCCTGGATGTCCGCCTCGGGTCAAAGCATCTTGAACTGTCTGGTGCAGGGCGTCGCTTCGACGATCCTGGGAAGCTATCAAGGTTCTGATGAGGCCTACTAAGGTACCATCATCTGGCTCTGCGGGCTGGATGGGCCGAACTGGTGACTCTACTCCAGTAGGCACAACTCTGGAGGCTACCCTGGAATGCTGGGCTTGATCTCCGGGTTGCTGCTGGTCCACGGGAGGTGCTCCTCCTTGCTGATCGGCAGGGTCAGGTACAGTGCCGCTGAGGAAGACGACACAGGGAAACAATAAGGAAGGACCAGGATAGATCAACGATACAAGCATGTAATCAGGGCAAGAATTTCAGGGATTTGAAAATACGGGCGGAGATCAAGGGCGAATACTGATTGAGACATCTATTCGGTAAACCCTCACATTTTTTGATTGACAAGACCTGCACGGGCCACCACTTAAACCATGTCACACCCCAGAACCAGAATACTGGAGAGCGGGGGCAGACATAGCCAGCTACGTATATTAAAATGGAAACCACCTCGATATACGGTCACGGCTGTCTAGATATATGAGGGTTTACTACAAGCCAACAGTCTCTTATGGTCATGAACAAGCCTAATGTCTCAATCACAAGCAAGTAAGTCAGGTCGCAAGATGTATGATCATTAAATATACAATAATAAGGCGTCCCAAATATCACATATTCAGCTGATCATGAAGCTAGTCATTACAAAATGTTAGGACTAGCAAGAGTTTGGTCGTACATGATCAACCCTAGGATTTGTTAATCATGTTTACAGCCCGTAGGCAGACAGTAAGTAAAAGTGCATCGAGCTAACAGGTGCTCGTCGGCTAAACGTCTCAAAAGAATAACTTTACAATAGAGTGAGCGAAACAAAATAGAAAACCCACTCGTAGCCCGGGTTCCTTCTAGTCGCCACCATCGGGCTGGAGGTTCGGAAGATCCTCGGGAGCTGCTCCAAAATCTGGCCACACAAAACCAGCTGGGTCAACCCCAGAAAGAGCAAGTGCCACAAGGGGGCCACGAAATAAGAACAAAAGCCAGCAATCAGCACAAGGAAATCTAATATTAAAACTAGAATTTATGAAAACATGTCAGGATGATATACGACGAGATAACCATGGAACTATTCCGATAGCCAGGTTACAACCCGTAAACCAAACAAGGACCGGGGTTGTAACCCTTCGTCTGAACAGAACTTGGTTTCCCACTATTTATCGGCAAGATAATAATGCAAGAAATCAAGACATGGAGCAATCTTGTACTGGATCAAGACATGGCTAAACTGGTTATCCCTCATTCAATCAATCACGGCCAAGCAGATACTACGGCTTACTACTTTAACTAAGTAGGATTATCACAGGCCTAATTACTAACAAGATACAGTGAGATTGTTCCACAGCCACAAGCCCTGCAGACCATCCAGGTTACCCAGGTCGAAAATTAGGGATTGAATTCAGGTGGGTACATCGTCCAGGAAACGCATGTACCCTTAGGTGACTTAGAAGGTGCAACACATGACAGTGTGCTGGAAATGTACCCTACTCGTCGGCAGGCTACAGATCCCAAGAGCGCCCAGGTAACAGGATTACCTGTAGCTGTGTCATCTCTTCATGACTACTGTGTTATTCTAGTTATTAACCTTAATCCATTTTAGTAGGTACTCCTGACCTTGGTACTCAGGAGTCCCATCCTAGACATGATGCAAGACAGGACAAGTAGATTTAACAAACAAGCAAGAAAGAACTACCCACGGTGTCAAGGCAGGTCAAGTTAAGTTAGCCGTCGCAACAGCATTAAGTTATCAAGTCATGCTACAAGTCAGGAGTGCGCCGCCACGGGCCACTATCAAGTTATCAAGTCACAAGGATTAAATACAAGTTACCAGTTGGGTGTGTACCCCACTGGGTCACTAGCAAGAAGATCAGAGAATACCAAAATCTTAATCCACAGAAAACCGTACTAGTCATAAACAATTACTTGAAAATTGTGTTAGGCCGTGTCGGGTCAAGATAGTCGTGCTGTGTTGAATAGATCTCAGGAAAACTCAATCCACAAACAAAGAAACCAAGTCGAGAAATAAAACCAATACTCCAAGAGCCAATGGGTTAAGCAAGGGGTTCAGGGTGCAGCGTACGCACAAGGGCATGCACAGCGTACGCACAAAAGCACGCACGCAGGAGAGCTAAAGTACGCACGCAGGAGAGCTGCGTACGCGAAAAGTCACGCACGTATGAGAGCTGCGTACGCGAAAAGACATGCACGCAGGAGAGCTGCGTACACAAAAATTCACGCACGCAGGAGAGCTGCGTACGCGAAAAGTCACGCACGCATGAGAGCTGCGTACGCGAAAAGTCACGCACGCAGGAGAGCTGCGTACGTAAAAAGTCACGCACGCAGGAGAGCTGCATACGCGAAAAGTCACGCACGCAGGAGAGCTGCGTACGCGTAAAAACACGCACACAGGAGAAAGGATCTTCTTCTCCATGGCTGAGAAGAAGCTCCCATGGCTCCAAAACTTCAAAGCATCACAACTTGACCATCCGAACTCCAAATCCGGATTTCCAAAGTTCCAACCAGGGTGGAATTAAACTCTCTTCCATATAGAAACATCAAAACCCATAGAAATCCAACTTAAATAGATCAAAATCATGCAAAACAGAAAATGGAGAAAACTTAGATCTAGAACAATGGAGACTCCAAATCACAAAATACCAAGTTCTAATGTTGATCACCATGTCTTAATCTAGCAAATGGACAAATAAAAGAGGGTTCTCATGTGGTGGCAAGGTGCACTTGCCTATGGGTGGGTGTTGTGTAGAGGAAGGAGAAGAGTGTTGTGTAGAGGAAGAAGAAGAAGAAATTAATGGAGGTTTATAAGGAGAGAGAAAAAGTTGGTGGGGTTTTAAAGAGGGTAGAATGTGGTGTGTTGAGGGTGGAGCATAGGCTAAGGTGTTCCAATACATATTAAACCAACCCAAACCAAACCAATTAAAATCGAGCCATGTCAAAACCCAAAATACGAGAAATACCGAAATTCTATAAGTTAAGAAAAATAAAAATATATGCCAAAATTCAGATACGAGTATAAATACGAAATACGAGAAATACGGGAAATAAGGGTGACATTGCTTACAGTTCTTACTTATCATATATAGATATTTCCCATTATCAAATCTCTGCTGTTGTCATATACATTCTTCTTTCAGCGTTTCCTGTACCTTACTCTATTGCATGCTTTATATTTCCTAACTTGATATGAACTGCGTGAGATATTTTGTGCTCGCTCCTGTCCTGACTGGACCTGTTGAAAATATTACAGAGGATGAGGATGAGGCCTGGGTAGACACCTACTATGGGACAGCTGTAGATGGTTCTTGTGACCCAGATTTCCAGTCGAATCCAGTAGCTATAGAGACTGAGGCACCCTAGTCTAGGTTTTACTATTTCTGTTATTTGAGATCTGTATTGTATATATTCTCCATATTCAGTAGTTAAGACTTGTATTTCTGGATGGTTGTTGAGATGTTATCTTAGACACTTAGCATTGTCTCTCTCTGGTTGTACTTATGTGGATATTTCATTTCAGTATTATTCTATCTATCTTTCTACCTTATCATTCTGCCTTAGATGTGATTGAGATTATGTATTGCTATGTCACCTCCATTCGGAGTATTTACACTGTACAGGTACCTTTATATTGTTAGATGATTGACCTAGGACAGCGTTCTACCGCCGACACTGCGACATAAGCTGAGCATTGTTACGTTCTCGTACCCTCACAGTGGGTGCGGGCCGTGACACGTTTTTAGTGGTGGCCCATGCAGGTCGAGACTAGAAGTGTAGTGATATTCGAACTAGAGTATCACTACAGCTTGTAGTAGGATTAGGATATTTTTGAAGGTACTCAATCACACTAGGAAAAACTCTTAATCAGATTCCGTATATCTATATTTTGCTGCTTATTGTCACCCTTGAATATAACTGTCCTCCCTTGCTATTTTGACTCATTCTCAGCAATTGTTTCCTTGATATGTCTCCAGGATGGTTGAGACGAGATCACATCGCCAGGGCCAGGGGAACGTCGATGAGAGGTCTGCCACCTCTCATACTCAGCAGCCAGCCCCTGGTACCGCAGCCCCACCCATGCCAGCTGGGGTAGGCATTTCAGCTGCTTCGGAGGAGCCCCTCCACCAGCAGCAGGGGGTATGCCTTCACCAGTTCGGGGGCAGGACCCAGTCATCCCAGAGGTGCCTTTCCAGCAGCCACCGTCTCCAGGATACTTGGATACGGCACAGATGTTCGCCTTCTTCCAGCAGTTCATGGATCAGCAACAGGCCCGACAGGACAGGAGCATGGAGTTGGCCCTTACGACAGTCGCAGCTCGACTAGCAGTTCAGCAGCTAAAGACACCTGGGATAGAGCAGTTCCAGAAGCTGAGCCCCAGAGACTTCCTAGGGACGGAGGAGATTCTATATGCGGACGAGTGGATCAAGCATATAGATGAGATCTTCCGCCTGGCTCGGATACCGGCAGATCTCCAGATTGAGGCACCAGCTAGCCGGATGCGAGATCTTGCTCGCACCTGGTATCAGGCAGACCCCAGAGTGGGGATAGCTGGACAGACCTGGAAGGAGTTCAAGGGCTTCTTCAAGAAGATGTTCTTTCCAGATTCAGCGCTCAGAGCCTTGGAGTCGCGGTTCGAGAGCTTAGTTCAGGGGAGCCTGTCAGTGGAGGAGTACGCTGGGGAGTTCGGCCGCCTCAGTAGATTCGTAGAGGGGTTGAGCGAGGCGGCAAAGGCCCAGAGGTTCTGGAAGGGTTTGGTCAAGGAAGTCAAGTCCTTGACCAAGGGCAACAGGGATGCCACTTTTGAGGAGATTTTGACGGGAGCCTTATTGGCTGAGGATGATCTTGAGCTTAGGATCAAGAGGGGGCGAGACCCAGTTGGGGGCAGCAGCAGCGGAGGACCGGCTAAGAGGCCGTACGTTCAACATCAGTTTCAGCAGCAGTGTCAGCAGCCGATGCCCCGTATACAGTTTCAGCAGCAGTACCAGCTACCGAGGGCTCAGATACATCAGCTACAACAGAGGCCTATTCAGCATCTGGGACAGAGACAGGTACTATATCAGCAGGACACCGTGTGCAACTTCTGCAAGAAGCCAGGCCATTGTTGGAACGATTATAGGAAGAGGCTGGGTATGTGTTTGCTTTACGGTTCAGCGGAGCATCAGTGTAGAGAGTGTCCCAAGAACCCGACACCATTGGCTCAGGTAGCACTAGGAGCTAGGGCTCCGGCAGGACAGCATAGGGGACCACCATTGCAGACTCAGCAGGAGAGGTTCGTACAGCATCAGCAGCAGGCCAGGAAAGGCCAGCCAGGGCGAGCTTTCGCCATGACAGCGGAGGATGCTCAGGCCGTTGGAGATCTAGTTGCAGGTTCCGTTCTCTTGATTCAAATTCTGCAATTGCCTCTTATAACTGCCTTGAAAATTCGATTCTCCCTGTTCCTTGTTGATCTATCAATTTTGTCCTATTGTTCTTGTGATATGTTTGATTTCTTCTGAGATGAATCATATGGGCTAGGTCACCTCAGTTATGGAATCTAGAATCTTCGATAGTCATGATTAGCTGGCATAGTGAGGACATAAAGTCAGATTTATGACGTATTTTTTGGGTGTGGGAATTTAAGGTTTTCGCTGCCAAGCATGCGGCAATGCAAAAATTTTAAATACCATGATTCTAGAGGTATGTACCTTAGTCAAGGACTCTATGATTATCGTAGCCTTGCTCACTAGCATGACGAAAATTCTGAGTATCATGATTTTGGATGGACGCATATGAATATCGGACTGTGTGATTTGAGACTTTGATTGTGGGGTGTTTGACCTAGGAGAAGTACGACCATTTAAATTTCGAGGACAAAATTTTTCTAAGGAGGGTAGACTTGTAACACCCACTTTCCAAAAATAAGGGTAATCTTGAATTTTTGTAAATATTAGTTATTTAATAGTGATATTTAAGTCATATTGTGATTATTGGTGATTTTTAAATCAATATAGCTATTTTAAGTCATGACTTATGATTTTGGGTGCTTTGCTAGTGTAACCCTAGAGACAGCTTGACCTAGAGCCTAGCCATGAGATTAGGGTGTTTCATTTATCATTTTTAGCTTGAGGGTATTTTGGATCATTTTGAATTTAATTGAATTTAATAGGATTTATTAGAATTTATTGGAATGCATGTGAAATTATTATTAATTAAATAATTGCTTGGTGTCTTGTTAGCCTTTAACCTAGAATGGACCTAACCTAGAAGTTTAGACTTAACCCATGGGATAAGTTAGAATAGTTAACTTAGATTGAGGCTAGAAATATTCAAGTTAATTAGAACCAAATTAGGAGTTTTAGTCATGAGAGTTGATTAGTGAAATGGGCCTTTAGAAAGATAGATTGAGCTTGTCTTAGGGAGAGCCCATAGCCCACTAACTAAAACCCTAACCCTAGATTCATTCTTGGCTGGCCACATAGGGATTCCAACCCCTATATAATCCCTCTTAATCCCCCTTGCCTCTTTTTTATCATCTTCCATTTTTTACAAAGAACCAAGGTTTGTCCCTCCTTTCAAAAACCCTAGTTTATTCATTTCTCTTCCTTTTTGGCTCTAGTCTTTTGCAATAGGATCTACTGTATAATTACTGTTGGTGGTGAGAAATCCCAGATTTTGTGCAATTTGGAGCTTTGGAGATTGAAATGGGTTCTCTACATTGGGGCTTTTCAAGAGGCTTTGGAACCAATAGGTAAAACCTTCAAACTTCACTCAAATTTCTATTTTCTTTGCATGGTAGCCTAGATCTAGGTGTCCCCTAGCTGTCCCTCAAGTTTGGTAGGAGATCGTATCCATTTGGTATCCGTATCGGACCCATATCAATATGTAGGAATAGGTGTTTGATGAAATGCCTCTTAGGATTCAAATGTGTTATTTTAAACTTCTGTTAGAATAGGATTGTATCCCTATGTGTGGGGATCCCATTTTCATATCTCTGAACACGAGAACACTCGTGTCCGTGTCCAAATCTGGACTGGACACGCTGTACGACGCTGTACGCAGCGTGCCCTGCTGCCAGATTCTTCCAGCGGACACGACACACCACGTGGTGGACTGCCACTTGGTCAGAGGATCGGGGCAGTGACTGACAAGTCACCCCCAAAGCCACTCTCGACCACGTGTCATGTCGGACACGAATTTGTTTACACACTTATTCTTGCACTGTGTACACAGCCACTGTTCGAGTCTCTGATACGGCTGTTGTGTCCCTCGTGGACACGTCGAGCCCTATTTCAGGGTGCTGGGCATGTAACCCTATCCTGGGCGAACCCCCAGACAAGAGTCACCATGTGTCGTGTCCTAGGGCGACCCACACACACGCAGGAGGCCACACTGGTTTGCTGTCCAATTTTCTGTGCTTTGAGTATTCGAATGGTTTGGACACATTCGTGTCCAGCTTTTGGACACAAAATGAATTGTTGGACACGAGCACAATTGTGGGTTTCGTTACCAACCATTTATTTAGTTTTTAACTTGTACTTCGAAATGAATTTTGAGTTCCCCCAAAAACTCTGATACGTACAGTATTTGTGCGTTTCCTGATTTCGAACTTGTGTTTAAATCAATTTTAAATGCTAAATTACATGTTTTATATATGTTATCATATCTGGGATACTTGAATTTATGACTGGGTTGACGTAGAAGAGTTTTCATCTTGGTTTTGGATGGTTTTGATGTGTTGACACTCAAAGTGTGTTGACTGATACTTAGATACTGTACAGTCCAATTTTTCGGAGATTAAATGGGTTTATTTGATTTTAGATGTTAAAATTTGAATGTTAATCTATGATGTATATATGTTTATATAGTTTCAATGATTTCAAGTCTTGTTTGAGTTTGGTTTCGAACTCATGTTGATATCGGATACACATGTTCAATTTCAGTCTATCTTTGATATTTCAAGTTGGGTTTAATAGCTAAATCAATTTTTTAAACTGTTTAAATTATGAGTTACCTATTAATTTACATATTGCTATGATATATAAACCTGGGATTAACCCTCTCCTCACCTGCTGTGCACTTCTGGACACTTGACACTATGATTCACTCCTTTACTCACACACTGGCATCTACACACACATATTTACTACTTGACACTAACCCTTTTTTTTACATGTTTAAAACATATAACCCCCTCCACCTTGCTGTCCTGAACATTAACCTGAGATTCAACTGTAATTACATGTGGTGAACCTGAGTTAAGTTTCAGTTCTTTCATAAATTATTAGCTGAGAATTGGTTTGAAATTGAATATGTGAAAACTGGTTTAGTTTGAAAACTGAGAACTAAAATTGAGTTTTATTAACTGCTGAACTGAGTTTTGAGTTTGGTAAAGAAGTTTCTTGAGAATGGTTTTGAACTTAATTGGGTTTAGCATTGTTGAGACTGAGAATTGATTTTCTTTCCTATGTGACTAAGTCCATTTTGAACCTGAACACTTGACACTCACTAACCCCTAACCCCTTACTTTTTGCATGCTCTTCCCTCTCCCACTCTCTCTCTCTCTATATATATATATAAGTTTTCATATATACATTGTTGTATATATATGTAAACCTACTTTCATTATATACAAAACCTGAGCACTCGACTGAACATTACTAAATCTGAGCTGAACATAAGCATTTGACTGTGCATTCATGCTGCTTGAACTTTGCCTAACCCCATTTACTGCATTGTAACTAAACTTGGCTATTTTGGACTGAAATATATCTATAACTGAACACACGTATAGGCTAATAGCTCCACTTACCATTATACACTCTTCACTCCCTATATATATAGTTGTGATGTGTTAGGACTTGTGAGGCATGCCTAACTCTACAATATATATATATATAAGTATGCATATATATGGAAATGTAAGCTCTATGTACCTACATACTTTCCCCTTCACTTTATCACATGCCTTCTAACCCTATCTTTTATACACATAATTGATGTATGCCTATATGCTAATATATGCTAGTATGTGTATATATATATATATATATATATATATATATATATATATATATATATATATATATATATATATATATATATATATATATATATATATATATATATATGGAATATGTATGTTTGATAGCCTGTGTGTCCTTGTGCTTGGGTGTGAGTGCTTAGCCTAGGCTTTGTTAGGCTTAGTGAGACTTGTTGGGTTAAGACTTGACCTACTTGACCTAGTTTGACTTGGTTGACCCAGAGTTGACCCATAGTTGACTTTGGCTTAGGATGACCTAGAAACCATGTAGAATGCATCGTAGTGTTCATTATTATCTATCTAGACCTGTTGTGACCTGTATTGCTCTATTTAGGACTAATCTTACTCTGTCTGGACATTATTTCACACCAACTATTCAGGACATCAGGCGAGTACATTCTCTGACCGTGTCATACTTGTCTGGATTTATATTCTTGCTCTAGATTATTATACTTGATGCTGACACGATCGTTATCACGGATTGGTACTATATGGATCTTCTTATGAGATGTTATCTCCTTGTATTCACTAAATACATATTGTGATGTGCGTTTCACTTACATATTGTATTTATTGAATACCCTTACCATTGTACACTCATTGTGCATATTGTACTCTCATTATCATATTGAGCCATTGTACAAGCCATTGTACAAGCCATTGTACAAGCCATTGTATAAGGTAACGTAACTGAATTGGATCCTTATGTATTAATTGGGGAGGGAGAGTAGAAATTGTTATGTGATCAATCCTATTGTATAAGAAATTGTATATGTCTATTGTACTCTCACGTACAAAGGAGTCCCATTTTATTGTATAACCTAACCCGTTTACATAACCATATTGTGCTCTAAATCACATGTTGCTTACAGTTCTTACTTATCATATATAGATATTTTCCATTATTAAATCTCTGTTGTTTTCATATACATTCTTCTTTCAGCGTTTCCTGTACCTTACTCTATTGCATGCTTTATATTTCCTAACTTGATATGAACTGCGTGAGATATTTTGTGCTCGCTCCTGTCCTGACTGGACCTGTTGAAAATATTACAGAGGATGAGGATGAGGCCTGGGTAGACACCTACTATGGGACAGCTGTAGATGGTTCTTATGACCCAGATTTCCAATCGGATCCAGTAGCTATAGAGACTGAGGCACCCTAGTCTAGGTTTTACTATTTCTGTCATTTGAGATCTGTATTGTATATATTCTCCATATTCAGTAGTTGAGACTTGTATTTCTGGATGGTTGTTGAGATGTTATCTTAGACACTTAGCATTGTCTCTCTCTGGTTGTACTTATGTGTATCTTTTATTTCAGCATTATTCTATCTATCTTTCTACTTTATCATTCTGCCTTAGATGTGATTGAGATTGTGTATTGCTATGTCACCTCCATTCGGAGTGTATATACTGTACAGGTACCTTTATATTGTTAGATGATTAACCTAGGACAGCGTTCTACCGTCGATAATGCGGCGTAGGCTAGGCGTTGTTACGTTCTCGTACCCTCACAGTGGGTGCGGGTCATGACAGATGGCTGCTTCTGTACTATCCTTCACTGATGAACCCTGATATGGGGGCGATAAGCGACAGCTTTTTTAGGAGATTCTCCAAAAGCAAGTGGATATACACCAGTTTAAGAGATTACAGACGTGCTCTGAATCTCGGAAAAGGGATGGAACTTCTATTGTGTTCCCCCCTCCAGCTGGCTACGAGCACATGTCTACAAATCTGGTCGACTATGGGAGGCAGCCTTTGGGCCATGCAGTTTTTGATTGGCTGAGGACAATTCGGCCGTCACATCTGGTCTACCGATTTGAAGATGAATATTATTTGGAGCCCTATCTTTCCAGCCGTTTTGCGTGCCAATTCGGCTATGACCAGTTTCATGTAGGCAACGCCATAACGTGCCTGCAAGGAAAAGGTTATCTGATCGATGGAGCACGGGCTTGGGCTTACTATAATGCTCGAGACAAAAGAACAATATTCTCGATGACGATGAAGAACGATCATGGTCCTCGGATGCTGTATACTTATTCGCTCTTCTACACATCAACGAATACTTTACCGAGAACTTTAGTCTAGCAGATAGCTTTACGACAGCAACGCGATTAAAGAAGGGAGCATCTGTTGTATCGGCTCCTGGTAATGATGAAGAGTATGAGCCAGTTGATGCACCGCTGGAAGCTTCGAGGGAAGCCAACTTCCCTGAAGAAGTCAACGAGCCACTGCGCGTCTCTTTAAAGGTTGTCAGATCTCCGGCTAAGGAGAATAAGAGAAGGATAGAAGAACCTTCTTCTCCAGTCGCTAAGAAGAAGCTTGTTTTAGAATCATCGGAAAGGGTCACTACCCGGTCGCAATCTCGGCAACAGGCTGAGTCGACTCAGAGAGAAGAGGCGACGACTCCGACCACTCTTCAAGGACAAGTAGATGTTGTAGATGTAGAGAGTCCGGAGAGACCTCTACACAAAAAGAAAATAGTCTTCAGAAAAAAGAAAGTAGTCACTCCTCCAAGACCTATCCTGTCATCGGTCGTGGCTAGTGCTATCGCTGGAGTCACAATGTCATCTCCTACACCTGCCCCTGAACCCAGGCAGGAAGATTTCAGTCCAGAGAAGAGGGACGAGTTTGTAGAGACCAAGGATGACATCGCGGAGAAAGAGGATGAAGTATTGCGATCTCCTACACTTGCAGCAGAAACTAGCCATCTTCCAGCTACTCCTCGATCACTACGTGCTGAAGAAGATCGATTAATGATCGATGCTCTGAATGACTGTGACTTCGGCTTCCAAGATGATGTAGACCCGGTCGCCGCAAGTGATAACGAAGAAGCCCGAGAAAAGAGTGCAAGTGATGAAGATACCTCAACAGAGACGGTTGATGACACTCTGAATCCAGAAGAGGACGCTGATGTACATGCATCCCCAGAGGCTGTTGATGACACACTGAATCCAGAAGAGGATGTTGATGTACATGTATCCCCAGAGAGGAATGCAGTTAAGGAGGTAGCACCTGAGGAAGTTACTATTGCTGATCCCAAAGGTATTGAATGATATTATCAATCTTCTTTTCATAGATTAAATGGCTGACATCTAAATTTTTATCCATACAGAAATTGAATCTTCCCTAATTCCTCCCATATGCACTGATATAGTGCCAATAAAGGCGATAGCCAGCAGTAGCCGACATTTTTTCGGACGGCTCTAAAGCGGGTAGTAGCCAGGCAGTAATGTCCGAAGCTACTTCTGCGAGGTTACAATCCGTGTCAGCAGATGACAGACTTGTCACTGGACCCAGCCATGGTAAGATTGCCCTTACTTCTGATCCTTTTCGATAGTTGCTAATGACAGCAAAATGATAAGGTTCATTTGATTTTGCAGAGGAACATCTGGGAGGGGCAGCCAGCTCTACCATGGCTCCCTTGTCTAAAGAGACTATAATTTATGTCCAAGAAGTCAAACATCCACCTGTACAGGCATCTGCTGCTTCAACGTCCATGGGAGTAGCTGCTACACCTGCTGCCATAGCTACTAACAGATTTATCATTAGCTCCTTCACTAATCTTTTCTTCAATTCATTGGGACCCTTAGTAGACAGGGTAATAGAAAAAGAAGATGTTGGATTCACCACTGTTAGAGGTCCAACCTCTTATCGGATCAATGCCATCCGAAATCAAGGTGATGAAGTTCAAGCTGTTTTTCTTGAACACATACTGGATGAGCTGGAGGGATCGGTTAAGATCTACAAAGATCTTAATCGGGAGGAAGTAGAGCCCTTGGTACATGCTGAGTTTGAGAGGATGTCTCGAGAGGCTGCAGTTGCGAAAGTTGATTTCCAGGTTCTCTAGGACACTTTCACTACCAAGTCTTCAGTGTATAACTCCCAGGTGGAAATAATAGCATCTGCTGCTAGAGAGAAGGAAAAGAAAGTTGCGGAGCTGAAAGCAGAGTTTGTCCGTCTTCAAGAAGAGTTGAGACTTGTTCAGCTTGCTCTGGAAGATGAGACCACACAACATCAGGCTGCAGTTCAGCAATTGGACGCTCTGACCCAGGAAAGAAATGAGTATGTCACAACTCATCAAGCTGAAATCTCTCGCAGACTAGTAACCTTGCCGACTTTTGATGATAAGTCTGGAATGGAGGAAGCTAGGTGGCGAGTGATGGATTCTCGTGAGGAGCGACTTCAAACTTTAAAGCAGCAGATGACTAGTTTGATGACCCCGTCAGCTGAATAGAAAGACTTTTTGTATCTTCTCTTTTGTGACATGTCTTTTTTGTAATGCCTTTTGATTTTGATCAATAAAAGACATTTTCTTTGTGGCTCTATTATTTATTGCATATCTTATTCGGATATAAATAATAGTGATAGAAAATATATTCGGAGGTCCGGGACATGATATATTTCTTGATTTTAGAAAATAATTATATTCATTATATCTGCTCAGAGGTAATATGGACATGGCAGAATATAATTTGTTGAATGTCATTATTTCAGTAGATAACTTAATCAGAAATAAATACGTGACAAGTTGCTGATATGGATGAATGGATGAATCGTCAAAACGAAATGAATCGTCGGGATGAACGGATGGACCGTCAAGTGAATTAAATAAACGGGTAAACCGTCGGATGAATGGAATGAACGGATAAACCGTCGGATGGATGGAATGAACGGATGAACCGTCAGATGAATGTAATGAATGGGTAAACCTTCAGGTAGATAGAATGAACGGGTGAACCGTCGGATAGATGGATTGAATGGGTGAACCGTCAGATAGATGGATTGAATGGGTGAACCGTCAGATGAATGTAATGAACGGGCGAACCGTCGGATGAATGTAATGAACGGGCGAACCGTCGGATAGATGGATTGAACGGGTGAACCGTCAGATGAATGTAATGAATGGGTGAACCGTCGAATGAATGTAATGAATGTTGCGAAGGACGCGTCGCTTTGTTGTTTCAAGAATCTCTCCCTGTAAATAGAACAGAAATCTAGATGGAACGATCACTTTCACTTTTTAACACAAAGATGTCGTCTGAAGATGCATCCAAGAAGGCTGAGATTATCCCAAAGGTTGAAGAACTCCCGGAGGAACGTCCAGTCGAACCCAACCAGCCGAAGCAGATAAAAGCGGGCGAAGGTTCGTCTGCACCCAAACCACCAAGGGACATCTTGAACTTCCTACTTGAACCAGGGACGACGGAGGAAGAAGCGGCCATAAGGATGGCTACTTGTAAGTTCCTGGTGGGTTCGAGCAAGGATGTTCTCTGCTCTTTTGCCGACTATGTCTTCGATAAGGACGGCAGTGGCCCGCGTCCCGATTTTGAGAATGATGATAATGACCTTCCTTGATATTATGTACTATCATTCATGATGAAATAAAATCAAATTTTATTTATGAACTTGTTTGATGATATTTACATGCAATCTCTTTTACATTTATACATAATACTTTTTGAGGAATTTGCCATTGATGGGCATCATTACAACTCGACCATCCAGTTCTGTGAGTTGATAGGCTCCATTTGAGAAGACTTTGCTTATGATATATGGACCTTCCCACTTTGCGTCAAATTTGCCCTTGCTCATGTGAGTCATAGTCATAGGACGTCTGACTGTTAGAACGAGCTCTCCTTTCTGAAAGGTTCTGACTTTAACTTTGCGGTTGAAAGTCTTCGAGATGCGGGCTTGGTATAACTCAATATGTTGTTGAGCCAATAGCCGCTTCTCGTCAAGCGCCTCTAATTCTTGAAGTCAAAGAATATCGTTGTTCTCCGTTGTCAGCTCATTAGCGATGGCAATCCTTAAGGATGGGATTTGAAGTTTTAAAGGAAGAACAACTTCACAACCGTACACCAGAGAGAAGGGTGTACAGCTTGTGGGGTTGCAGACTGTAGTACGGTAGGCCCAAAGACATTCGCCAAGCTTTTCACTCCAGTTCCGTTTGTTAGTAGATACAAACTTCTTAAGGAGTTTAATAATAGTTTTGTTAAAGGCTTCGGCCAAGCCATTAGCAGCAGGATTGTAAGCTGTCGAAGCGACGTTGTCAATCCGATGATCGTCGCAAAACCTTGTGAACTTTTGACTAATGAACTGTGGTCCATTGTCATGAATGATTCGCCGAGTTACTCCAAATCTGTAAATGACATGATGTTTGACAAAGTTGATAACGCTACTGGTTTTGACTTCAACCAAAGGTATAGATTCAGCCCATTTGGAGAAGTAGTCGGTTATTGCTAATATGAACCGATGTCCCTTAGAAGAAGGAGGATTGATGGGACCTATGATATCCATGCCCCAAGCTTCGAAAGGCCAGGAAGCAGCAGTCGGATGAAGGAATTCCGACGGTTGATGTATGAAATTTGCATGAATTTGACAAGCACGACATTTTCTTGCATATTCGATGGCATCTGATACCATAGAGGGCCAGTAGTAACCCATGCGTCGGATGCGATCCTGTAGCTTAGGATCGGGTTGATGTGCTCCGCAGACGCCATCATGAGCTTCGCACAATACTTGCTTCGCTTCATCACCAGCAAGACAGCGCAAAAGAAGACCGTCATAATGTAACGCCCCAGTCCCAAAATACGTAGGAGTAGAAACGTTTCATGCCAGCTGCATACATACGAAGCACACTCCAATATATGGAAACTTATATGTGTACATAAGATGTAAAATGCAGTAAACCAAGACAAACTAAATCTCATCCACAATAAAAAGAATAATATTATAAAATCAACTTGAATATTTATGGTACAATCGTTGGGCGAAGACAAAGTCCACTACCAACTATCAAAAGGAGATAAAGTATACAAGAAAATGATCCATGAAAGTATCAAGACGAACCAAGAGCGACCATCTTCGAAAAAATGGAGACGACCACAATCTTGGCTAGAACACCTGCAGCAAACCATGAAAGCACACACCTGGAGAGATAACCACGTCCTCAGAGGGACGTAACAAGATACAGAAAGAACATGCCATATGAACTGAATATAAATGTACCATAAAATAAAGATAAAGTAAAAGCGTCCAAACCATAACACGGCTCAATATCCCATCATCGAAACAGTAGGCTACCCCTACAACCAAACAAGGACAAGGGATAACTTACTATTCTGCGATGTGACATTTTCCCATGCCATGATTGGAACATAAAATTTGCTAAGGTCTCCTAACCTTTCTAGTAGACAATTTAGAAGACATTTCGATGTATGGGCAGGTGAAGGCTGACTCCCCCAGGACAAGGTAACAACTCTTAACACGCACATGTCAAGTACCAATACTATCAGCCGGCATAACTCGAGGCTAGCGGCCCACGTGACCCATCAGTCCCACTTTTTGAAAACATAATTTATAATTTTTCGTGAAAATTCAACAACGTGTAACTTTTTACATACTAGATGAAAAGTAAATCCAGAAGGTGCATTGCAATCTCGGTTATACTGACTTTGACTATCTTTAATTAGTTTTTACGAAAGTTTAATGGACAGCGAGAAAAGTGGCCGACAAGTTGGTGTTTTGAAACAGTTTTTAATATTCAGAAAAGTGGGTTTTTCTCCAACTTCGTCTCGATTTTTCGAGCAATTTGGATGGCCATGTCAAAATCCACCTGGAGGATCTTGAAGAGGGTCAAGTCTACTTTCCAGAAAATCTTACGGATCGAAAATCGGTGTTACGAGTAAAAAGTTACGTCGTCGGGAAGTAGGGTACCTTGAGTGGAAAAACTGCTCCGTGGGTGACGAATGGCTGACTTTCGATGCTCCGTTCGTCGCGCACAAAACTCCGTTGCTGGTGAAACGAATCGTAGGCGAAGAGGGTATGTTCTGCCACAATTTTTGCTTTGGAAGTCTAGAATTTTGAGGTCTGTGGAGGAAGTTATATATATAGCAAGTTGTAGCAAAAACCTAATACAAATAGGTTTAGATTAAGGGGGTCCCACGGTTTTTGGCTTATTTGCGTGAGCTTGCTGCTTTCAGCAGCAAGCAAATGAGGGGGGGGGGGGGGGCCCGCCCACTTTAGGTGGGTGGGTTAATTCCTTTTCTTTTTCTTTTTCTTTTTCTTTTTCTTTTTCTTTTCCTTTTTCCTTTTTTATTCTTTAAATCTTTTATATATATATAACTATATATATTCAAAAATCATTTAAATACAAATAACACTTTAAATATCACATATCCAAATATTTAATATATTTAAATATATCTACATATATATATAAATTCATCTCACAATAAATCAATCTCAATAATAATAATAATAATAATATCTAAATAGAATTAACATATTTTAATCTCCATGAAATAACTTAAATTATAATAGAATAATAATAATCGTCCCAATGGGTAAATTTTACCGCTCACCCATGTGTGGGTCCAGAAAATTATACCACCTTGTAAAATATTATTTTATTAATAAAATATAAATTTTGTACCAAAAGTCAATAAATATTCAACAAGTCTCAAAATTATTTAAAAATATTTGTACACACATGAAATATTCCTACATGGCCATCTTGGTCCCACCACATGCCTACATAGGCTTAAATTTGATCCGGACTGGTTTGGCCCAACCGGATCATCTAAAAATCAATATATAAAATAATATTTAATTAAAATAATTAAAATAAGTTCATTCACAACTTGTCCTGGTTTTCCTAGTTTGGATATTACTATGGCTAGGCTTCCCACGGCATGGCTAGTACACTAGTCAAGGCACACTGCTACATCTTTCGTGCCAAAATTCATGGTAGTCTAGTGCTCTAAAACTCAACAATGGCTAAGGTCATTTTTAATAATTAATAAAAACCGAAAGTTGTTTAAATTCATTTTTAAGTTTAATAAAATAATAAAAAATAATTAATTAAAAAAATAGGGGTATTACTTCCTACCCAACTTACAAGAATTTTGTCCTCAAAATTTAGGATTTATAGGGTAGATAGGGTTGGGGAATGGGAAGAGTTCGTCAATACCAAATACAATTAAATTTTGGAGGAGGCGATAAAACGGCGTTCAACACCACCATGCAATAGAAAATTGTGGAGTTGATATATACAAAAATATATCATGGTTATGGAATTGAATAAGGGTTGCCAGTGAAGGTAGCAAATTTTGATAATCCAAATTGGAGAGTAATAAGGGATTGGTTAGATCAAAGAGAATAATTAGACGTTTGGGAGATATGGTTCCTTGAGAGAAAACTGGATACTAATCGTCTTGGTAAAGGGTTTGATTAAGTGATGATCAGAATCACCATCGAGTGCTCAAGACTAATTGGAAGGACACGATAATAATTTTAGGGTTGAGAAATGAGGAGTAGTTAAAGGCGAGGATATTGCCACATGAGTCGGTCGGTGGCTATCTATACTTGTGTATAATTAACCGATTGGGCAACCAAAGATGATACCTTGAGTCTATCTTAGCAAGTACAATGTCTTGTCTTTCCAAAATAAGTAAAAGATAAGAACAACAAAGGTTTCAAAGACGGTGTTATATATTGAGTACGAATTGCGGGGTTCATAGGTGGTGGATATAATTCAAAAAGAATTGCCAAGGTTGTCGCGGATGAGACTCTAAGGCAAGTTTACTATGTCTCCATCCACATAGAATAATGTGTGATAAGCGAACCAAAGTGCAATAGGTTGATCAGACCATCATGTACCGGTTCTGATTAGACAATATGTTAGTGGGTGCACCCAATAAAATATGTCATGATCAAGCTTGGTAAAGAAATAAGCTTGCAAAAACTGAAGCTACATTAGCAGCATGAGAAGTCAAAATATAAGCAAGGGAAGTACTGATGAAGAAAATTTTAAATAGTCCAAGATCTTTTAAAATCAAGGCTCGCCCGAAGTGTGGGCCTATACAGTTGTCCTAGTGTTTATGGCTTGATAGACTAGATAAGGTAGGATCCTCAGGATTTCTAGTCTAAGTGAACTCATCAATAGGGTCACAAGGTCAAAGGGTTTGTTAGGTGGTGAGGTATTCTACCAAACTTACAAGAGTTAAACTAATAGTATCATGGGACATTGGGTCAAGCAATCAAGATAAAGTACAAATTAGGCATTTTAAGGAATCAAGTAGAACACAATCACATATTGGATCGAAAGAATTGAGTCGAGGTTGAATCCCAATCCGTGGTCGAAAAATATATCGGTATCATGGTAAAGATTATAGTTTGGCCATTTTGACCATAAAGTCATATCAAGAAATAGAGTACAAGGAGACGTGTTTTAGTGGGACACGATATATCTACATGAAGGTGGACTTGTCTAGGTCTTGCACATGAAATTTGTTGGAAGGAAAAGTCTAGTGTTGTGCTCCAAATATCCAAGTCACGGTAGGGGATGCCAGAAGATCAAAAATAGAAAGTGGGAGTTCACGAGGTGATAATTAATGCACAAAATAAAGAAGATCAAGTTAAAGTATGAAATAAAATTAATTAAAGAATCCAGTAAAAATAATAAGTTAGGGGCACAGTTCTAGTGAGAAGATAGTCTTCTAGATGAATACAGTTAAGGAACCATTAACTCATTATTCAAATTGTAAATGGGTTAGAAGGTCGCAATTAAAAGATCTAGATTTGGAGGAAGGTCGACTAAGTCAATGTGGAAATACAGTCGCATAGCTGGGTAGATGACTAGCAACACTTGTGTATATACTACTATCATGGTCATGGGTGACATGGCAATTAGTGTGGAACACTCAGTAGGGTTATCTTGGGGCCTACCATTAAAATTTAACTCAAGTTCCTCCAAAAGTTTCAAAATTAAACTTTCAAAAATAAACCACCCAAAATTTGTATTCACTCCAAGCCGTTCAAATTCATCATAAAAATTTAAATCACTTTCTTAAATCTCAAAGCAAAATTTTATCACGTTACTACTAACCTTTTCCAAAATTAACGTTTAAATTCAACTATTTAACTCAAGAGTTCATAATTTACGAATCCATAAAAATTTCACAATCAATCAAAATTTTAACACTCTAAAATTTTCAAATAACTCATAATAAAACTCTTAGCATATTAAAAGCAATCTCAAAATTTAAGCTCAATGCTCTCATCAATTTTAACTTCTATTCATGCTAAGTTATTCCAACAAAATCATAACTTTTAAATGGTAACTTCCTTTAATCAATCAAAATAACTTTCCATCACATCCTTCGAAATTCTCCAAAAAGTTTTAATATTAGCAATCCCACATTAAACAAAATTTTTAAATAATCTTATCAGTCAATTTTTTTTTTACCAAAAATCTAAATAGATTTGTAAATCCTCAATCATAGGACACAATTTAAAATAAAGAAAAATTCTCAAAAATCGTTTTCATAACTTTCAAAAATTTTAAACCAAAATTCACCGTCATTACTTCCACTTAAAATTCAAAATTTACTAAACACGAAAATCGCAAGCTGTACAACTCTAATTTAAATAATTCCTATGGCCATTTTTAAAAGCTAAGATCATTTTCAAATCAAATTTATAACTGTTCAAGGTGTATAACCATAATCTAATAAATCATAAACATCAAAACTCGAAAATCAAATAAATTTTATATTTGTTCAAAGATGTTTATCTATCACCCAAAAATTATAAATATCACAACTCGAAAAGCAAATCAATTTTATATTTGTTCAAAGATGTATAGTTATATCCCAATAAATCATAAATATCAAATCTCAAAAAGCCAATCAATTTCTTAAATCATGGGTATAAAGATTCTAGCTTTTTTTTTCCTTCCTGCAGTATCAATCCTATGGTGTTTACTATTTAGAAATCTCAAGATTAAAACCTTTCTTGGTAGTATCCTACTTTACAAATTACTAATCATTAAATCACACTTTTAAAAAAAAATCTTACTAACTCAATTAGAGTCTTAAATGTATTCCAATTGTCAATATAACCATTCTAGCCATGTGTTTGACCTATGAGCATATACTAGTGTAGTCATCTTCCTAGTTGACACTAAGCACGAAAATAAGGATCGACGGTAGAAAGGAATCAAGCAAGATGCAATTTAAGGAAGTCGAACGAGAGTTCGGAATTTGAAGCCAAGGGAAGAGGTCAAGTTGTATGGATGAGATTCCTATAAATCTAATCCTATGTTGCAGGTTCACATCGGTACAGTAACGTAACCGAAGTGACAAACTCGACCTGCATAGGCCACCACAAAAATATGTAACGCCCCAGTCCCAAAATATGTAGGACTAGAAACGTATCATGCTAGCTGCATACATACGAAGCACACTCCAATATATGGAAACTTGTATGTATACATAAGCTGTAAAATACAGTAAACCAAGACAAACTAAATGTCATCCACAATAAAAATAATAATAGTATAAAATCAACTTGAATATTTATGTTACAATCGTTGGGCGAAGACAAAGTCCACTACCAACTATCAAAAGGAGATAAAGTATACAAGAAAATGATCCATGAAAGTATCAAGACGAACCAAGAGCGATCATGTTCGAAGAAATGGAGACGACCACAATCTTGGCTAGAACACCTGCAGCAAACCATGAAAGCACACACCTGGAGAGATAACCAGGTCCTCAGAGGGACGTAACAAGATACAGGAAGAACATGCCATATGAACTGAATATAAATGCACCATAAAATAAAGATAAAGTAAAAGCGTCCAAAACATAACACGGCTCAACATCCCATCATCGAAACAGTAGGCTACCCCTACAACCAAACAAGGATAAGGGGTAACTTACTATTCTGCGATGTGATATTTTCCCATGCCATGATTGGAACATGAAATTTGCTAAGGTCTCCTAACCTTTCTAGTAGACAATTTAGAAGATATTTCAATTTATGGGCAGGTGAAGGCTGACTCCCCCAGGACAAGGTAACAACTCTCAATATGCACACGTCAAGTACCAATACTATCAGCCGGCATAACTTGAGGCTAGCGGCCTACGTGACCCATCAGTCCACATAGCTCGAGGCTAGTGACCCTCGCTACTCGACTACTATAGTACGCAGTTACTACAGTTGTTGGATTTAGGGTAGCCCATACATTTAACTGTCTTCTCCCTCCCAAGGGTGCTAACAAAAGGTAGTTCACTAAGACTAGGTCCATATGCATAAAAAAGACAAGAAGGAAAAATAACCGAAATCAAAATAAAGTGAACTAAAAATAGCAAGTAATGGATCCAACTGAGAACAAATAATAAATATACAGTAAATAAATAAATAAAGATGTATATAATTATAAACAGAAAATAAGGCAAGGTATCTTTTCTGCGGGTGGTACGAGAAGCAGCAAAATCCAACAATCAGAATCGTCAACACGAAAGTAAAAATCCACAAGAAGCTCCGGATGCTGAAACAAACATCACGAATGAGTTTGGAATAAAAGATATGCCTAGGAAACGCTTGTCCAAAAGTCAAATTCTGAAACAGGGGCAATTTCATAATTTTGGATCAAAACGATGTCCGCCGTTGGACCCGCTTTGCGCCGAAATACGTGCTAATATCTACGGTCTCTAAAGTCGTCAAACTACATGTCTACAGATTTGTTTTGATGAGACGAACCCAACGGTACGTCCAATTTTGGATTCCGGTGGGATGTGCACAAAATCGTCCGTTGAGTGGGATTGTGGGCCCGCCAAAATAGCGTCCCGATCAACGGTCTCAGAATCAGACCAAACTTGGCTCACAGGACCAAAAAAATATTTTGAGTGCAATGGTGCAAGTTTCGTCGCGATATGATGAGTGTGCACAAAGTTGTGAATTAATTTGCAAAGGGTCGATACGGGGTATCCCGACGGATACGCACTAATTTCGTCGCGCACATGCAACAAAATCGGGTTCCGTCAGTTTCCACACGTCGACAACATCCATACGCGCCTTTCGATGCATATAGTGCACGACCACGTCGCCCGGTTTGTCGGGGCGCACGTCGTATCGGGTGTTTTCCCACTTTTTGAAAACATAATTTATAATTTTTCGTAAAAATTCAACAACGTGTAACTTTCTACATACTAGATGAAAAGTAAATCCAGAAGGTGCGTTGAAATCTCGGTTATGTTGTCTTTGAATGTCTTTAATTAGTTTTTACGAAAGTTTAATGGACAGCGAGAAAAGTGGCCGACAAGTTGGTATTTTGAAACAGTTTTTAATATTCAGAAAAGTGGGTTTTTTTCCAAATTCGTCTCGATAATAATAATAATATCTACATATATATATATAAATTCATCTTACAATAAATTAATCTCAATAATAATAATATCTAAATAGAATGAACATATTTTAATCTCCATGAAATAACTTAAATTATAATAGAATAATAATAATCGTCCCAATGGGTGAATTTTACCGCTCACCCATGTGTGGGTCCAGAAAATTATACCATCTTGTAAAATATTATTTTATTAATAAAATATAAATTTTGTACCAAAAGTCAATAAATATTAAACAAGTCTCAAAATTATTTAAAAATATTTGTACACACATGAAATATTCCTACATGGCCATCTTAGTCCCACCACATGCCTACATGGGCTTAAATTTGGTCCGGACCCAGTTCGGACTGGTTTTGCCCAATCGGGTCATCTAAAAATCAATATAAAATAATATTTAATTAAAATAATTTAAATAAGTTCATTCACAACTTGGCCTGGTTTTCCTAGTTTGGACATTACTATGGCTAGGCTTCCCACGGCATGGCTAGTACACTAGTCAAGGCACACTGCTACATCTTTCGTGCCAAAATTTATAGTAGTCTAGTGCTCCAAAACTCAATAATGGCTAAGGTCATTTTTAATAATTAATAAAAACCGAAAGTTGTATAAATTCATTTTTAAGTCTAATAAAATAATAAAAAATAATTAATTAAAAAAATAGGGGTATTACACATAAGTCCGCCGATAGAGAGTCTTGGTAGTCTGATTATAGTAGAACCGGAGAGATCGCCGGCGAATACTCGTAGCTTCTTTAGGATCTTCAGGAAGTATATTGTGAACTACGAAATCGATGAAGGAAGCTCTCCAATCTTCGTTGATAACATTGACTTCAGTAAAGTTACTGAACTCAATATTACGATTGTTTTCGATGCAAAACAATTCCCGGTTAGAGACAACCACCACCTGCTGTCTTTTGATAGGGATGGCTAAGACTACTGCAAGATTGGCCAAAGCATCTGCTTCAGTATTGCAAGCTCGACAAACATATTCGATGAAGAAGGCTTTGAATGATGTAGCCATGCTGATTGCCGCTTCATGGTAAGGCATTAAATCCTGATGACGAACTTCATAGGTCCCTCTAATCTGGTTAACAACCAGTTTAGAGTCACCATAAACTTTAAGATATTCGACGTCCAGTTGTTTAGCTAACTGAAGGCCAATGAGTAGAGCATTGTACTCTGCTACGTTGTTGGAGCAGGGTTCATCTAAGGAGTAGGCTCTTTGGATAGGTGACCCGTCTGGAGAAACAAGAACAACCCAAACTCCTGCGACAATGGTACCATTTGGTCCGATCCTGGTTGCACAATCAAAGAATAGACGCCAAGTAGGAAATTCTTTTAAAATTGTATTTGATTCCAATGTCTCGTCTAGAATTTCATCATAGAGTTTGGATGTCTCTGGTACATGATGAGCTGCTAAGAAATCCGCCAGTGCTTGACCTTTAACAGATTTTTGAGGAACATATACCATGTCATATTGGGCTAGCAGAATGGCCCATGTAGCTAACCGAGAATTGAGTGTACTAGGCTTCCTCATCAGTACCCGAGAGGATTAACGCGCGAAATGACATGAATGGTTTGGCCAATGATATAATGTCGAGTCTTTTGAACATCGAATATAAGAGCTAGGCATTCTTTTTCGACCGGACTATAACGGTGTTCGGCACCAATCATAGTACGACTGAGATAATAGATGGCCTGTTCATGACCTTCTTTGTTCTTTTGGGCAAGTAAAGCACCCAATAAATGGTCCATAGCACGGACATACATTAAGAATGGTATGCCTGAGATTGGTGGCACCAAGACTGGTGGGTTCATGAGATATCGTTTTATATCTTCGAATGCTTGTTGATATTCTTCAGTCCAAATGAAAGATACACCCTTCTTCATTAGCTGAGTAAATGGTCTGCAGCGTCAAGACAGATTTGAAATGAACCTCATGATGTACGCTAGTCGACCTTGGAATCCTCGTAGGTCTTTTAGGTTGCGTGGAGGACGCATCTCTTTAATGGCTTTGATCTTCTCGGGATCCACGTGTATACCCTTAGAGGTAATGACGAAGCCGAGAAATTTACCACTAGAGACACCCAAGAATGACTTGGTGGGATTCATTTTGAGTTGATGTTGGCGCATCAGATTGAAGATAGTTCTCAAGTCTTGGATGTGATCTTCCTTTAGACGACTTTTGACAGCAATATCGTCGACGTAGCATTCGACAGTCTTGCGAAGATGATCTCGAAAGATGGTACTTATAGCTCGTTGGTAAGTTGCACCAGCATTTTTGAGACCAAATGGCATTACAGTATAGCAGTAGACTCCGCGAGGAGTGCGGAAAGAGGTATATTTTTCATCTTCAGGATTCATCCGAATCTGATTGTACCCAGAGAATCCATCCATGAAGGATATTTGCTCGAACCCATAGGTATTGTCAATCATGACGTCCGTGATAGGGAGAGGAAATTCATCTTTTGGACAGGCTTCATTAAGATCCCGAAAGTCGATGCAAACTCGAATTTTGCCGGTTTTCTTCAGGACTAGAACGACGTTGGCTACCCAATCAGGAAGTTGTTCTTCTCGAATAAAGCCACAAGCGATGAGCTTCTTGACTTCATCGTCGATCGTGTCCATCATTTCTGGCTTGAATCGCCTTTGATGTTGTTTGACTGGCTTTGCATTAGGCAAAATATTCAGTTTGTGAGTAGCAACTTTGGGATCTAAACCTGGCATGTCCTCATAACTCCAAGCAAAGACATCAATATATTCTCGAATAAGAAGAATTAATTCTTGCTTATCTGTCTTTGGAAGGTTTTTGCTAATGAATATTGGACGAGGTGACCCACTCTCTCCTACATCAATTTGAACCAATTGATCTTCGGTAGGAGGTTCTCGTTGTTCGAATCAGAGTTCCCATTGGGTATCCATTCGTTGAACCCAAGGATCTGTTTCGGGATTTTCTTTAATATCCTCGTCATAGCCTTCTGGAAGTTCGGCGGAGACCATGTTAGAAGATACGATCAGCTGATGAACTTGACCAATGCTGGTGTCAGAGTCCCATGATCTGGAATCAGAAGAGTTAGAGCGCTCTTCACTATCGGATTCGGATATTGCTGGGAATAAGATGGGAGGTGAAGTATATCCGAGACCTCTTTTCGTTCTGCTGTAGTATATTTCTGACTTTCTTTTTGGAACAGCCGTACGGATAGGAGTTCGTCTACCCTTACCGTAGTTGAGACCATTCTTGAAGTCATAACCCATCTTTCGGATGATGTCTTTTGATTGTTAACTATAACGACGAAGCTGAAGATGACCCGTATCGTCAATTTTACTATCATCCGTATAGCTGAATTTTTGTTCTGGTCCTTTACTAAAAAGTATTGGACTCTCGCATCTCTTTCGAGAAGGGACAATACGATATGAGTCTTTTGGATGTTCCAATATGACCTTTGTCTGAAGGGATTGTACAACTCCCATTGTAAATGACTGAAAGCTTTCTAACATACCCAAATAGCACTTAGCATGATAACTGACATCATTATACTGGAAAGGAGATGCTTTTTCAATGATTTGTACATCTATATTTACAACAGGACCTTTAGCCTTAGCAGGCTTGGTCAAATTGATTACAAGAGGGGGAGAAGAAGAACATGGAGGAGGCTTGCTACGACAAAGGTCAATAACAAGTGGCTCAGAGGAGGTGAGCTCCCTTTTATCCTTGTTATGAGATAAATCAATAACAAGCGGTTCAGAAGAGGTGAGCTGCTTTTTATCCTTATTACGTCGTAAGTCGATAACAAGTGGCTCAGAAGAGGTGAGCTCCCTTTGATCTTGACCACCATCAGTTGGTTGTTTTCGGACTGGCAAGTGAATAGCCAGTGGTTTGGAGGACTGAGGATGAGAAACACGCCCTTTGACAGGTATGATGAGGGTGTCATTGGGCACTGCTTCTTCTTCTTCAGTGTCCAGAGCCAGTACTACCTTCATGAACTCATCTTTATACATGCGAGCATCGTTACAATATGCTTCAACACCTTTCAAAGGATAGAGATCTGAAACCTCTTTTTGAACCTCTCCATTGTCATCAACATAATTGAAACATTGATGGAGAGTCGAAGGAACAATGTTGTGTTCATGCAAGAATGGTCTCCCCAAAAGAGCATTGTAAGAGCAACCATGGTTGTCTATGATGTAGAAGGTCACCTTTGTGCGAAGATTGCCTATTTGGAGTTTTAGGCGAATCTTGTCCAGAGGCTCACTTCTTTCCTGGTTAAACCCCAAGATGGTGGTGAATATACCAGAAAGACTATGTACTGGGATCTTCAGTGCATCCAATATTGTCTTCGGCATGATGCTGAGTGCTGACCCTGGATCTATCAGAATACGATCGACTTTCATCGAGTCGACATATCCTGTATAGTATAGAGGACGGTCATGCCTATTGTCTTCCAACAGCATATCATCCTGTGTGAAGGTAATGTTTGGAATTAACTCCAACACACTGTGACAATGGAGGCAAGAGACAGGCTCTGATTTTGGCTTCTTGAGAAGAGTTAGGCAAGTTTCTGCCTGTATTAAAGCTTCACTCATAGTTTCTCGAGTCTCTTTGGAGAGGCGTAAGAGCTCGAAGATTGACAGCCTAGTCGGTGTATTGGCTAGTTGAGCCAAGATATCAAAGTTATATAACTTCTCAAGTCCAGAAGAAGATGACTTCTTCAAAGGTTTGTCGAAGCGGACTTGTTGTTTGCCTTTTTCGGTTACCGTCGGCTTGGGGAGAATGGATACTACAACCGTTGAGGATGCAGAAGGGATATCCTAATTAGAAACAGGTTGCACTGGAGCAGACTCAGAAGGAGAAATAGGGTTTTCTTGATTTTCAGGAACTTCCCGTAGGTAGGCTTTTCCTGACCTAGTGCCCAGCAGGATTTCCTCTTCAACTATGGGGTCAAAAGACACCATATTGCAGATCTTTGTTCTACTCTTGGAGCGTTCTTTCTTCTTGGAGGAAGAAAGAACTTCAAACTCCGAAGCAAGATCAGGATGAGTCCACATAATCTCACCATTGTCAAGAGATAAGGGGACGAGACCTTCACTTCATGGAGGAGGTAGATTCTCGATCTCAAGAGTGGCCTTGGGGATAGGGATGACACCATGCTGTACCATCTGTGGAGGAAAGTTACCGAACTGTACTGAGACCATGTTCACGGTAAAAGTCTTCTCGTCTTGCTGCAAAGTGACAACACCAGTATTGACTAGCTCTTGAATCTTGCCTTTGAGCACGTAACATGCTCGAGTGGGATGCCCAATAAACCTGTGATAAATATAATATTTGGAATGATCGGTCTTACCGACCTCATCATGCTTTTTCGGATCTAGGAGTTGGAGCTTATTGCTTTTGATTAAGCAATCAAAGATGCTCACGGTGTTATTTTCGTCAAAGGAATACTCTACTTTCGGACGAGGTTCCCTTGGTGGAGGGGCAGAAGGAGTAGAAGTGGACGTAGGTGGAGCCATGTTGTTAGCCAGAGATTCTTTGTTCTTCAAGTTGATGTTCAAAGTCTCTTTACCCTTGTGGTTGTTCTGGCGATTACCGCTACTTGATGTCTGATGTTCATCCCGGTCGGGGTTGGACATGTGTACCCCCAACTGCTTGAACTTGTCAGCACTAACTTCAGCTGCTTTAGCATTGACAATGAATGATGGTCAGTCTTGAAATTGAGTTGACCTCGTCCATATACTGATAATAGGCAAAAGATTTGCCTTGCAAGTATCTATGGTGACAGCGGCCGGAGTTCCAGGAGGCATCTTTAAAGCTTTTCGGCAGAATCTTTCAATGAAACTTTCAGCAGTTTTATTATGTCTTTGTTTGATTTTGTTGAGGGCCAACATGGTCATGTCGTTGATTCCCTCATAAAATCGTTCCAAGAAGATTTGTTTAAGACCCGAGAAAGAAGTGATACAGCCATCAGGCAAGCTTCTGTACCAATCATATGCTACACCAGCTAAACAGCCGACGAATACCCTGGTAAGAAGAGCGTCATTTGGCTGAAGTTGAACGGTCATTACCTTAAAGTGGTTAATAAACTGGCTTGGGGAAGTACTGCCGTCAAACAGTAAAATTGTAGGAATCTTGTACTTTGGAGGAAATTCGACTTCCTTCCATTCAACTGGATAGGGTTGTTTGATCCCCAATCTCTGTAAGTTGTCTTTCTCTTTGAAGGCCTCGAACTAAGTGCGCAAGAGTTTGACTGCTTCATTAGCATCTTCCGATGATGAAGAAGGAGCAGGCTGAATTATAGTGTTAGGGGGAGGAACAGCGTGGTAAGCACTACCCACAGCACCTGACTGACTGGATGTGGGTTAAATTTGTACATGGGGTATTTGAGGAGATACGACCCCCAGTCCTGCATTGACATGCATCAACGATGCTATAATCTCAGGATTTGCAGTAGGTACGGTCGGTGGTACTGTATGTTGGGCCACGATGATAGAATGCATACTTGTGACCATTTCAGCCATGGTCTTTAACTTGTCCTCCAGTACAGCAATTCGTTGTTCTTGATTTGCTGAAATAGAAGCATCTGGGTCTTCAGTGACAACATAAGCTATCACTTCTCTAGGTACAGTAGAAGATACTATTTGTTCAGAACTTTCACTATATGTATCATAATCAGAGAAGGAATC
Source organism: Iris pallida (assembly GCA_029216955.1). Taxonomy (NCBI): domain Eukaryota; kingdom Viridiplantae; phylum Streptophyta; class Magnoliopsida; order Asparagales; family Iridaceae; genus Iris; species Iris pallida. The sequence continues at coordinate 13,326,747 of JANAVB010039220.1, forward strand.
ATCTCCTGAATGAGAAGTAGAAAAATGACCAAAAGGATCTTGAGAAGATTCCTTTGACCGATTGTATCTCGGCTTCGGGATCGGGTATGTCGAAATACTCCTTCAGAAGATTCTTGGAGTAAATCTAAATATCGCTGGCTGGGCCGGTGAGGCTTGCCGTGTTTGGAGCACTTTCTATCCCCTGTGTCTCGAGAAGCCATATTGAAGGAAGCATACAACACTTCGTCCTCGTCTTCCGATATTGGTTCAGAGTTTGCAAAGTTTAGACGATCGAAGATAGATCGCTTTGTTATTTGGCAACAACACTTGATGACAATCTTGTGATTACAATGGTGTCCAAGTAGCTGAATTGGAGGTGTTGAGATATTGTCCCGCTTTTGCTTGAGATGCTTTCGGAGGTCAGGAACAATGACGGAACGAGAAGAAGTTTGAGGGATATGTTCTTTGACAACATTTGGAACAAAGTTCCGGTTCTTTAGATGTTTTGTCCCTTGAGTGTACAGGGAAGTACTCACTTCATTAGCATAGGTGTCAGGATTTTTGATTCTGGAAGTTTGCCTTTGATGCAGGTTCGTCTTTGGCATTGGCTGCTTGTGTTTCGCCGAAGTTGATGTAGACCGAGATCTATTGAGATAAACTCGTAGATCGGCAAACTCACCTCCAGGGGTTTCTGTCTGACACACCAGTAATTTGCCCTGCTTTGATCGAGATATCTGAAGAGTTAGGAGATCTTAGAATTCCGCTATCAGAGTAGGCAGAATACCTCTTTGATCAGTACATTTCTCTTTGGCCAGAAGAGAAGAACTCTTGTTTGAGAGAGTTCTTGTTCTGATTGGTGCCGAGGTACTTCCAGATTGATCTTTCGAGGTAAAAACCGGGAAAGACTGAGAAAAGACCAAAGGACCTTTTCTCTTATTTTATGAGAAAGGGTTAGCTAAAGAGCGTTTCCCTCTGTTGTCTTCTAAGTCATGGAAAAAGGAAGTTTGAGAAAAGACCAACGGGCCTTTTTCTTTGTTCTGAGAAGGAGGAGGAACAGTCAACAGACTACCCCCAGTGGATTACGCTGGAGCAACAGGGTGCTTGGGAAGAGAAGCTGAGTCTTTCCCCTTGCTGTGAGAAGAAGGGAGATTAGCCAAAAGGTTATCCCTCATAGACTGTGCTGGAACAGTTTACGCAGGGGTTGAAGTGGCCGTAGGTGCATTGGCTGGTTGTGCATGAGAAGCTTTGACAGATGGCCTTTTGGCCACAGACACTATAGCTTGCGCAGCAGGAGTTTTGACTTCAGAGTGCTTGAGTTGCACTCTGGTTGATGGAGTGGTGGACTGTGCAGGAAGAGTTACAACCAACTGCGCCAGGGGAAGAGGAGTCTTACACTTTGCCAGAGCAGCATAGGAAGTGGTTTGTACAATGGCAAGAGGAGCAGTATACTGTGCATGGGCAGTAGAGGCAGCAGACTGTGCAGCAGTTTTGGGAGCAGAGACAGCAGACTGCGCAGAGGATTGCGCAGAGGATTGTGCGGAGGACTTTGGAGTCCACATTGAACAGACTTTGCTCTTGGTAGAAGTTGCAGTGCGACGAGTAGTCCCGGAGTTGATCATCGTCTCGTAGGCCGTCTGGTTGACCTTTACAACCAGCATCTTCTGCGTCTTTCCGATAGACGCAACGTCACATTGAGTTGTCACTTCCTCGTCGGAGGAGAAAGTCGTCCCCAGCAGAGTCGCCATTTTGTTTGCAAAAACAAAAGTGTTCTTTTTATTTCACAAACTTTGTAAGAAGATTACAATTGAATTCTGGGAAAGTACAACTATAGGAATCCGATCTGAAGACGATCGCTTTATCCCTTGGACGATGTGAACTTTGAAGACGATAGCCTCTGAAGAATGCAACAGCACTTGGGCAAGAACTCCTGATTTCTCTGATGATCTTGAATGATCTGATCTTGATAATGAAGGACTTGAAACTCTATTTATAGAGTTCTAGAAATAACTAATTTTTAGTTATTCTAGAATACGCAAGCTGGATTGCGCAGGCATTGGACAGCACAGACATCGAACTGCGCTGGCTGTTACTCGATCGTGGGCCAACTGTATGAGACTCGTGGCATTATTTGATTGAAATACGCATGGTCGTGTACAGACGGTTGCCACATGGTGAGCAATTGATGGCATGTATGCCATGTACAAATGTCAGTTATCTTGATGGATTGCGCCACTTGAACTGTGCTAGCATCAGACTGCGCTTCAAATGGGTTGCGCTAAGACTCGGATTGCGCTGAGGTTGAGCTATCAGACTGCGCTGGTTGTACAGCTGTCATCGAGTGCGGCGCGGCTCGAGAAACAAACAGACTCCTTGCTTTTCGTGTTGTCAGCTGTCAAAAGATCTAATTTTCTGTCAGGTAATGATGACGTTGCTACGTCAGCATTGCGCGCTTGAATGTTAGCGCAGTTCAGCTTGCGCAGTTCATTTGAAGGGTGCGCAATTTGATTTTCATTGCTTTTTTGATGGGTACAACTTGATTTTTAGGACCTACAACTTGTAACACCCACTTTTCAAAAATAAGGGTAATTTTAAAATTTTATAATTATAATAATTTAATAATGATATTTAAATCATATTGTGATTTTTGGTGATTTTTAATCAATTTAAAATTATTTAAAATATTGAATTGTGATTTTGATGGTTAACTAGTTAAACCCTAGTTTTGCTAAGCCTAGAGACTAACCATGACCAAGGGAGCCTAGTCATGTGATTAGAATATCATATTACTACTTTTTAGCCTAGTGGTATTTTGGTCATTTTGATAATTTTGTGAAATTATAATTTATATTAATTAAATATTGTGCTAATCCTTTAGTTAAGCCTTAACCTAGAAGTTTAACCTAATCTAGATTGGTCTTGAGGTTAGAATCATGGTTAGAACATTCCTACTAAGTGCAAAGGTTAGTAATATCTAGATATTATTGTAGTAGGATATTTCTCTTAGAATATTTGTGAAAAAGAAAGCCTTAGGACTAATTGAACTAATATGAGGACTTGAAACTGGATGGAAGAACCTTAGCCACACATCTAGCTATTGCCAAACCCTAATTCCCTTAGTTTGGCCAGCCATACAAGCCTCCCCTCCTATAAGTATCACACTTAGGAGCTCTTACCTCTTTTTAAATACCTAGAAAGAACCCTAATTTGTTCTTTCCTAAACTTCTCCTATTTAATCCAAATTGAGTCCAAATTGAGTCAAATCAATTGCATCATCATCCCTAACAGTAGAGGAGACTTGTGGAGGCTTGCTAGCAAGGTTTGAGGACATTTGAACTATAGCAAATCGAGGAAGACATCGACTCTAGGCTCTTTACATTGAGTTTGAACTCTCAATAGGTAAAACCCTACAAACCCTAATGAATTCCTGATTTCTTTACATAGATGCATCCATTTAGGGTTTCCCTAGGTGTAGCCCAAGTTTGGTTGAAATTCATGTCCATTTCGTGTCCGTATCGGACACGTATCGGTATTTTTGAATAAGTGTTTGGTGAAATGCCACATAGAAAATTATTTTAGTAATTTTCAAAACTAATTACATAGGTTTGTAGCTAATTAGGTGTATATTGCATTTCAAGTTGACTGAGTTGAATTTCGTGTCGATTTGGTGTCCAAAATTGGACTGGACATGCTGTACGACACAGCCGCATGTGTGCCCTGCTACCCGTGTCCTAATTCTATCTGGACACGACGTTTCGACACGCGAAACTTGTACCTTGGGGCAGTGACTGACAGGTCACCCCCCAAGTCTCGCATGACCCCGTGTCGTATCAAACATGTTATTGTACTCGTACCGGTCTTACACTGCTGCATTCGTGCAGAATTTTGCCCACTGACACACGTCTCGTGTCGCTCACTGACACCACGTGGATACTGGATGATGTTTCGATCTGATAGGCCATCATCCCAGCTAGGTGTGGACACGAGCACAAGGTGACCCGTGTCTTGTGTCATGTCCACGGGGCCGTGTCCTAACTGCACGAGGCAGCCTTCCACTGCTATGTCTGATACACTATAATTTCTCTAATTGGACACTTTGTGTCCACTATATGGACACGTGGATACCCTCTACATGTGCACACACATGTTGGACACTACTGTACACGTGTTTCCCTGATTTATTTACGTTTTCCTATGCTATTTGATCTCGGGTTTTATGTGTTTCGATACCTGTGAATATTTACACTGTTTCGTGATTTTGGAATGATAATTTATGAAGTTTAAATGTTGATATTGAATTAAGATGTATGTTAGATGCTGGGTTACATATGCGGATTACTTGAAACCTGGGTTTAGAGCATTTAACCTGAGAATTGATATGAATCTAATAATGTAATTCACTGATGTGCAATTAATAGTAAACCTGAGAACTGTGGTATTCTCATAGACATTCAGATCGCATTCGAGTACATTATCTAATCGTTTCATACTTGTCATGACTTATATTCTTGCTCTAGATTACTTTACTTAATATCGACACTTGTTATCACAGATTAGTACTATATGGATCTTTTATGCGATGTTATCCCCTTATAGGATACATCGGGTATTTCCTGTTCGTGTACTTTATCATGGGCATCGTGTACTCCTTGTGTTCGTGTTATTCATGTACAAATTATGTGAAATCCTGTACTCTCATGTGCCCACATGATCATCTTGTACAACTATACTTCGTGTGCAATAACATAACTTGACTGGATCCTTGTGTATTGATTGGGGAGGGTGAGTAGGAAATGGTTATGCGATCAAATTCCCTATTGTATAAAACATTGTATATATCCATTGTACCTTCTTGTATAATGGAGTCCCATTTTATTGTATAACCTAACCTGTTTACATAACCATATTGTGCTCTAAATCACTAGTTACTTACAGTTCATACTTATCATGTATATATTTCCAGTTTAGAAATGTCTCTTGTTTTCGTGTACATCTTCTTACAGTTCATGTATCTTACTCTTTTACATGCTTTATATTTCCTGCCATGATATGAACTACGTGAGATGTAATGTGCTCGCTCCTGTCCTGACTGGACCTGTTGAAAAGATTACAGATGATACCGAGAACTTCTACCCAACCTACTATAGAGCAGCCCTAGACGACACTTGCGAGCTGGACTCTCAGGAGGACCCAGCTCTAGCTGATGATATCACCCCTACTGCCTAGACTAGTTTAGTTAGGCTTTATCTTACTTTGTTGTTGTCCTGTCACGACCCGATTCCCAAATTGTTGGGCCGGGCCGAGCCATGTCCAGCCTACGCTTGATTAGAGCGTAGTAAGCTGTTCTAGACAGTCAGATAATAATGATAAATGTGCTAATAATTAAGATTGTTTAAGAATGATCACGATACAGCTTCTATATAGATAGATGAAAAACCACTAAGTTTGATAATAATACAAACCAAAATGTAAGACTGGAGACAAGGTCCAGTTTAAAGGTACAAAACAGCGTCTGTGATAATAACCCAACACTAAGTCAAACTAAGCAGCTAAGCAGGATTCCCTGCTGGAATATCCTCAACTAGAGCTCCATAGTACGGGTCACAAAGCATTTCTTCCTCGGTCAAAATACCTACAACGTTATCCTGTCAGGACGGGAGCAAGTACAACCTCTACTACTAAAGTACTGAATGTATAATGCAAGAGATGTACAACAGGAACATGGTATGATAAGACTGAAAAATAGACATACTGGAATCAGAGTAAATCATATAAAGCGGAAAATCATGGTATATCTTGATTATCATTTTAAGACACTCTTGTCAATTGTGGCATATGTACATTATGTATTAAAACTGGAGCAGGTATGAGATCGGTCAATAGGTGCTATGCTAGTTTACAGCAATGTACGTATGTACATTCCACAAGTCCAGAAACTACATTCTCAGTTTACTGCAATATACGTATGTACATTCCACAAGTCCAGAAACCGCACTGCTAGTTTACTGCAATGTACGTATGTATATTCCACAAGTCCAGAAACTATACAATTAGCATACTGCAATGTAAGTGAGTACATTCCACGAGTCCAGTAACTATACTATCAACTCTCTCATAACCCAGTAATCATCATGTAAAAGATACGGGAAATAGTGTAAAGCATGGTGGGAACTGGCAATAGTATGAAACATGTTATGATTTGACTTGCTACTCCAAGGATCAGCATTCACATGGGTTGATTAACATTCTTTTATCAAATAACAGTGTTTTAACATGTACAATTAACAAAAGACTTGCAACTGGATTAATGGTAATTCACAAGGTTGTCACATGTGCTTAACATTAAAAGACAGTAAATGAGTTTGTAGATGTACTTGCCTGGAGCAAAGCAATGCAATGACAATAAAGCTAAGATGTAGAGTGTCCTGGCACTGAAAACATATATATACTCAGACTCTAAGTTACAAGACAATATAAATACACTAGTGATGTGAGAAGGCCAAATTGGACATTGGCTAGGTGAACTTAGCCTAGGGGTTCAAATTGAAGTGATTTGGCATCTAAACTAACACATGGGTCTCCCATATTAAGGCTGGTTAGCAATCCAAATACTAGAAATACACAAAAATCACAAGTCATGACTTAGTCATAATTATTGGTAAAATAAACATTCTGTGCACTGTGTTCTAACAATTTTAGAAAATACTAGAAATCTCCAATAAATGCAAAATAATATACTGACAGAAACCTTGTTAATTATAGAAATTTATTATAATTTTTCTGGGATTTATTACCCAACAGAAATATTTTATAAAAATCAGTTTTCATAAATATATAGAAAATGAGTTCTGGTTCCATATGGCAAAACGGGGGCAAAACTGTCAACAAAATGCTACAAAATTTATATTAAATTGTCTAAATTAACAGAGAATTTTAATAGTATTTTTCCAAAATTTTTTATAGCAAGATAAGTATTTTTAGAAATTCAAAATCAATAAGTGTACAATTCTGAAATTAAAATAATTAATACTTTACTTAATTTTGTCAATGTACATATATGAACCATAGTCCAAATACATGACTCAAGACCATGTATCAAGTCCAATATGACTTGTACAAGTCTAAAATGTGAAAACACATTTGGGCCCAAATATCCATGCTAGGCTTGGACACCAAATGGTTGCAGTAATTTAAATACACAAAAATATAAATTGATAAAAGTGCAAAGTAAATATTATTATTTTAATAGGGCAAAATTACGCATAGTGGTTACAAAAGTATGACAACTTATTTTATAGAGATATTTTACACTAAGTAAAGTAAAACATATATATAAAAGTACATCTACAATATTTATATTTATACATAAATATATAGATATTTATATCAAGGATATATATACATCCATATATTAAAAGTTACATATATATATATATATATATATATATATATATATATATATATATATGTAAGGAAAATAATCAATTTATAAAGTATATATATATAATGAAACATTTAATTATAAAGTGTATAATAATGTATATATACATATGAAAACATATATATACATAATTTACTAACTATAAAAATATATACAAGAAAATATATACATATATACATATATGTATATAAATACATATAAATATATATATAAAAGTTTACTAATTATAAAATTATATATACATATAATATACTGTCAAAATACAGTATATAAAATATATATATATATATATATATATATATATACTAATATATATATATATATACACATATATATATAAATATATATATAGAAAATAGAAAAAGGAAAAAGGAAAAGAAAAACAAAAAACAAAAACAAACAGCAGGGGGGCTCGAACTCGGCCAGCCAGAGGGGGGGGGTTTAATTCGTTCGGGCTGGCCAGTGGGCCAGCTCGGTTCGGTTGTCAGGTTAGGGGTTAGCTTAATGTTTATTAGCGATTTCGCATTAATGGGTTTTATCCGCTAATTCGAACCCGAACCCGTTAGTCTAGTTTACAGTTCGTCTCGTGTCCATACAGTCCAGGACACGAGAAGTGAGATCTGACACCGTGTCGACGTGTCCATGCACTGCACGACACGCACGACACGATCTACGCGTGTCCACACTTACCACTAGGTTCGTCTAGGCTGGACGAGTCTGTGTCCGTGTATACGAGTCGAGATTCGACACGAGGACGAAGCGATACGTACGTGTCCGAGCTCGACTTGCTGTCGAGAGGGAGATCAGGCGGGGGAGGCGTCGTGGAGGCGGCGCTTGGGTGGCGCTGGGTTCGCCTCGTCGAGACGAAGGTGATGGTGGTGGTGGATGACGACGACTGTGGCTGTGGAGGCTAGACTGGGGCTCACCGGAGTTAGGTGATGGTGGATCTGGGAGTGGGAAATCACGGCGGAGCTGGGGCTGTGGTCAGTCGAGGTGGTGATGGTCTGGTCGGGGAAGGAGTGGGGGTCTTTTTATAGGGGGAGTTGAGGCGGTGGGCGGTGGATTACGGCCGGATTAGGGTTAGGGTTACGGCCGGATTAGGGTTAGGGTTAGGGGAAGGCGGTGGGGGAGATGAGGGGTTTTTAGGGTTAGGTCCCTAGAACTTAGGAAATTTTCTATAGGTCCTTTCCATTGGGTCATGCAAATATTAATTTGCAAAAGCCCTCCCGCAGTTAGTTTATGCAAATTAAATTTGCAAACAACAAATAAGAAATTACAAACAGCGTTTAAATAAATCTAAAAATTGCAAAACCTATATAAAACAATTCATTTTATTGCAAAAAGGTATTTTATGTATTTAAAACCATTTTAAAATTATTTAAAAATACAGGAAAAATTCCTAATAATTATTATAAAATATTTTAATACTAAAATAATTATTAATGGCCAATTACTATTAATAAACAAAAATTTGAAAAACAGGGGCTGACAAGTCTTCCCTCCTTGAAAAATTTCGTCCTCGAAATTTACAAGAACTGAAGACACGCGAGGCAGCTAACGTTTTAAAATAATTACAGCGATGACTAAGGCTATCTCCTAATGATGGAACGTCTATGAAACAGGTCTACTGGTCAATGGCTTGTCTTATGAGTGCAGCTACTAAATGATGGTTTGGTAAAAGTCTAATGACAGGTTACTTAATAAGGCACTAGAATCAAACAGTCATATGTAAATAAATCCAACCTGTGGCACCGTCTGTCAAGTATTCTGGCTCTGGCTCTGGGCCCTGCACTGGTACTGCTGCCTGGATGGCTAAAGGGTATGCTCTCCCTGAAGGTCCTCTGGTAAATGGCTTCGCCTTCGGGCACTCCCGAATCATATGGGTGGAAGACCCGCAAGCAAGACACTGGCTCAATTTCTTCCTACAGATGGAGACATCGTGCCCTGGCTTTTTGCAGAAGGCACAAGAGACCCACTTCTGCTGCTGGTGTCCCGGATCTCGGGCAAATGATAACTGATGCTGAGGATGAGCTGGTGGAGAATAGGCATACTGGTGCTGGGTAGTCGTCCTCTGCTGGAAAGTCTGGCGCTTGGACGGCCCGTCATGATGTGTGGTAGCTGGCCTCTTGCAAGACAAAAGACGCTCCTCGATACCTCGAGCTCTCTCCAGTAGCTGGTAGTAGTCTGTGATCCCGTTGGCCACTAGTAAGATGCTAATGTCCGGGACAAGACCATGGCAGAATCTGCGAGCCATCTCCTCCGGGTCGGCTACTAAGCTCGGGGCAAAACGACTGAGTCTGCTAAACTCACCTGCGTACTCATCGACTGTACGGCTCCCTTGTTGCAGGTTCTGGAATTGCAATCCCATGGCAACTCTAGCGGTGGTGGAGAAGAACTTCCTCTTGAACTGGATCTTGAATTGCTTCCAGTTTCCTCTGCTGCCAATGAACATCGTCTCATTTCTGAACCAGACCCCTGCCAGGTCTGCTAACAAAAATCCTGCTGCCTCGACCCAAAGGTCGTCAGGTAATCTAGCCCCTATGAGCTTCCTCTCTACGGAATCTAACCAGTCATCAGCTATAACTATGCCTTCCGTCCCAAGAAACTCCTTCGGTTTTAGGTTCATAAAACTCTTGATGCTACCTAGCCTCAATTGATGTTCTATAGGTTGCGAGACGGGGGTATGCTGAGTATTCAGGATCCCCTGGATCAAAGCCAGTAATTGGGTTCCGTCAAGGGAAATAATAGTCTGGGGAGGTATGATAGGAGGTGGAGGTAGAGGCATCTGGGTCTGCGGGGTAGGAGGTGGTGGAGGTATACCGTCACCTGAGGTGGCGGAATCGAGAGAGTGTGTAGGGTCCATCTATTTAAAAAAAGACAAAGGAATTATAAGAATAAAGCAAGCAGTCATAAGCAAACAATTTAGTTACACTACCGGTCCTACGCTGTGATGAGTTTTCCTATGTTGCAATCCTAAAATTCCTCTAGGTGTTCTAGATGTTGTTCCTAGTGTTATCTAGTTATCCTTAATTTCTGCAGGCGTGCTTGGTACAGTAACGTAACCAAACAACTTTAGTCAGGACCTTGCATGGGCCGCCAAAAAAACATGTCACGACCCGATTCCTAAATTGTTGGGCCGGGCCGAGCCATGTCCAGCCTACGCTTGATTAGAGCGTAGTAAGCTGTTCTAGACAGTCAGGTAATAATGATAAATGTGCTAATAATTAAGATAGTTTAAGAATGATCACAACACAGCTTCTATATAGATAGATGAAAAACCACTAAGTTTGATAATAATACAAACCAAAATGTAAGACTGGAGACAAGGTCCAGTTTAAAGGTACAAAACAGCGTCTGTGATAATAACCCAACACTAAGTCAAACTAAGCAGCTAAGCAGGATTCCCTGCTGGAATATCCTCAACTGGAGCTCCATAGTACGGGTCACAAAGCATTTCTTCCTCGGTCAAAATACCTACAACGTTATCCTGTCAGGACGGGAGCAAGTACAACCTCTACTACTAAAGTACTGAATGTATAATGCAAGAGATGTACAACAGGAACATGGTATGATAAGACTGAAAAATAGACATACTGGAATCAGGGTAAATCATATAAAGCGGAAAATCATGGTATATCTTGATTATCATTTTAAGACACTCTTGTCAATTGTGGCATATGTACATTATGTATTAAAACTGGAGCAGGTATGAGATCGGTCAATAGGTGCTATGCTAGTTTACTGTAATGTACGTATGTACATTCCACAAGTCCAGAAACTACATTCTCAGTTTACTGCAATGTACGTATGTACATTCCACAAGTCCAAAAACCGTACTGCTAGTTTACTGCAATGTACGTATGTACATTCCACAAGTCCAGAAACTACACAATTAGCATACTGCAATGTAAGTGAGTACATTCCACGAATCCAGTAACTATACTATCAACTCTCTCATAACCCAGTAATCATCATGTAAAAGATACGGGAAATAGTGTAAAGCATGGTGGGAACTGGCAATAGTATGAAACATGTTATGATTTGACTTGCTACTCCAAGGATCAGCATTCACATGGGTTGATTAACATTCTTTTATCAAATAACAGTGTTTTAACATGTACAATTAACAAAAGACTTGCAACTGGATTAATGGTAATTCACAAGGTTGTCACATGTGCTTAACATTAAAAGACAGTAAATGAGTTTGTAGATGTACTTGCCTGGAGCAAAGCAATGCAATGACAATAAAGCTAAGATGTAGAGTGTCCTGGCACTGAAAACATATATATACTCAGACTCTAAGTTACAAGACAATATAAATACACTAGTGATGTGAGAAGGCCAAATTGGACATTGGCTAGGTGAACTTAGCCTAGGGGTTCAAATTGAAGTGATTTGGCATCTAAACTAACACATGGGTCTCCCATATTAAGGCTGGTTAGCAATCCAAATACTAGAAATACACAAAAATCACAAGTCATGACTTAGTCATAATTATTGGTAAAATAAACATTCTGTGCACTGTGTTCTAACAATTTTAGAAAATACTAGAAATCTCCAATAAATGCAAAATAATATACTGACAGAAACCTTGTTAATTATAGAAATTTATTATAATTTTTCTGGGATTTATTACCCAACAGAAATATTTTATAAAAATCAGTTTTCATAAATATATATAAAATGAGTTCTGGTTCCATATGGCAAAACAGGGGCAAAACTGTCAACAAAATGCTACAAAATTTATATTAAATTGTCTAAATTAACAGAGAATTTTAATAGTATTTTTCCAGAATTTTTTTATAGCAAGATAAGTATTTTTAGAAATTCAAAATCAATAAGTGTACAATTCTGAAATTAAAATAATTAATACTTTACTTAATTTTGTCAATGTACATATATGAACCATAGTCCAAATACATGACTCAAGACCATGTATCAAGTCCAATATGACTTGTACAAGTCTAAAATGTGAAAACATATTTGGGCCCAAATATCCATGCTAGGCTTGGACACCAAATGGTTGCAGTAATTTAAATACACAAAAATACAAATTGATAAAAGTGCAAAGTAAATATTATTATTTTAATAGGGCAAAATTATACATAGTGGTTACAAAAGTATGACAACTTATTTTATAAAGATATTTTACACTAAGTAAAGTAAAACATATATATAAAAGTACATCTACAATATTTATATTTATACATAAATATATAGATATTTATATCAAGGATATATATACATCCATATATTAAAAGTTACATATATATATATATGTAAGGAAAATAATCAATTTATAAAGTATATATATAATGAAACATTTAATTATAAAGTGTATAATAATGTATATATACATATGAAAACATATATATACATAATTTACTAACTATAAAAATATATACAAGAAAATATATACATATATACATATATGTATATAAATACATATAAATATATATATAAAAGTTTACTAATTATAAAATTATATATACATATAATATACTGTCAAAATACAGTATATAAAATATATATATATATACTAATATATATATATATATATATATATACACATATATATATAAATATATATATAGAAAATAGAAAAAGAAAAAAGGAAAACAAAAACAAAAACAAAAACAAACAGCAGGGGGGCTCGAACTCGGCCAGCCAGAGGGGGGGGTTTAATTCGTTCGGGCTGGCCAGTGGGCCAGCTCGGTTCGGTTGTCAGGTTAGGGGTTAGCTTAATGTTTATTAGCGATTTCGCATTAATGGGTTTTATCCGCTAATTCGAACCCGAACCCGTTAGTCTAGTTTACAGTTCGTCTCGTGTCCATACAGTCCAGGACACGAGAAGTGAGATCTGACACCGTGTCGACGTGTCCATGCACTGCACGACACGTACGACACGATCTACGCGTGTCCACACTTACCACTAGGCTCGTCTAGGCTGGGCGAGTCTGTGTCCGTGTATACGAGTCGAGATTCGACACGAGGACGAAGCGATACGTACGTGTCCGAGCTCGACTTGCTGTCGAGAGGGCGATCAGGCGGGGGAGGCGTCGTGGAGGCGGCGCTTGGGTGGCGCTGGGTTCGCCTCGTCGAGACGAAGGTGATGGTGGTGGTGGATGACGACGACTGTGGCTGTGGAGGCTAGACTGGGGCTCGCCGGAGTTAGGTGATGGTGGATCTGGGAGTGGGAAATCACGGCGGAGCTGGGGCTGTGGTCAGTCGAGGTGGTGATGGTCTGGTCGGGGAAGGAGTGGGGGTCTTTTTATAGGGGGAGTTGAGGCGGTGGGCGGTGGATTACGGCCGGATTAGGGTTAGGGTTACGGCCGGATTAGGGTTAGGGTTAGGGGAAGGCGGTGGGGGAGATGAGGGGTTTTTAGGGTTAGGTCCCTAGAACTTAGGAAATTTTTTATAGGTCCTTTCCATTGGGTCATGCAAATATTAATTTGCAAAAGCCCTCCCGCAGTTAGTTTATGCAAATTAAATTTGCAAACAACAAATAGGAAATTACAAACAGCGTTTAAATAAATCTAAAAATTGCAAAACCTATATAAAACAATTCATTTTATTGCAAAAAGGTATTTTATGTATTTAAAACCATTTTAAAATCATTTAAAAATACAGGAAAAATTCCTAATAATTATTATAAAATATTTTAATACTAAAATAATCATTAATGGCCAATTACTACTAATAAACAAAAATTTGAAAAACAGGGGCTGACATGTCCTTTGAGACTTGAGATGTATTATGTTTGTTGTTATTGTGTCGTATAGACACTTATACTTATTTCCCTTTTTATTGTACTTCCTTTGAGATTTTCATATCTATGATATCGTGCTATTTCTATCTTAGATTGTGATTGAGATGTACCTTCTATTTGTCCTACGTGCGGAGAGTATATCTTGTGCAGTTATATTTATGCTGTGTTAGATGTTGTGACCTAGGACAACGTTCTACCGCCGACACTGCGGCGTAGGCTGGACGTACCCACTTTTCGTGCCCCTACACTGGGTGCGGGTCGTGACAATTCACAACAAATAAGATGTCCGGTTTAATGCACTGAGGTAAGTACAATAATTTGCCTATTGCACTTAGACATGGAACATCATGGTTCAATACCTCTTTGTTGTATCTTTTAGGACGGAATAGGTCTTGTACATCTAGAGAACGGATAACCATGAGTGTACTAGAGGGTTATGCTTTGACGTAACCTTTCTTGGTATAACTCGATTGGTGAACCAAAACACCATCGATTCAATGCTGAAGCTGCATGCCTAAGTAAAATATGGTTTTCCAAGATTCTACATCTCAATTTTGATTTCAGGTACAAGAAAGTTTTCTCAAGCCTTTTAGAAGTCCAGATGAGATTCATATTATTAACATAGACTGCTACAATCACAGGTCCATAATATAATTTACTGATAAACACGCAAGGGAATACTTTATCATTCACATATCCCTGACTGATCAAGTACTCACTTAGGCGATTATACTACATTCATTTAGATTATTTTAATCCATAAAATAAGTGCCTCAACCTGATCGAGAGCGTGTTTCGCGGTCTGGACTACTTGCATCAGTTAGATGAAGACCTTCAGATACATTCATATAGATCTTAATATTTAATTTCCCAAACAAATATGTTGTAACCACATCCATCAACTGCATGTTCGATTTTTCGAAAACTACCAAACTCACTAGGTAGCGGGACGTAATAATGAATATTACGGGAGAATAAGTCTACTTGTAATAAATGCCAGCCTGTTGAGAGAAGCAATGCACCAAAATGCGTGCTTTACATTGCACTATTTCATTTTCTTGTTTTACTTCTGTAAAACCCGCAAGCTAATTTTTCTGGAATTTTGGATAAATTGGAATTGTTGCATTTTTGGGTTAATAGTCAGATTTTGTTTTGTCAGCATAGTCCTAAATTTCCAGCTAGAATTTTAGTCTTATATTATTATTAGTATTACTATTATTATTATTATTATTTAAGTCAGATCAAGAAAATATTATTTTTAAAATTAATTATGGGTTTTTTGATTGTGGACTGTCCCGATCCTGTGCCCGGGGTCCGACCCCGAGTTCGGACACCAGACCCCGTTTTTCGAACTCACTCTTGGATTCTCCATTAAAACCTGAAACTAATCCATTTATAATATATATATATATATATATATATATATATATATATATATATATATATATACCCAACCTAAATATATATATATATATATATATATATATATATATATATATATATATATATATATATATATATATATATATATAAAATATATATATATATATATATATATATATATATATATATATATATATATTTAGGTTGGGTATATATATATATATATATATATATATATATATATATATATATATATATATATCCTTCCCTCTCCTCCCGGGTTCGAGACTGTCCCCCCTCCGTCGTGGATCCCCGCCGCTCCCTCCGCCGTGGTGAAGCTTCCGCTCCCCCCCTCGGGGTCGAGCCCCCTCCCTGGGGAAGAGCCTCCCCTCCGGCTCCCCCGGGTCGAGCTCCCCTCCGGCTCACCCGGGTCGAGCTCCCCTCCTCCATTCTTCCTTCCTGGGTCGAGCCCCCTCTCCTCCGTCGCGGTTCCCCGCCCCCTCCCCGGGGTCGAGCCTCTCCCCTCCGGCTCCCCCGGGTCGAGCCTCCTCCGCCGTGGCTCCGCGGCTCCCTCCCAGGTCGAGCCCCCTCCGCCGGCTCCCTCCCAGGTCGAGCGCCCCCTGGTCGGGCCCCACTCCTTTCCTCTCACATAACTCTCTTCATAAACCACTCCTTACTATTTCCTCCATCACCAAACCCTCCTCTACCCATCCCTTCCCCCACGCTCCGCCGGCCGCCCGGCCAGATCCGCCTCCTCGGTCCCGACCTCCAGTTGTCTGCGCCCGTCCGCGACCTCCCAGTGGCTTCCGTTTCTGCTCAAGCCCCGACCCAGCGGCTGTGCCGCCTTCCTCGTCGGACCCGAAACCGCTCGGAACCCTTTCCGGAGGACCCCCGCAACTCCGCCGCCCTGGACCCCTGCGGCCCAGATCCGGTCGACCCGTTGTCCGCACGCTCCCCCGGAGACCCGATTCTGCTGTCTCACGGCCCTCCTCGCTGTCTATGATTTTATCATTTAAAGAAAGTTAGTTTTATATATATTATTATATACAAGTTTTGCCAACTAAATTATAATTTGCTATTTTCTCCAATAAATCAGTAATCGATTTATCCTGTTAATTGATAACCAATATAGTTTACGACGTTAGACGGATTTTGTTAGATTAATTAAATAACTTAAAACTTGACTAGAGTTTGTTTCTAGAAATTGTAACTAGCACACCTAGATATGGCTTCCTACGTTTCTAAGTCAGGATTCTCAACTGTAGGATTTCGAGGACGTAGTTGACTTCCTCTCCAGTGCCGACATCCTGATCCAGTCATACAAATAAAGGCATGTTACGGTTATGTTTTCCTGTATTTTATTTAGTAATTGTCATGTTTGCATGCTTAAACCACATTGCAACACGGAACCCTCTTATAGGGTTCAAATATTGATTGATATTGATTGTGGGGATATTGGGGGAGTAGTGTAGCGTCTATGACCAATACTCCTCATATTGCATATTGTTATTGTGCGAGCTTACCCCTCTTACACACGAGAATAGGCCGTATCGCATCGCTAGGATGCTATTGTACAACCCAAACCGGTCATAGATGTTACCTATTCAAATCACATTGTTTCAAATATTGAATTGCTGACAATTGCTGGAAAATATTGTTCAAAGTATTTCAACTGTTTAAAATTGCATCTTTCCATTATTACTTAGAATGTCAGATTATGTACTCGTACTTGCTCCTTTTCTGACTGGATCCCCCCAATAGGTGATGTTGATGAGGCCGAGCTATTGTTCAATAGCTACTATGACCCAATATTATATTCTGTGGTGTTGCCAGAGTCCCCTTTGGAGGATGTAGAACCTAAGGCCGATGAGCCGACCGTCTAGCTAGTTGCTTTCCAATTACCTAGTTTTATTGTATTGGAGTTTGTTGATTTGAATTCAGTATTTTATTTTCAGTACTTTTATTTCCAGTTGTATCCTTTCAATTGTTGAGTAAAAAGTTTTTAAAAATTTTCGTATATTCGAGCTGTGATAAATGTATTGATGTTGTTGTGAATACCTGCATATATAATAGCTTACTATCGCTGTCTCACAACGGTGCAGGCTGGGCATGATCCGATTTGACCCAATAATTTGGGATCGGATCGTGACATATTTTTAGTGGTGGCCCATGCAGGTCGATCAACAACTTAAGTGAACATACCTAGAAACAAATAGAACACTAGAATATTGATTTGTCACAACATAGGACCGAATTATCTATATATAAGTAACTATTTTTGCTTGCTTATAGGACAGTAGGTTACCTTGTTTATGCTTGCCCCTAAACTTGCCAGACTATGAAAACAACTTGACCTATGCCTAA
Organism: Iris pallida; assembly: GCA_029216955.1. Taxonomy (NCBI): domain Eukaryota; kingdom Viridiplantae; phylum Streptophyta; class Magnoliopsida; order Asparagales; family Iridaceae; genus Iris; species Iris pallida. Next base: position 13,344,680 of record JANAVB010039220.1, read on the forward strand.
CAGTCGATACTAGCAAGATCTTATTTTCAATGCATGACGCAAGAAAACATGACAAGAGAATCGCAGTAGTAGATTGAGCAGTGGGAGGCTGCTCGAACCAGACCAGGACCGAAAGAGTTAATGATACCTAGAATTATTGATTAGCACTAGATGATACCCTACCGAAGCATAACATATTACCCTTGATTATACTTTACATGGTGAACAGAGAGTCTACTATATTTACCATGTTACAATATAGGGCCAAAATTATTTATTTTTAAAATATTTATTTTGGCTTACTTATAGTTTTATAGGCTACCTTGCTTACGTTTGTACCTAAACCTTATCTAGATTAGGCCGATTATATGATGGTATGTTTTACTGCCTATTTTATTTTCTAGATTTTTTTGGTATATTTTAGTGTTCCATGTCTTTCGGGATTATCTCCTTCCATATTTTATCATATTCTAGCATCCATTAGGATCTATACTCTTTCGCTAGTTATAGATTAATATTTTAGTTTTTTTTCTTTTCTTTCTCAATCTTCTCCTTCAACAACCTATTTTCAATTTCTCTATTAGTTTGATCAAATCTTACTACTCTATCTTTAGTTAGGATCTAGATCCAATCATTATTTATAGTTTCAAATTCTCCTTTAGCAAACCTAATAAACTCTTATCTATCCAAAGTATTTTTACGACTAGTGTATCCACCTATTTGTCTTGACCTTATTTCCAATTGACTTTCTCAGAACCAATTTCGGACCAAATTCTTTTGGAACCATAAAGCCCCAAGGTTAATTGTTATCAAAGAATTGGTTCAACTTAGCTGGTTCACATATATAACGCCCCAGTCCCAAAATACGTAGGACTAGGAACGTAGACATGCCAGCTGTATTCATACGAAGTATACTCCAATATATGGAAGCCTCGTATAAATACATAAGCTGTAAAATGCAGTAAAACCACAACTAATCTCATCCACACAGAATAAATGAATAAAAGATCATATACTAAGAATAAATTTGTCTTGATACAATATGTTGGGCGGAGACAAATCCACTACCAACAAAACATGGAAAAGTACATAGAAAGTATAATGAGTGGCGAGCGAAGCGAAGACGATCCAAATGGAATCATCCTCGAAGAAACGGCAATGAACACGGCTAGAGCTAGAACACCTGCGAAAGACAATAGCAAACACCTGGCAAGACAACCAGGTCCTCAGAGGGACGTAACAAGACACATAATAGCATGCCATATAAACTGAATAAATATTGCTCAATAAATAAGTCAATCGAATTTATAACATAGTCCAATACGCACCTACTGAACGAGCGTACCATCCCCCCAACCAAACAAGGACAGGAGATTGTAAACTAATTCACGGCGACGTATCTTCCCATGCTAAGAATCCGATATGGCATCCGGACCCCAACAAGGTTCAATACCTTCTCATCGAAGTAGTAAGTCATACCTACAACCAAACAAGGACAAGATGTGACGAACTAATCCGCGACAAGTTATTGTTCCATGTCACGGTCAGATACAAGTACCCAAACCAAAAGTACTCGTACCTAACGGATAGGGTAGCCTACCGTTCTATGTGAAATGTAGTTAAGAACAATCCTACCTACGCATGGACCCTGGCTGAATAGGATCGGCATAGTCCCCTCTTGGGCACCAGAGGCCCCAGCAGGAGGAGCATGGGTCATCAACCCCGTATCTCCAGCGGAGAGTCCGGGTCACAAGGGAAGTGCATCGAAGCCCATACGCTAAGGAATTGTCCTCCCCGCCCAATGCCTACTGTGTTGTATCCACAACACAAACCACTATAACCGCTAAGTCAAACTAGCATGCAACCTCTATTAGCGGTTATTCCTATCGCACGGCTTGTACGTACAGGTGGCCAGCCAATCATGCACTTCCGTGTTCTACATGCGACACACAACTTCGTGTTTACAACGTGTCAAGGCCAATGAATGCAACACACAAGGTGGTCCCTTAAATCTAGGTTTAATGTGAGAAAAATAATACATAGCAGGAAATATAAAAGAACAGTAAGTTCTAAAAGTTATGCCATGTATCACAGTTTATTTTGCATAAAGAAAATAATAAACATGCATGTAATATGAGCTAAAATAATTAAACAGCTAATGGCAAGGTGTCTTGCCTGGTAGGGCGCCTGGTGTGCTGCGATGATCAATGTGGCACGATCTGCAACTTCGGTGCAACAACTGTACAAGGGAACCTCTGATGGCGATACGGAATATGTCATTGAGTCCGGAAGGGTCAATTTAGTTAAGGTGGACATAGGGTAGGTACGAAGTTGGCTAGGGTATAGGGAGAATGGGATTGGTCATGGAAAGGAGAAAAGTCAAGAATAATAATAATAATATATATACGATTTTTAGAAAACTAAATACTTAAAGATATATTTACTAGTAAAACAAAATGTTGGAAAACAGAGGAGTGATTAGATTTAGGCTAGAACCCAAAGTTTGTATACCCATTCTTTATAATAGAAACTAAACTTCATAAACACGATATTTCAAATAATTAGTCGAAAATATTAATAACTTGTTTAGGCCAAAACCATATCTTTGTCAAATACATTTATATACAAATAATTCGAGAAAGTACTGTAGAGTCCAAATTTACTTTTGAAATTAGCTAGAACATATTTGTAACATTTTTCCAAAATGATAAATAATGCAAGTAATAATATTTAGCAAGAAAAAAAATTAATAATGATAATAAAAATAACAGTAGTAACTAGTGTTGATGTTGTTAAAAATAATATAACATCCATAAATTCCTAGTACACATGGAAAGCAATAGAATAATATGTAGTACTATTTATATCTTACACAAAAATCAAACAAAAACAAAAACAAAAACCAAAGAAAGAAACTGTTTAATAATAAGAATAGTAATAATAATTATAATAATAATAATAACAGTAAAAGGAATTAATAATATAATAATACTAATAATAATAATAATAATAATAAATAAACAGTCAATTGTAAAATATCGGATTCCTTTTCTTCTCATTCATCAGAGAGGAGGAGAGAGAGAGGAGCAGAGTAGAGATCGAGAAGTGAGAGAGAAGGCGGAGAGGGCGAGGGAGAGCGGGTGGCGGTCCGATCTCGGCGGAGGGGCGGAGCTTGGGTGGCGTTGGGGAGAGGGGAAACGCCGGCGTCTTAGGGCATGGCGACGAGGAGGCGGTGGCGCGCGGGGCTCGCGCGCAGTCTCCGGCCCAGTGGCGGACGGCGGAGTTTCACCAGAGAAGGAGGCCAGGCGGTGCGGGGAAAAACTACGGCGGAGTCGAGCGTGGTGGACGAGTCGGCGGAGGAATCGTCGGCGGCGGAGCGCTGGTCTCGGCGCGCGGCGGACACGGCGACTACGGGTACGGGGGTTTGTCGGGTCACTGCTCCGGCGGTGGGTTTTCACACGGTGGAAGGAAGCACGGAGGACGGGAAGAAGAGCGGAGAGGGCGGCGGTCAGGGTTTGCTCGGGGAAGAGGGTTCGGTTTCTCGCGGCGCGCTGGGCGAGCGGCGGCGGATGGATCTGAGCGCTGGCAGCGCTCGGCGGTCTCGGTGGTGGCGCCGCGGCTGTCAGCGCCTACGGAGGGGAGCGTCGGCGGGGCCGGTGTATCTCGCGCGGTGGCCGGCGCCGCAGCAACGGGGCGCGGATCTCGGCGAGGCGGAGTCCAGGTGATTTTTTAGGTTTCCTTTTCTCTTTCCTCTGCGTGTGGTGGTGGTGTTGGCTGACTTGGGCTGTTGGTCGGGAATCGATTGGCGGTGGATCAGTTGGGTTGGTCGGGGTGGACGTGACGATAGTGACGGTGGTGGTGGTTGTGATGGATGTTGTCGGAAGACGGTATCGGGCTATCGTGGTGGTGGCTGGTGGGGTTCCAGTGGTGGTCGTGGGTGATGCTGATGATGGTGCCGGGGTAGTCGGGTGTGTGGTGTTGGTAGGCTGTAGGTGCTGCCGGGGGTGGTCTGTGCCAGGGAGTCGAGATGGGATGTTGGCGAGGGTGGTGGTAGTAGGGCGGTTGACGGTGGTGGAGACGGAAAGAAGAAGGACGACGATGTCGATGAGACGAGGGCGACGACTGGGTTAGGTTAGGGTTTTCATTTACGTCGGGGTGTGTCCGACACGAGAAAATTGTAGATGTAAAAGAACTGGAATAAGAATCTGGGCACGGACACGGACACTGCACTTGTGGTGGAATATTTGTGGAAAAAAAATTCGTGGATGAATAATGTGGAGGAGTACCTGCCTATATTTATAGGATGTGGGAATTCCCACTTCGGATAGGATTAGGAATAGTTTAAACCCAATAATAGATAGTTCCAAATTAAATTTAAAAGCAATCAAATCAAAATCAAATCCGAATCCAAATCCAATTAAATCTAATCAAATCCTATCCTTTATTTTAAAACAATTAAGATAAACCAATTTCCAAATATAGATACTTATTTAAATAAATCATAGATTCAAATCAAGAATTAAATCTCTACAATAATTTTGAAATATATTTTTCCAATAATATTAATAATAATAATTTTGAAAATAATAAATATTTATAAATATCCTTTTTGAATAATAAAATATTATTATAAATAAATTTTGAAAATTATATTTTTATTTACAATAACTAGCAAAATTTTTATGAAATGTGTGCACGTACTAAAAATATTATTTATTCTAAATAACTGCCATAAACGAAAGACTTTTATAAATACAATAAATAAAATACCAACTTGGAAACTTTGGTACGATAGTTAAAATAATTATTATATAAATAAAAATGTTTTTCTAAAAATATGTACGCTCGTACATATTCGCACTCGTCGAGCAAAACGAAAAATAAAATTCCGTGCACGACGTACAATACGACTACGCGACGAACAATACAAAAATTTTAAATCAGTACAAATAATTAAATAAATAAAAAAATAGTAGAAATTTAGGGGTTTTACATCCTACCCAACTTATAAGAATTTCGTCCTCAAAATTAAGAATTAGGAGGGGGGTGAAAGGCACAAGGGGGTATCGATAAGAAAACATAGTCAAATCAAGACAAGGGAACGACGTTTAATGAAAACTTGCATTAGCATCGTGATTTCAATAAGGCGAAGATAGTCATGGATTAACGCAAGAAATGTTTAAGATGACGCGCAATAAAGAATAGTATGGGTTCAAGTAAAATAAAATAATTTAGAGACCTAAAAGTTATGGTCTCTTGAGAGTAGGTTGAGGGCACAATTAGAGAATGAGTTAGATTTACTCGATTAGAAGGTCATAAGAGTAATTATAGGGCCGAGAAGGAGGGCGAGGAGTTTAGGATGAAGATATATCAATATCGAGCGAGAATAGTCGATAGGAAGGATAGTGGAAGTTCTAGTATAAGGCCTTCGTCCTTCTAAAATAGGTGAAGGCGAAAGCAATATAGAGTTCGAAGGAGACGCTATCGAATACGAATACGTGATTCAAGAACGATCGAATAATTTCAAAAGGAATTGTCAAGGCAGTCGTGGATGGATTTCTAGAGGGCAAGTTTAATTATGTCCCATCCACGTAGAATAATAAACAAAGGCGAACCAAAGTGCACTCGGTTGATCAGACCATCATGCACCGGTTCTGACTTGACCATATGTTAGTGGACATGCCCACATAACATATGTCTTGAAACAAGCTTGATAAAAGAATAAGCTTGCAAATACTAGGCTATATTAGCATCATTAGTTAAAATGGTAAATACGAGAGATTAATATTTAAAGAAGGTAGAATGATTCTAAGTCATACAGTTGTCCTATAGTCTTCTTGTCCAAGTCCTTGGTTGGCTAGAAGGGTTAGGTCTTCTAGATTCTAGGATCTAATAAGCTTGCTAATATAGGTCACTAGGTCAAAAGGGTTGCTAGGTCATAAGGTAGTCTACCCAACTTAAAGAATGAAACTAATGGTGTTTGGGACATCTAACTAGTAGGGTCAATCTCTAGCAAGCACGAAAGGAAGATAAGAATAGGGATAGAAGGAAGCAAGCAAGATGCAATTAATGAGTCAAAAGGTAGATAAAATCAAGGAAAGAGGTCAAGTATGTGGATGAGATCCTAGACTTCTAATCCTATACGCAGGCTTGCTTGGTACGGTAAAGTATCCAAACAATTTATCTTGACCTGCATGGGCCACCACAAAAACATGTAACGCCCCAGTCCCAAAATACGTAGGACTAGGAACGTAGACATGCCAGCTGTATTCATACGAAGTATACTCCAATATATGGAAGCCTCGTATAAATACATAAGCTGTAAAATGCAGTAAAACCACAACTAATCTCATCCACACAAAATAAATGAATAAAAGATCATATACTAAGAATAAATTTGTCTTGATACAATATGTTGGACGGAGATAAATCTACTACCAACGAAACATGGAAAAGTACATAGAAAGTGTAATGAGTGGCGAGCGAAGCGAAGACGATCCAAATGCAATCATCCTCGAAGAAACGGCAATGAACACGGCTAGAGCTAGAACACCTGCGAAAGATAATAGCACAAACCTGGCAAGACAACCAGGTCCTCAGAGGGACGTAACAAGACACATAATAGCATGCCATATAAACTGAATAAATATTGCTCAATAAATAAGTCAATCGAATTTATAACATAGTCCAATACGCACCTACTGAACGAGCATACCATCCCCCCAACCAAACAAGGACAGGAGATGGTAAACTAATTCACGACGACGTATCTTCCCATGCTAAGAATCCGATATGGTATCCGGACCCCAACAAGGTTCAATACCTTCTTATCGAAGTAGTAAGTCACACCTACAACCAAACAAGGACAAGATGTGACGAACTCATCCGCGACAAGTTATTGTTCCAAGTCACGGTCAGATATAAGTACCCAAACCAAAAGTACTCGTACCTAACGGATAGGGTAGCCTACCGTTCTATGTGAAATGTAGTTAAGAACAATCCTTCCTACGCATGGACCCTGGCTGAATAGGATCGGCATAGTCCCCTCTTGGGCACCAGAGGCCCCAGCAGGAGGAGCATGGGTCATCAACCCCGTATCTCCAGCGGAGAGTCCGGGTCACAAGGAAAGTGCATCGAAGCCCATACGCTAAGGAATTGTCCTCCCCGCCCAATGCCTACTGTGTTGTATCCATAACACAAACCACTATAACCGCTAAGTCAAACTAGCATGCAACCTCTATTAGCGGTAATTCCTATCGCATGGCTTGTACGTACTGGTGGCCAGCCAATCACGCACTTCCGTGTTCTACATGCGACACACAACTTCGTGTTTACAACGTGTCAAGGCCAATGAATGCAACACACAAGGTGGTCCCTTAAATCTAGGTTTAATATGAGAAAAACAATACATAGCGGGAAATATAAAAGAACAGTAAGTTCTAACAGTTATGCCATGTATCACAGTTTATTTTGCATAAAGAAAATAATAAACATGCATGTAATATGAGCTAAAATAATTAAACAGCTAATGGCAAGGTGTCTTGCCTGGTAGGGCGCCTGGTGTGCTGTGATGATCAATGTGGCACGATCTGCAACTTCGGTGCAACAACTGTACAAGGGAACCTCTGATGGCGGTACGAAATGTGTCATTGAGTCCGGAAGGGTCAATTTAGTTAAGGTGGACATAGGGTAGGTACGGAGTTGGCTAGGGTATAGGGAGAATGGGATTGGTCATGGAAAGGAGAAAAGTCAAGAATAATAATAATAATAATATATATACAATTTTTAGAAAACTAAATACTTAAAGATATATTTACTAGTAAAACAAAATGTTGGAAAACAGAGGAGTGATTAGATTTAGGCTACAACCCAAAGTTTTGTATAGCCATTCTTTATAATAGAAACTAAACTTCATAAACACGATACTTCAAATAATTAGTCGAAAATATTAATAACTTGTTTAGGCCAAAACCATATCTTTGTCAAATACATTTATATACAAATAATTCGAGAAAGTACTGTAGAGTCCAAATTTACTTTTGAAATTAGCTAGAACATATTTGTAACATTTTCCAAAAATGATAAAATAATGCAAGTAATAATATTTAGCAAGAAAAATAATAATAATAATAATAAAAATAACAGTAGTAACTAGTGTTGATGTTGTTAAAAATAATATAACATCCATAAATTCCTAGTACACATGGAAAGCAATAGAATAATATGTAGTACTATTTATATCTTACACAAAAATCAAACAAAAACAAAAACAAAAACCAAAGAAAGAAACTGTTTAATAATAAGAATATTAATAATAATTATAATAATAATAATAACAGTAAAAGGAATTAATAATAATAATAATAATAATAATACTAATAATAATAATAATAAATAAACAATCAATTATAAAATATCGGATGCCTTCTCTTCTCATTCATTAGAGAGGAGGAGAGAGAGAGGAGCAGAGTAGAGATCGAGAAGTGAGAGAGAAGGCGGAGAGGGCAAGGGAGAGCGGGTGGCGGTCCGATCTCGGCGGAGGGGCGGAGCTTGGGTGGCGTTGGGGAGAGGGGAAACGCCGGTGTCTTAGGGCACGGCGACGAGGAGGCGGTGGCGCGCGGGGCTCGCGCGCAGTCTCCGACCCAGTGGCAAACGACGGAGTTTCACCGGAGAAGGAGGCCAGGCGGTGCGGGGAAAAACGACAGCGGAGTCGAGCGTGGTGGACGAGTCGGCGGAGGAATCGCCGACGGCGGAGCGCTGGGCTCGGCGCGCGGCGGACACGGCGACTACGGGTACGGGGGTTTGTCGGGTCACTGCTCCGGCGGTGGGTTTTCACACGGTGGAGGGAAGCGCGGAGGACGGGAAGAAGAGCGGAGAGGGCGGCGGTCAGGGTTTGCTCGGGGAAGAGGGTTCGGTTTCTCGCGACGCACTGGGCGAGCGGCGGCGGATGGATCTGAGCGCTGGCAACGCTCGACGGTCTCGGTGGTGGCGCCGCGACTGTCAACGCCTACGGAGGGGAGCGCCGGCGGGGGTGGTGGATCTCGCGCAGTGGCCGGTGCCGCAGCAACGGGGCGCGGATCTCGGCGAGGCGGAGTCCAGGTGATTTTCTAGGTTTCCTTTTCTCTTTCCTCTGCGTGTGGTGGTAGTATTGGCTGACTTGGGCTGTTGGTCGGGAATCGATTGGCGGTGGATCGGTTGGGTTGGTCGGGGTGGACGTGACGATAGTGACGGTGGTGGTGGTTGTGATGGATGTTGTCGGGAGACGGTATCGGGCTATCGTGGTGGTGGCTGGTGGGGTTCCAGTGGTGGTCGTGGGTGATGCTGATGAAGGTGCCGGGGTAGTCGGGTGTGTGGTGTTGGTAGGCTGTAGGTGCTGCTGGGGTGGTCTGTGCCAGGGAGTCGAGATGGGATGTTGGCGAGGGTGGTGGTAGTAGGGCGGTTGACGGTGGTGGAGACGGGAAGAAGAAGGGCGACGATGTCGATGCGACGAGGGCGACGACTGGGTTAGGTTAGGGTTTTCATTTACGTCGGGGTGTGTCCGACACGAAAAAATTGTAGATGTAAAAGAACTGGAATAAGAATCTGGGCACGGACACGGACACTGCACTTGTGGTGGAATATTTGTGGAAAAAAATTCGTGGATGAATAATGTGGAGGAGTACCTGCCTATATTTATAGGATGTTGGAATTCCCACTTCGGATAGGATTAGGAATAGTTTAAACCCAATAATAGATAGTTCCAAATTAAATTTAAAAGCAATCAAATCAAAATCAAATCCGAATCCAAATCCAATTAAATCTAATCAAAATCCTATCCTTTATTTTAAAAACAATTAAGATAAACCAATTTCCAGATATAGATACTTATTTAAATAAATCATAGATTCAAATCAAGAATTAAATCTCTACAATAATTTTGAAATATATTTTTCCAATAATATTAATAATAATAATTTCGAAAATAATAAATATTTATAAATATCCTTTTTGAATAATAAAATATTATTATAAATAAATTTTGAAAATTATATTTTTATTTATAATAACTAGCAAAATTTTTATGAAATGTGTGCACGCACTAAAAATATTATTTATTCTAGATAACTACCATAAACGAAAGACTTTTTTAAATACAATAAATAAAATACCAACTTGGAAACTTTGGTACGATAGTTAAAATAATTATTATATAAATAAAAAATATTTTTCTAAAAATATGTACGCTCGTACATATTCGCACTCGTCGAGCAAAACGAAAAATAAAATTCCGTGCACGACGTACAATACGACTACGCGACGAACAATACAAAAATTTTAAATCAGTACAAATAATTAAATAAATAAAAAAATAGTAGAAATTTAGGGGTTTTACAACATATCTCCCAAGGGAACTATTTTTCGAAGAATAATTCCAATATGGATTGATATTTCCTAAGTTATTCCAAGTACAAAAAATATTTTTATTTGTTGATTTCCTCCATTCAACTCGAAACCTTACTCTCTCTATGCAACTTATTGATCAATTCAAGGTCTAGAAATCTTCTTAACTCAATACTTGAGTATCATGAAGCAGGAACGGCCAGAGAATTGATTCTATTTTATTATTGAATTTCCTTTAGTCATTAGAAAACTTTTGAATTGTTGAGCTATCTCTTTGAAATTTCCATGGACAAAGTTGAGAAAATATTCAGTGATCTAATATGGCTTCACAATATGCATTGTAGCCATTTATTTGAATTATGGAAACTGTGAGTTTACTGTAGCCAGTTGCGCACTGGCGAGGCATAGACTCTAAGTTGAAGTAATTTCATGTGTTCATAGGTTTTCGGATACTATTGAGACTATGTCCTAAATGCATCATATTTGTCTCCTATGTTGTTCAGCCAGAAAATGGATAAAGTTGTTAGACTACTCGGTAACCTATCATTATTCAAGTTATGGAGCCAAAAATTCATTGCAGTCAGGTGCACTCTGGCGAGGCATGAATTTGAGGCAAAGTGACTTCAGATATATTTGGTTTCCGAATATTATTAAGACTATATTCATACCATGATTGTCTTTTTAGCACCATCAAATTATTCTGACTTTTGCCCGATTCGAAGATTTATGTTTCTAGCGGATGTCTCCATTTCAGAAATCTCTTATCACAGCCAGAAAGAATATATTTCCTATGAAGTTCTACTTGATTTTCCTAGAAACTTATTAGGACCATATCAATCTCTTTTGACTCAAACTCTTTCAAGGTTCAATTTTAGGGTGTTGCATATATTTTGTGGATAGCTTTATATATTAATAGTTGATACATCTTGTGGATGACTTTACGTTTATAGTTGATAGTTATATACGGAAGAATATATTGATACCCATCCCATTTCTAGTAAGGGCATCTTTGGGATCAATATTAGCTAGCTAAAGGGTAGAAAATGTAGAAGAATACCTTGAGTAAGCTAGTCTTGAGAGAGTGGTACATCTTAGCTTGTGACTTATTTGGGTTAGAACCGTTGGTGGTGCTCTCTAGTGTATAAACCTCATTCAAACAAATGATGGTATTTGACGATTTTGAATTTTATACTTAAAGGAAGAGTTATTGAAGATAAAGGAAGACGTAGGTAGAGTTAGCGAGGAAAGTATAGGATTTGGTAATGTTCTCCCATGGAGGAAGTGAATTTGGATAACATGTATAAACATGTGAATATAATGATCAAGTAAAGAAACACTTGACGAGGATTAACTTTTATGGTTAGATGACTACTATACCTAGAAGGGACAGATATAGCCATGGAAGGAATAACACGAGCAATAGAATGATATGTTCTAGAGAAGGAATAGGCAGAGAGGAATTGAGATAAGACCATTGGCATACAACGAAGGATGAAAAATTAATTTAGGTGATTTATGATTCTATATATATATATTTAGTTTTAATACCTTGACAGATATCTTAGTTTTATGTAAATACCGAAAGTTCAGCTAGTTAGAGATTGGTTTTGCATGGTATTAATAAGATAGTTATCTTGTAAGTCTTTTTTCTACACATCTTATCTTCTGACCGTTGAAATAGTAAAACGATATTCTTTCTATTCCCTTTTATCACCACTCGACTCTCAGTGGAATTATCTTACTCGATTATATTCCTATCATAGTTGTATTATTCTAATCATCCTTGCATCCTAGCATCATACAACTTTTTATCTTTTCTGAGTCACAAACCCATGTACCCCATTCCAATTTGATTTGACATTTAGTCCCTCATCTCGAAAGATTCCATTACTTTCCGCCTTCTCAATAAACTGTTGACATTCGCTCATTTCTTGCCTTTTCTGTTTCACGAGACCTCATTTGATTTGCTCCTATTTCTTTATGATCATAATTGTACCTAGATTTTCTCATGCCCAAAATGATTTTTGATTGTACCCCCGGCCCTTATCCTTGAAATTTCGAGGACAAAATTTTCTAAGGAGGGAAGGTTGTAAAACCCCAACCTGATTTTTCTGGAATTTTTGGATAAATTGGAATTGTTGCATTTTTGGGTTAATAGTCAGATTTTGTTTTGTCAGCATAGTCCTAAATTTCCAGCTAAAATTTTAGTCTTATATTATTATTAGTATTACTATTATTATTATTATTATTATTATTATTATTATTATTATTATTATTATTATTATTTAAGTCGGATCAGGAAAATATTATTTTTAAAAATTAATTATGGGATTTTTGATTGTGGCCTGTCCCGATCCCGTGCCCGGGGCCCGACCCCGAGTCCGGACACCAGACCCCGTTTTCCGAACTCACCCTTGGATTCTCCATTAAAACCTGAAATTAAATCCACTTATATCTATATATATATTTTTTTTCCATTTATATCTATATATCTATATATATATATATATATATATATATATATATATATATATATAATATATATATATATATATATATATATATTTTATATATATATATATATATATATATATATATATATAGGTTGGGTTAATAAAAAAATATATATAGGTTGGGTTAATATGATTTATTAAAAAAAAAAAACCAAAAACCTTTTCCTCCAGACCAGCACTTCCCCTCTCCCCACTTTCTCCTACAACCCCTCCTCTCCACACTACTTCCCCATTTTCTCTCACATAACTCTCTTCATAAACATTCCTCACCATTTCCTCCTTCACCAAACCCTCCTCTTCCCATCCCTTCCTCCAAGCTCCGTCGGCCGCCCGGCCAGATCCGCCTCCTCGGTTCTAACCCCCAATTGCTGGCGCCCGTCCGCGACCTTCCAGCGGCCTCCGTCGCCGCTCGAGCCCCGACCCCACGGCTGCGCCGCCTTCCTCGTCGGACCCGAGCCCGCTCGGCCCCGTGCGGCCCAACCGACCGAAACCCTTTCTGGAGGACCCCCGCAACTCCGTCTCCCTAGACCCCCACGGCCCAGATCCGGTCGACCCGTTATCCGCACGCTCCTCCGGAGACCCGATCCTGCTGTCTCGCGGCCCTCCTCGCCGTCCGTGCCGTCCCTCGTGGATCCTCTCCGTTGGCCCGGCCACTCTGCTTCCGGCCCTCCGCCTTCGGTCCCGTGGCCGCCGTGCCCCAGTCCAGCTCCCCTCGTCGCCCATGGATCCGTCTTCCGTCGATCTCGGCCATTTCCTGCTGTCCGTGCATTTCCCCGTGACCTGCGGCCTCTATCGCGCTTCCCGCGACTAGCCAACGCCTCTCGCGCGTTCCCTTCGCTGTTCGCGCACCCTACGACGCTGTCCGTGGCTTTCGTAGTGCATCGTGACGCTATTCGAAGACTCTTGAGTCCGTGACGACACGTCCCGAGTCCGAGGCCACCCTTCGGACTCCGTCATCGAGCCTCTCGGTAAATTTCTTGATAGTCAGACTAGTTCGTCCCTTCCGTAGAGTCGATGATGATGCGGTCCCGATCCCGCTATGGGAATCGGCTTCGAATAGTTGCGATAGTGGTTTTTTTCGGACTTTTCGAGTTCGTTTCGGATTTAGGCTTTTATTCTGTGGCATTTCCTTGGTATAGTTGTGTTCTGTGATTCTTGGGTTTTGATTTTAGAATATATCATTATTCCATTTAGTTTGCATGTGCTGTGTGTGTCTTTAGGCTACTATTTTCATTAGTAACTATGGTGTGGTGTTGTTTTGGACCTTTCAAAGTCCTGTGATTTCGGGTTTTGGACCTTTCAAAACCTGTTCAACCCCACTTAGTTTGCCAGCTTTTCTCTTTTTCTCAATTCGAGATAGTTAAAGAAATTCGACATCAATGTTCTAAAACTGCCTCTGTTCTTGCATGGGTCATGTTTGATGAAATGTCCCAATCAGTTCCTCAACCAGATTTGGACACAATATCGGAGTATCCAACTTTTGATACTCACTCTGGGTTGAAATAGGTATAATTCTTTAATTGATCGATCAGTGGGTTCTTGATTGTTGACACAATACCCACACACATGAGACTAACAATATTGACAACGACATGGACCGATGGCAGAATGTGAACACTGATACACTAATTCTTATTCAGACTGACATGGGTGGTTGTGTCCAGTCTCAGTTCGGACACAGGTAGCTTGGTTGATTTTAAATTGTTACTGTTTAGTAATGGTTAACAAGTTGGCTGGTAGGTTTTGTATGTTGATTTGGTTACTATCTGTGAGTTGGTTCAATTATGGATCAAGTCCAGTGGACTAGAAATTAGGCTTTGAATACACTTAGGGTTATGATAAAGTCAGACTATTGGGCTAAAGTAATGGTTCTTTAAGTTTATTTGTAGTTACTTGTTGTTGAGACATTAGAATGGGATTGTTGAGCTTTGTTACATTAGGTTTCAGTCTTGGGTCGACCCATAGGATGTGCTAGGCTGGATTATTTCAGTACTAATAGGATAAATAATTGAGGAATAATTAGAAGCTAGCTAATGGAGTAGTTTAGTTGTTAGAAACTTGATTAGAAAGACTTGGAATATTCTCTAAACTATATTTCCCTATTTTAGGTGATTTAGAGACCTCGACACCATCTTCTAGAAAGAGACAAGTACATATATCTTGATTTTACTACCACTTGCATTCATATTCAAATACACTTGTTAATATGATACTTGCTTCATTTACTTTACTTGCTTGCATGTTTTCCGTGTCGGGTGGGGGATAGTCATAAGCATGTAGTAGATTAACTTTGGACAACTCACGTGCCTGATAGCATATTATTCATTAATATGCCTGATGTCCATTTCATGAGTGACTGATAGCATTGTCGTTAGACATGCCTGATTCGTGCATGACTGATAGCATATTATTTAATATGCCTGATACATATTTAGTCTCTAATTTGATGATGTCCAATTACACATATTCACGTAGCTAGTGCAAACACTAGTTATCTCATATTTACTTGTCATTCACTTTCTCTTGTTTACTTACTTTCTTTGTATCCTGTTGGTAAGTATTATTGAGTTACATTGTGCTTTGCTCCATCCTGACTGGATAGTTGATACTACAGGTGAGATTGATCCATTAGCATATCCAGAGTACTATGGGTAGCAGGGTGGCCTAGCAGCAGAGCCCACTCCGGATGCTCAACAAGACCAGGACTATGTTCCTGAGATTTAGATTCATATATAGGATTGATGATGGGATGTATAGAGATTGATAATATATTACAGGTCTAGTTAGCATTTATATTCTTTACCGGTTTTGTACACAGATATGCATAGTGATATGTGATGATTAGTAGTATATAATTCGTGATAGATGCTGTGATGAGATATACAAATTACTGATGATGACATAAGTCTAGACGGCTGACTACTGCTGTCAATGACAGCATAGACCGGGCATGACTCGATTCGTACCCGATTATTCGAAAGCGAGTCCTGACATATTTTTGTAGTGGCCCATGCAGGTCCTTACGAAACTCATCACAGCATAGGACCGTTATGATATGCTCTTCTGTTTCTATTTTATTTTGCTAACACACACAGTACACCAACAATCACTGATGGTGCTTTTCCTACCATTTCAGAAAATAGTAAAGGGAAAGAAAGACCATTCGCCACATGGCTGCACTCCTAGTGTGGTCAGCTCTAAGAGAAGATCTTTTGCCCCACCTGCGGGTCAGAGCGGAGTGACACTCATGAACCACCTCTTACTATGGGAGTTTCCATCCGACGATCTATCAGTTCCATAGGAGGGACCCAGATGCACAAGTTGATCCACAGGCTACTTGAGGCACAGAGGGCATAGACTCAGAGTTTACTGGATGCCCAGATGGAGTAGGTTACCATTCTCCGAGAAGGTATAAAGACTACCCGACTATCCATCTTAGCTTCTGTGGAGAGGCTAGTGACTCCTCTTCTACCACCACTATCTTAGAGCATACCCCTGACCCCGTCAAAAATTCTAGTTCAGCCCCCAAGTCAGATTCAGATCAGTCCCACCCAGCCTAGAGTGGGTTCTATCCTAGACTATAAGAGGGTGGCTCCCCATGAGTTTCTAGGCACCGAGGGCATCCTCTATGCCGATGAGTCATTAGAGGATATGGAGAGAGTACTTCGTCTGTCTAGGCTTTCGAAAGACCTCAAGATAGAGGCAGCAGGATTACAGATGCATGACCCAGCCAACACTTGGTTTTGGAGTGAGACTCAGCTCGTGGCACCCGGGCTCACCCTGGGGCCAGTTCGTAGAGATCTTCAAGAAGAAGTTCTTCCCACTATAGCTAGAGAGGCTCTAAAAAGATAGTTTCAGACCCTCGAGTAGGAAACCCGTTCAGTAGATGAGTGTTGGCCCAATGGTCATGGTTGAACCAATTTTAATAATTGATCTAACCATGTCTCGATATAAGGCTACCTGGACGAACAGCGATAGCCTGTGCCTGCTACCATTCAAGACTTTAGAACTTGGAGCTGTATTTGTCGTCGCATCTGTATTTTCAATTATCAATGTACTTTTGCATTTTATTGAATCTAGGAATACAATATAAACCGCGTCGTACTGGCAAATAGGCCAAGAAACGTTTTCAAAATATAATTTTTATTTTGAAAACAAGCCTACTCACAAAGCTCAAACTACCTTCTAACTGCTTGACCTTTCAAAAGCCCAAAACCTGAGCTGCCAACCTGTAAAACCCATAAATTTGGATTTTAATTAATAAATAGTTTTTATATAGCTAGTAATTATAGAATAGTGTGTATTATTATTATTATTATTATTATTATTATTATTAGTATTATCATTATTATTGTTATATATATAGTCAAAAATATGGGAAAGACAATATTTATTTTTAAAAGGTTAATTAATATAATTGATTGTAATGGTTATTTTTAATTATTAATTTTTTGTTAGTTTAATTAGAGCCTATTAGCTAAGTGCATAACTTGAGCCCGTGATTCTAGCCCATTTTCTCCCGGAACCCATTAACCCTCTCTCTACCCAAACCCATTAACCCAAACCCATTTAACTAAACCTGTTCAACCCCGCTACCCCAGTCATCCAGCTACCCCATACGAACACCCCCTCTTCCGGATCTACAACGTATCTCTACATGCAGATCAAAAGAGAAACCTCTCTCTCACAGAAACTCCACAGAATTTCTCTCCACCAAAACCTTCTCAAATCCTTCCTAATTCTTTCCACACTCCTCCTTTTCCTAATACGATCGTACCCCGACGCTCCCCGTGATGCCCCATCCCTTTCAACACCCCTCTCAAGGTTATTTCGTCGTGCCCGACCGCCGCCCGACCGTCGCTCGACCGTCGCCCGGCCACCTTCCATCCGACCAGCGTGCGGCTCCCCGTAGCTGCTAGCCCCGCGTGGCTCCTCTTTGGCCGCAAACCTCGTGTGCCAGCCCCCTCGGTTGTGCCCTATGCGCAAGCCCCGCCGGCCATGTCCCGCGCGTCTTCCCGCGCTTCCCTCCGCTTGCGCCCATGCGCCGCGCCGATCCCGCTCGCGTACCCTGCGTGCATGCACCCACATCCCGTCGTTTTGTGCGACCCCGAGGCCGAGGAAACCCATCAGTTCTCCTATATCTGATTTTTTGTTAACCTTCGGGACTTTCTTTGTTTAATTACAGAAGTGAACTACCCGACCGGAATTGAAAGAATAAAGCTCTGTCAATTCCAGGATAGTTAGTTTCCTAAATTGAGTTTGTAATTGTTAATAGAATTAAATAATTGATTAATGTATAATGGTTAGATTATTATTGCTAATTATTATTACTATTGTCTTATTAAAATAAATTTTAAGATGGTATTTAGTTACTATCCTTAAGTATATTCCTAAAATATTAAGTATTTCTAAATAAATAATTATCATAGTATTAAACTATTAAAATGGTATTTTATTGATTTAAAAGTATTTATTAAAAATGATATGGTTAGTTTATGTAAATAAAACACTATTTAAATTCAAAAGTATTTTTCGGGTATTTTATATAAGAAAATATAATTATAATATTAGTTTTAGGAAAAACCTGCTTATTACTTACTAGTAAATAAAATATAGTATTTCTCACATTATTTATAATAAATGGTTTTATTAGAAAATTATTTTCAGTTACCAAATATAATATGTGGTTAAAAGTATTAAAAATAATTATTATTTTATTTTTCTATATAATATAAGTTTTGTTAATAATAAAATTCATCGTTAAGTTAATCGTTGGCTTTATTAATTAAAACCCTTAGAATGGTTTCTAAACCGGATTAAACTATTGTAGGTTTCGGGGCCTAAGTCTGAGATCGTATTTCCCTGTGTCCCTTACAAGCATAAAAAAACCAAGGCAAGTTTCATACTGTTCATGTTCGTGTTTTAATTAATAAATAAATGCACTGCATCAATAGGACTATAAGTATTGTATCGACACTGACTCACGGGATCCCTCTCGGACTCCAAAATTGATTGCTTGATTGACTGATTGACTCAGAAATTAGGGAGTAGTATAGCAAGTGTGACCAAAGCTATGTTACTAATATTGACTCTCTTTCGCTAACTCTCATTGCACAGGGGGTTGAGCCGTACCATATACTAGCATTAGGCCCAATGTTAGTATACACATTGAATCTACCAGCCGGTCACAGATTGCTATACGCTCAAATCATTATTGAAACATTGTAGTTTGAATCATTGTCGCACTTGAGATTTCATTGCCCGGCTGACTCTTTATTATTATTTGGAAAAAATATAATAATGCTTTTAAACTGCCCTTGTATCATTTATTATTTATTAGAATGCTGGATATGGATATATATTCTTGCTCCCCTCCTGACCGAATACCAATATTTTTAGGTGACTGTGACGACGAGGAGCTTGCCTTTAGTTCATACTACGTACTCGACCTGGGTTCTAAGGAGGTAGTTGAGCCCGGACACGGAGCCCAGGAGTTTTAGCCGTACTTTCCATCTAGTTTCTTTCCATGGTTGAAAGTTGTAATAAAAGAACAAAGATGTAATAACTAAATATTTCGTGCTTGTGTGTTTGTTCTTGATAGACATCTAGTTTATTTTAAATATTTTAAATAAAAGTTTTCTATTTCTGCAGTTTAGAATGTTATGCACTGTGTTACTACAGATTGATACAGCTTACTGTTGTCGTCTCACAACGGTGCCAGTTGGACATGATCCGACTAGACCAAGTATCTTGGGATCGGGTCCTGACATGTTTTTAGTGGTGGCCCATCTAAGTCAATTTTTCAAAGTTGGTCTAGTCAACTTAGTCTAAAGAAATATGCAGTCCTGCAATCTGACTTTAGGTTAAGAATGACTTTATGAAAACAGACTCTAGAAACAATTAGAACACATAGATTATCTATTTATATAATCTATTTTTTTATTGCCTATAGTTTTGTACTTATGTTTGTACTTGAACCTTTCAGAGGATGGCGAAAGGAAAGACAACCCGTTCTAGGCCTACCGTCGAAGAGGTTTCTGTTCGACATAACAAAAGTGTTGACCCAAACTGGATCACAGTCAACCAAATCTTGATAATTAACAAGACGATATCTGTTATGATCCAACTTGACACATCAAGCTCCATCAAGCTCCAAAATAGAACATCATCACATATCAGTTAAAGAAAGACATCATCCACGATTACTTTGGCAGTGCATCTGTTACCTGTACTCTGACTCTGTACTTTTATCTTTTATTGAGTCTAGACTATTGTAAGTTGAGTCGCATTGAGTATCTCAAAGCTTAGACTTAATACCCAAAGCTCCACCAAACAAACTCCAAGACAAACCAAGCCCATATAGCCCATTTGAACATCCTGTCCCCTAGGAGGCAGAATTTGGGCCGAACTCTACCCCACACAGAGTTCGGGCTGAACTCTGCCCCCTAGAATCCACGACCTTAATTTTAGGGTTTCCTGGATGCTAGCTGTTCAACGGTCGAAATATTTGAATTTTTGGGACAGAGTTCTGGCCGAACTCTGCCTTTCTGGACTAGTATACATAGGGCTTATTTCCACTCATTTTCAATCATCCAATATTCTCATCTTCTCTTCTTCTATAGCCTCATATATTCTAAGCCTACTTTTTCCATCTAACTAGTCACAAAACTTCTAAAACTTTAAAAGTGATCAGTGCGAGTCAGCTAGAAGTTTGTGTGCAAGAGTTTTCAAAAGAAGTCACTTAGACAATTCCAAGTTTTGCCATCTGCGAATCGTAAGAAGTTGGCGTCTCTTTTGAGTAATGGCACGTGGTTGTACGCTATTTCATAAATAGTGGATTTCAATCCTGAGCTAGAATTCTTAGGCCTGGACTAGTCCTCCATGAGGGAAACTAGGTTAAAAACTGTTGTGTCTGCGTATGCTTTTCTGATATCTATTTATATTTTGCATTTATACTCTGATTATACTTTCTGTTGGTTGGACTTGAATAGTTTTAATTTTTAATTGGGTATTTTCGACACATACTCTATTCACCCCCCTCTAGAGTTGCCTCCACATACTATAATTGGTATCCAAGCTCTGTTCTCTTATATTGGATTAACGTCCTAAAGCTGATCCATGGCAACCATACATCCTATCTTTTCCAACTATGGTGACGGACAGTCCACAAATAGGCTACCTCTATTTGACAGAACTAACTACACCTATTGGAAAATTAAGATAAGTTTTTATCTCAAGTCTCTAGACTTCGATCAGTGGACCATCGTCACTGATGGTTATAAGAAGCCTGCCAGAATAGTTGTCGAGGGGACTCTTGTTGAAAAACGCTACGATAAATATTTCGACCAGGAAAAGAAACAGGTAAGTCTAGGTGCTAGGGCTATTAATGCTCTCTTCTGTACAATAGACAGGACTGAATTCAACAGGGTCTCTACATGCTCTACCTCATCGAAGTATAGAGGCTTCGCGAGGTGACTCATGAAGGAACCATACAGGTTAAAGAATCAAAGATCAGACGTCTGACACAAGAATATGAGGCATTCAAAATGAAGCCAAATGAGACGATTACTCAGATGTTCACCAGATTCCTCGACATCGTCAACCCTCTACCTTCCCTTGGCAAAGTATATTCCAACCATAGGAAGATATACAAAGTGCTAAGAGGATTGCCGAAGATATGGAACCCCATGGTCATGACGATTATCGAAGGAAATGATCTTACGGCTATGTCACTAGAAACTCTATTGGCAAGCTGATGACGCATGAGCTCGACCTCAAAGATTTTGAAGAAACTGCTCCAAAGGAAAAATAAATTGCCTTAAGAGCTCATCGCCGAAGAACCAATTCAGAGGAAACAGATGACGACGATTCTGAAGATGACAATCAAACACTCATGGTTCAAAATTTCAAGAAGTTTCTACGCTTCAACCGAAGAAAGAAGGAACAAAAAGATAATGAGGAAGAACCCACATGCTTCAGATGCAAGAAGACATGACACATCAGAAGAGATTGTCCTGTAGCAAAGAAAGGAAGCAGATACGAAAAGCCGTACAAGAAACCAAGCTCAAGGAAGTATGCCAACACTAGCATCTGGCATGAAAGCGAGGCCAGTGATTCAGAAGAAGAAGAGGTCTCTCCGTGAGACACGACAAACGTCTGCCTAATGGCAACTTCTGATAAGGTAAATGATTCTCTTGACAACTTTTCTTTTGATGAACTGGGTGATGCCTTTAGTGATCTACTTGAAGACCACAAAAAGGTTATTAACAAATATAAATATGATAAGGATAAAATCACGGCTCATGAAGCTAAGATCCATAGACTTTCATGCTTATTAGATAATGTTAGAGACACTCCTCCCACAGAGGACATCGAGGAGGTATCCAAGCTTACACAATGCCGAATCTATCATTAAAAAACAAGCACAAGATATTTCAGCACTCAATAAAGAGCTTGCCGAAGAGAAAAACAAATGCAAAGTTGCTACTGCTAGAATAAATGGTCTGACTGCTAAGTATGATGAAGTATTTGCTGCTTCTAAGAAATTAGAGATCAGGCTGGGTAAACAGGTTACTCAACCTAAAACTCAGTCTCACAGTCACGGCACACACACTAAACACCTACATAATATAATACATCATCACAATAACATGCATCCACATGCTACACGTAAATATGCTTTTATGTACACTTACTCCCATGCAGCACGTAAAACACACACACATAGTTATCATCATCATGCTTCTACACGTAATAATTATCATCATCCTCTTAATACATACAGTTATTATCATCATCCTACTACTTCACGTAGTTATCATCATCCTACACCCACATACAGACATCACTATCATTCTGCACCTAATACAAATATGCATGCTACATGTACTTATCGTGGTTTACATGGACATGTATCTCTATAGTGTAGAATTAGAAAATTAGTTGATATTAATCTATATGTATGGGTATCGAAGACTAACTTTTTAGGACCCACAAGAATCTGGATACCAATGATCACATCTACTCGTAGTGTAGGTGGACCTTCCTTCTCAAACTAGAAGTAAATGGATTCTCGATAGTGAGTGCACGCGACATATAACTGGAGATGCTAATCTATTCGCAATACTATCGATGAAAATGGAAGGATATGTATCCTTCAACAATAATCTGAAAGGCTATATCATAGGTAACGGTACAATTGGTTATCCTCCTTCTTCCGTTATTAAGGATGCCTGTTTATTGACCAAGTTAAAGAATAAAATTCTCAGCATTAGTCATCTTGTTGATCATGGATATGATATTAACTTCGGTAAAACTAAATGCTTTATCTATGATAGATCATCTGGAGACATCGCTTTCGAAGGGATAAGAGAAGATAACATATATATTTTCTATCTATCTAGAGATACTAACAGTGCAGGTAGTTGCCTTTACGCCCATAAGGATGAAATAATATTATGGAATTAGCGACTTGGTCATGCTAATATGGACACCATATTGAGACTATCTACCAAGAAGCTAGTAAGAGGATCGCGTGAAATCACATTCAAAAAGGACACGGTATGTACCGAATGTGAAGAGAATAGGGCTACTAAATCTCTTTTTTAAATCCATCAACAATGTAAGTACCACTCGACCTTTGTAATTACTCCATATGGATTTATTTAGTCCTAGTAGAGTAGCCAGTCTTGGCGGAAAACTCTATGCTTTCGTTATTGTTGATGACTTTTCAAGATTTACTTGGGTCTTCTTTATTGCAAACAAAAGTGATACTATTTCAGTTTTCAAAATATTTTCCTAAAAGGTCGAAAACGAAAAGGGATACATGATTACTCGTATCCGAAGTGATCATGGTGGCGAATTCAAAAATTCTGATTTTAAAAAGTTTTGTGAGTCAAATGATTTTGATCATGAATTTTCTTGTCCTACAACTCCTCAACAAAATGGTATTATGGAACGGAAGAATAGAACTCTAGACGATATGGCCAGAGTCATGTTGAATCATTTTTCACTTTCGAAATACTTTTGGACAGAAGCTGTCAACACAGTATGCCATGTTTTAAGTAGGGTGTTGATTCGACCTATTTCGAAGAAAACTTCCTATGAACTTTGGTTTGGTAGGACTCCTACTATTTCTTATTTTCAAGTGTTTGGTTGTCGCTATATTATCCTTAATACCGAAGATAACTTAGGCAAGTTTGATGCCAAAGCTGACAAAGGTATCTTTTTTGGATATGCTGCCAAGAGTAAAGGATATAGAGTGTTCAACAAACACTCTATGATTGTTGAAGAGTCTACTAATGTCACATTTGATAAGAGTAATAATTCAGCTGCTATCCTCGATGATGATATTGACGCTCAATCTGAACCATCAACTTCTACTCCTGTAGATACACCACCTGAAACCAATTCTCTGGAGGACTTGCCAAAGAAGTTCCAATTCAAACCGTCACATCCAGAAAGCTTGGTAATAGGTGAGGTATCAAAAGGGGTAACTACTCGATCTTCTTTTAGAGATTCTATTGCTAGCATTGCTTTTATTTCTCAAATTGAACTAAAAATATTTTAGAAGCTTTTAACGATAAATTTTGGATATCTGTAATGCAAGAAGAACTCAACCAATTCGAAAGAAATCAGGTTTGGGAACTAGTTCCTAAACTTGCTGACCATTCGATAATTGGTACTAAATGGGTTTTTTGTAACAAAGTTAATGAGGACGGTACTGTCACTCGCAACAAGGCTAGTCTCGTAGCTTAAGGATACAACCAAAAAGAGAGTATCGACGACGATGAGACGTATACTACTCTTGCACGACTTGAATCTATTCGGATGCTTTGTGCATTTGGAAATTTCCAAAACTTTAATTTTTTTCAAATGGATATGAAAAGTGCTTTTCTAAGTGGCTTTATTTAAGAAGAGGTTTTTATTAAGCAACCCCCTAGTTTTGAAAATCATAAATTTTTCGACCATGTTTTTAAACTTAAGAAAGCTCTTTATGGCCTCAAACAAGCTCCTCGAGCTTGGTATGAGCGCCTTAGTACTTTCTTACTTGATAAAGGTTTTTCAAAAGGGAAAATTAACACTACACTTTTCATAAAATCTCTTGATGACACTATTCTGTTAGTACAAATCTATGTAGATGATATCATATTTGGGTCTACTAATATGGGTCTATGCAAAGAATTTGTCAAGTGTATGCATAACGAGTTTGAGATGAGCATGATGGGGGAGCTCAACTACTTCCTTGGACTGCAAGTCAAACAATTCTCACAAGGCGTCTTCATCAGTCAGTCGAAGTATACAAAGGATATGCTGAAAAGGTTCGAGCTTGACAACATCAAACCTATCAGCACTCCTATGGTGACTACAACAAAGTTGGAACCTGATAAAAGCGACAAACCGGTTGATCAATGTAAGTATCGAGGTATAATTGGTAGTCTATTGTATTTAACTGCTAGTTATCCCGATATTATGTTTAGTGTTTGCTTATGTGCTAGTTATCAAGCTAACCCTAAGGAATCACACATGACTGCTGTTAAGCGTATCTTTAGATATCTTAAAGGAACGATTACGATAGGCTTGTGGTATCCCAAAACCACTTCCTTTGACCTAATCAGATATTTCGATATTGATTTTGCGGGATGCAAAGTCGACCGTAAGAGTACCAGCGGTACGTGTCACTTGTTAGAAAATGCTTAAGTCTCATAGTTTAGCAAGAAGCAAAATTCTGTCGCACTATCCACAACAGAAGCTGAGTACATCGCAGCTGGTCATTGTTGTGCATAGATTATGTGGATGAAGCAAACTCTTGAAGACTATAACTTACTATTAAAGCACATACCTATTTTCTGTGATAACACTAGTACAATAAATTTGACCAAGAACCCAGTATGTCACTCACGTACAAAACATATGGAAATTAGACATTATTTCTTACGTGTTCATCAATAGCACGACACATTAACTTAGAATTTATTGACACTGAACATCAGCTAGCAGACTTTTTCACAAAACCACTCGCCGAAGAGCGCTTCAACTTTCTCCATCGAGGATTAGGAATATTGGATGAAAACATCATATAATAAGTTATATCTACACAAATAACTGATAATCAAAATCGTATATGGTACATTGCTTTGGGTATAAGCCAAAAGGGTCATTCCGATAACACGGCATAAAAGCCTAAGCGACACGGTGCACTAGTCTTCGGACTACCGCTAGCAGGGATCCGACCCCTATAGCTACCCTAAGGCAATTCACCTGTACTGATTGATGATTCATAGTATTTTATCGTTTGATTAACTTATTTTAAGATGGATAAAATTTATTATTAATAATTTAAGACAAATTATTTCCTTTCAATACCCTTCTGAATTTTTTTTCGAGTTCTGGAATTAGCCCATCAGAATTCGGGCCGAACTTTGCCCAACACAGAGTTCGAGCCGAACTCTATATGCCTGCTTCCAGAACCTCCAACAGCTCCTGGCTATCCAAATCTTTGATCCAATGGCCACGATTTAACACGAACTGTCGGCCCTACTTTCAAATACTCGAATTTCCTCCCTCTCTTTTTATTCTTATCACCTTCAACCTTTCTCCAAACCCCTTCTCTCCAAACCCTAACCCTACAAATCTTAAATATTAGGGTTTTCTCTTCCCAAACTCAAGGATCTAGGATTTGTTGAGGTTCTCTTCCATTTCCAACAAATTGTGTGAGTTATAACTCATTTTCTTCCATCATTTTCATATTTCTATTTTTTTCCATTGTCAATGGCTCCAAAATTATTTGGTAGAGAAAAGAGGATGAGAAGTGAGGAAGTATCCATAATACATATCAATGTTCTAAAACTATAATACATAGCCACCAACCCGATCTTGTGTCCAAATCTAGTTATAACTCATTTTTTCCCATCATTTTCAAAATTATTTGTTATCCCCTTAAAGTAGAAAACCTAAGCTACACAATTATAGGGCCACAGAAAATAAAAAAAGATGGCTTATGCCCTTACAACAAATTAATTAAATTAATATAAAAACTGAGGCGAGCTCTGAATGCCTTGAAGCGGTCCAGTCAGGAGGCCGAAGCCCTGTACCCAAAATACTAGAGGCCAGTAACTAGTTCTAAAAATAAACATAATATAAATTAAATATAATTTTGCAAAAAACGGACGTCTCAGACTTGGTCATGCAATCTCAGGTTGCTAGCTTACGCCTCAACATACAGGAATGTCCCGTAGCGCTTGCGTTTCGCTAAGGCTCATTCGATCGATATGGTCGTCGCCTAAGGGTGGTTACAAAAAATCAACTAGAAGCCAACAATACCAAAATATCTTTTCCTGAAAACTTAAAGTTTATAAATAATATATTTTTTCGAGAAGAACCAAACCATTTTGATAAACAATAATAAGGACTATATATTTATATATATATTTAGAAAATTTGGGCAGCACCTCCTTTGTAACTAGGACATCCTAGCCAAACTTGGCGATACAAAATATCAAGGAAGTAGTTATATTTGCTTCCAACCCTTCCAAAATCCAACCAACAACCAATAACCATAATACACATAGCCACCAACCCGAAATCACAGGACTTTGAAAGGTCCAAAATAATACCACACCATAGTTACCAATGAAAATAGTAGCCTAAAGACACACACAGCACATGCAAACTAAGTAGAATAATGATATATTCTAAAATCAAAACCCAAGAATCACAGAACACAACTATACCAAGGAAACGCCACAGAATAAAATACTAAATCCGAAACGAACCCGAAAAGTCCGAAAAAACCACTATCGTAACTATTCGAAGCCGATTTCCGTAGCGGGATCGGGACCGCGTCATCATCGACTCTACGGGAGGGACGTACTACTCGTGGATCTGCCCCGTTGGCCCGGCCGCTCTGCTTTCTGCCCTCCACCTACGGCCCCGTGGCCGCCGTGCCCCGGTCCAGCGCCCCTCGTCGCCCGTGGATCCGTCTTCCGTCGATCTCGGCCGATTTCCTGCTGTCTGCGTGTTTCCCCGTGACCCGCGGCCTCCCTCGCGCTTCCTGCGACTAGCCAACGCATCTCGTGCGTTCCCTTCGCTGTTCGTGTACCCCACGACGCTGTCCGAGGCTTTCGCAGCGCATCGTGATGCGGTTCGAAGATTATCGAGTCTATGACAGTGCATCCCGAGTCCGAGGCCACCCTTCGGACTCCGTCATCGAGTCTCTCAGTAAATTTCTTGATAGTCAGAGTAGTTCGTCCCTCCCGTAGAGTCGATGATGACGCGGTCCCGATCTTGCTATGGGAATCGGCTTCGAATAGTTACGATAGTGGTTTTTTCGGACTTTTCGAGTTCGTTTCGGATTTAGTCTTTTATTCTGTGGCATTTCCTTGGTATAGATGTGTTCTGTGATTCTTGGGTTTTGATTTTATAATATATCATTATTCCAATTAGTTTGCATGTGCTGTGTGTGTCTTTAGGCTACTATTTTCATTGGTAACTATGGTGTGGTGTTGTTTTGGACCTTTCACAGTACTTTCTGGATTTTGTTGTTGGCGTAGCTAGACGCATAATAAAAAAATTGGTTATTAATTATTTTATATAAAATTAATAAGGATTTCTCACATTTAATTAAAATGGATAAATTACTAGTAAGTTAACAAGTCTATGATTTTATCATTTAAAGAAAGTTAGTTTTATATATATTATTAAAAATACAAGTTTTGCCAATTAAATTATAATTTGTTATTTTCTCCAATAAATCAGTAATCGGTTTATCCTGTTAATTGATAACCAATATAGTTTACGATGTTAGACGAATTTCGTTAGATTAATTAAATAACTTAAAACTTGACTAGGGTTTGTTTCAAAAAATTGCAACTAGCACACCTAGATATGGCTTCCTATGTTTCTAAGTCAGGATTCTCAACTGTAGGATTTCCAGGACGTAATTGACTTCCTCTCCAGTACCGACATCCTAATCCAGTCATACACACAAAGACAAGTTACAGTTATGTTTTCCTGCATTTTATTTAGTAATTGTCATGATTTCATGCTTAAACCACATTGCTACACGGAACCCTCTCCAAGGGTTCAAATATTGATTGATATTGATTGTGGGGATATTGGGGGAGTAGTATAGCGTCTATGACCAATACCCCTCATATTGTATATTGTTATTGTACGAGCTTACCCCTCTTACACACGGGGATAGGCCGTATCGCATCGCTAGGATGCTATTGTACAACCCAAACCGGTCATAGATGTTACCTATTCAAATCATATTGTTTCAAATATTGAATTGCTGACAATTGCTGGAAAATATTGTTTAAAGTATTTTAACTGTTTAAAATTGTATCTTTCTATTATTACTTAGAATGTCGAATTATGTACTCGTACTTGCTCCTTTCCTGACTGGATCCCTCCATAGGTGATGTTGATGATGCTGAGCTATTATTCAATAGCTACTATGACCTAATATTATATCCTGTGGTGTTGCCAGAGTTCCCCTTGGAGGATACAGAACCTGAGGCCGATGAGCCGACTGTCTAGCTAGTTGCTTTCCAATTACCTAGTTTTATTGTATTAGAGTTTGTTGATTTGAATTCAGTATTTTATTTTCAGTACTTTCATTTCCAGTTGTATCCTTTCAATTATTGAATAAAAAGTTTTTAAAAATTTCCGTATATTCAAGTTGTGACAAATGTACAGATGTTGTTGTGAATACCTGCATATAGAACAGCTTACTGCCGCCGACTCACAACGGTACAGGCTGGGCATGATCCGATTCGACCCAACAATTTGGGATCGGGTCGTGACAACTTCCTTATGAAGACAAACTTGTATCTGGCATGTTTTACCTTGGGTGGTGTTATTACTACATGTCCGAATACTTTTCTCTTCGTTAAGAAATCTAACTCGACTTATATTGCTTCTTTCCATATAGTCTAATATGTTCTACGTTCGCATTAATCAACTAAACACGGTTTAATGTCTTTGCACTTTATTCTTTCAATGGTCGCTGAATATAAAAAATATCATTGATGATTTTCTCATTCCTATTCCACAACTCATCTAAGTTAGCATACTAGACAAAGATTTCTAGACTCTCGGATATGACATTTACTGCACTCGTCTCTTCTAGGACGCTTCTATAATCCGGAATAGTCTCATGAGTTGAACAGGTTGAAAAGCGACATAATTTAGGGGTGCCAAGTTTCTCCTTTTCAGAGAATCCTTTGAACCGAGGGGTCTTTCGTACTTCAGGCTTATGGCATGTGATTGGTTAGCCGCCGGTGTACCCTATTGCACTCTGAACATTGTTCAACGTAACAAAAGATTGAACGAACTTTTTGCTTTATTGAACGTATAAGGTATCTATGTACAAAGAAGAAAGTCCTGAATAGGATATTCTAAGTACAGAGAGAAAAGGTTTCTGGAAAAGTGTGACGGTGGAGATCGAGCACTGCAGTGGCTCCTTTACTCCGTTGACGATCTGTCGACGAATCAACCTTGCTATGGCTCTCTGGCACCTTTGATAGGACTCTGGGGTCATCGATCAAGAGGCTGTCTGGATGAGAAGATCCCTTGAAGATGGTTGGTTGCTTGGTTCTTTGGTTGATAGGTGGATGAGGGTGGTCGACTCTTCGTAGATGGAGATCGGTGCTCCTTTAAAGATTGTCGATTATCGATGTTCCCTCTTTCGATTTCGATCCTTTGGTAGAAGAAGATCTCCTATTTATAGACAACCGAGCACATATGCGATGTGCATTAGGGTTCTTGAGATATGAAATAATCTATCGTTATTGCACGGTGTGGACTTCTGCGGCACTGACACGTGGCGGACATCGAGATTCCCCTCAAACGAGATATCTGGTTGTTATAAACATAACCGAAGGAGGTGACACATGGCGCGTGTCGATTTGCTTGCTCTTATACAGTAGAGTAAATCTTAGGATTTTATTTGGAGTCTAACTGATCCTCGTCTAAGCTTTAAATCAATCTGATATGATATCAATCATGATTTAATCCCAATCTTCTCTGCAAGAGGCAGTTTAAACAAACCAAATAGGGTGGACCCATGCTTCCTGTACCTCTGGTGAGGACTAAGTGCTGCTGTGCTTCTGTAGCGATGAGTAGACCATGCTTCTGGAGACAACGAAACCTCTGTGCTTTCAGGCGACGAATGGACTTGGCTTCGTATAACGACGAGACTTCTGTGCCTATAGAGCAACTTATGAAGCTCTGTTTCAGGCTACCAGAGTCACTATGTTGTAGGCGATAAGTAGGCTTGTGCATCAGGTTGGCGAGGTTACTGTACTTTTGGAGCGACAAGTTGACTTGCATTGGTTGCGATAGGAGTTCCCATGTCTCTTGTAGAGAAGTGACTTAAGCTTCTGATCCGGAGAATATGACTACGCCATGGGAATGGAGATGGTGTGAGCATATCACCATCCTGCGCCTCATGCAGACGCAGGTAAGTAGCTGCGCCTCTGAACAGTAGAGGCGTGGCTTCGAAAGAAAGGATATGATACCCTTGTGCATCTAAGATTGGCTTAGGCAGATAACTGTACCTCTGGAGTGAAGATACCAGCTTCTGGAATAAAATAAAGGGAGGAGGGCCCTACCACCATCTTGTTCCTAAGGTTGGCACAGGCAGGTGGCTGCACCTCTGGCTTGAAGACCCTGGCTTCTTTAAAGTGCTGAGTTACTGATATAATTCTGAGAGGCTGCGTGCACTACAATATCAGAACATGCTTCGGTGGAGGTCAACCCTCCAGAGTGTGTATCGAAAAGAAGGAAGGCTGCACTTAGATGAAGATTGCATCCCTTATAGATCCTTCTAGGCTTCTGTCGAATCTGTACTAGATCCTTTGTAGAAGAACAGAATTAGTCCCTTGTGTGTGGTCTTGATGTGTCTGTACTAGACTTTGGTCAACATGATAGTGAAGGGACTTCTCTCCATATCTTCTATTTTGTCTTTTTAGTGCTGAGTCTCAGTCTTCTCATCTTCTGCACTTTGGCGAAGGGATGTCTTCAGCTGAAATTTTTATGCTTCTACAAGACCCCCTTCAAAGTGTCCCGAACTTGAGTCAAGCTCGGGATACTTTGAATAGAAGCATGAACATGTGTCAGGATTGTACGAGCTGGGTGATGGCTGGTGTCACGCCTAGCTCTTAGCATTAATGGTCCTGAGTCATTATTTCAGAGCATGGGCTCCTTATGGCTTCTTGATATTGGAGCCTCTTGCGTCTTTGCAGGGATCGCGAATCTCTGTAGCAGAGGAGGTTCAGAGCAACGTTCCTTCGGTCACTCGTAGTACTGCCATCTGTCATGGAGTGGAGCTTTAGCTTAACTTGTAAGCTTTATTCTGACCGATGTCTAGCTCGTGCTTGGACCACATGAATAACCTACATAAAGAACTGTCCTCCTTCAAAAGAAGACTCAGCTGTTTCAACAATGGCCTTGCTTGCTCGATGTTCAGCTCCTAATGACCCTGGAGTTTGCTTGAGACGGCCGTCAGTGTCAAATCTTTTTATCCAAATAAGCTGTAGTAGAACTACCACTGGATCTCGAGACGTCCCACATTCTGGATGTTGTGGGCATCAATGGCGTCTCGGACCTCTGCTTCCTGGGTTAGGATTGCTTGCCATTCTGACCGAGGAATAACAAGACCTGCTGTTGTGGTTGCTATCGCTAGCCAGCTGGGGAGATAGGGAAGTCCTGTGCTGGTCTTTATTCCTGGCTTGGGCTAGTAGCAGCTTCGGGCGGTGACTTCCTTTTGACCTGGAAGCGATTGGCTCTGTCACCGCCTCGTCCGTGCTATTGAGAGATTGTACCACAATTTCAGCTTTTTTGCTTCTATACGAAGAGTCTGTAATGGGTCTTTGTGGCCACCTGTTTTTATATGTAGAAGCCTTCTTGTTTTCTTTGCTTTTGCCTCCAGAATAAAGAGGAAATCTTCATAATGGATTTACCTGACCAAAGGTAATATGGACGTGGTAGGCTTGATCATGGCTGGTGTATAGAACAACAATCCAGAGGTAATTAGGACGTGAACTATTTTCTAAACTGCCGGGATAATCATAGAACTGATACGAGAAGAACGACTACTCAGAGGTAATGTGGACATGGTAGTCGCATCTTCCAGGCGTAGAGGAGTAATTCAGAGGTAATATGGATGTGAAGTGCTTCATCTACTTGAGAGAATATATAGAAGGGAGAGCGAGAGATCCCCTGACCAGAACTCATAGGCACCCTTTTCAGGTGATGTGGGTGCCTATGCTGGTTCTGTCTTCAGACGTAATACTTCTTTAGGAACTTGCCGTTGATGGGCATCATTGGCAAGTCCCCATTAGGCTTAGCTAGCCGATAAGCACTGCTGGAGTACACCGTTTCTATGTCGAACGGTCCTTCCCACTTGGGTTTGAACTTTCCAGCCGTCTTGTGGGTCATCACCATCGGTCTCCGTACTCCCAAGAGGTCGCCCACCTGGTTGGATCTTTCGCGGACCTTTTTGTTGAAGGCCCCAGAGATGCGAGCTTGGTAAAACTCAATCTTTTGCTGCGCGAGTAAGCACTTTTCATCCAACGCATCTAGCTCTTGTAATCGCCTATGCTGATTGTCTTTGATGGTTAACTGATTGGTGATGGCTACCCGTAAGGACGAGATTTGAATCTACAAGGAGAGGACAGCCTCGCTTCCATATACCAAGGAGAATGGTATACTGTCCGTAGGTGTACGAACAGTCGTAAGGTAGGCCCAAAGACATTCGCTTAACTTCTTATTCCAGTCGCATTTGTTGGAGGAGACAACCTTTTTGAGGAGTTTGACAAAGATTTTGTTGAATGCCTCAGCCAATCCATTAACTGTCGGGTTGTAAGTTGTTAACACCATATTCTTAATTTGACTTTTATCACAGAACCGGTGGAATGCATGGCTTACGAACTGAGGACCGTTATCGTGAATGAACCTTCAGGGAACTCCGAAGTGATAAATGACGTGATATTTGATGAAACTGATCACGTTGGAAGTCTTCACCTCTACATATGGTACTGCTTTCGCCCTTTTGGAGAAATAATCTGTAATAGCAAGGATGAACCGGTGTCCTTTGGAGGATGGTGGACTGACTGGCCCTACGAAATCTATTCCCCAGGCTTCGAATGGCCACGAGGCCACCATAGGGTATAAGTATTCCGAAGGATGATGGATAAAATCTGCTTAAAATTGGCACGCCCGACATTTTTTTGCATATTCAACAACATCTGCCATCATAGTGGGCTAGTAATAACTCATAGAGCGCAGCCGGTCTTGTCGCTTGGGGTCCGACTGGTGGGTCCCGCAGGTTCCATCATATGCTTCTCTGAGTGCTTCTTGTGCCTCTGTACAAGACAAACAGCATAAGAGAAATCCGTCGTATGAGCGACGATATAGCATTTTGGTAGCCGAATAGTAGAAGAAACAGAGTGAGCGCCTCATGATAGAAGCTGCTTCTCTGGGGTCTTCAGGCAGAATCCCACAGACTATATAGTCTATAAATGGGAACCGCCAATCCCAGGTGCCTTCATCCGTTCCTACTTGTAACGAGTAGTCCTGATATGCGTGTAGGGCATTCTTTGGACAGACTAACTCCCGGTTCGTTACTGAAACGGTATGATGAGATCCAACGGGGGCGGCCCAAAAGGAGACGATACCGGCTAGTACGTCGGCCTCCAGGTTATGTAATCATAGCGTATATTCTATAAAGAATCCTGTGAAGGTGAAGATAATGTAGATTACCGCATGGTGGTAAGGGATCAAGTCCTCATGTCGAACCTCGTACTGACCCCGAACCTGACTGATGATCAATTTAGAGTCTCCATAGGCCTCGATGTATTCAACCCCCAGCAGTTTGGCGAGCTGGAGTCCGATGATGAGGGTGTTATACTCTTCAGCATTGTTGGTGCATGACTCCGTGATAGAATATGTACGATTGATAACTAGGCCGTTTGGAGTAACAAGGACGATACCGACCCCTGCTATGATTTCATCCTTTGGCCCTGTCCTTGAGGTTCCATCAAAAAACATGCGCCATACTGAGTTGTCCGAAACTACGTTGGACTCCAGTACTTCATCGAGGAATTCTTCGTAGAGTTTTGAATTTTTTAGCACCGGATGAGCCGCCAAGAAATCTGCCAACGCTTGGCCTTTGACTGCCTTCTGTGGGACGAACACCATGTCGTAAGGAGTCAAGAGGATTGCCCATGTGGCTAGTCGTGAATTTAGTGCCCCTGGCTTAGTCATAAGGACTCTGAGAGGGTTGATCCTGGATACCACATGGATCGTCTGTCCGGTCACATAATTCCGTGTCTTCTGGATGGCGAAAAGGAGGACGAGACATTCCTTTTCAACAGGATTATACCGGTGCTTAGCTCCAACCATGGTCATGCTGAGATAATATATTGCTTGTTCATGGCCTTCTTCATTCTTTTGGGCTAATAAGGTACCAAGAGAATGATCCATGGCTCGGACGTACAGTAAGAATGGCTTCCCCACGACTGGGGCTACAGTACATGAGGGCTGATGAGGTACTTCTTGATGTCATCGAACGCACGCTGGCACTCTTCAGTCCATTCAAAAGTGACCCCATTCTTCATTATTCTGGTGAAGGGATGGCATTTACCATAGAGATTTTCTATGAACCTCCTTATATATGCCAGTCGCCCTTATAAACCTCGAAGCTCTCGAAGGTTCTTGGGAGGTGCCTTGTCAAGAATTGCTTTGGTCTTCTCCGAGTCGATATGAATTACTTTTGCTGTGATGATGAAGCCTAAGAACTTACCGTTGGAGACGCCCATGAAGGACTTGGTTGGATTCATTTTTGGCTGATGTGTTCGCATTAGATCGAACACCGTTCGTAGATCATCCAAGTGGTTGGATTTGTACTTGCTTTTGACGGTGATGTCATCAATATAACACTCTACCGTCTTTCGAAGATGCTTGCAAAATATGGTACTCATAGCCCTTTGGTAGGTAGCTCCTGTGTTCTTTAATTCGAAAGGCATTACTGTGTAGCAATACACCCTTTGGAGTTTGGAACGCCGTATACTTTTTCATCTTCGGGGAGCATCTTGATCTGGTTGTAGCCGGAGAACCCATCCATAAAGGACATAGGCTCGAAGCCACAAGTGTTGATCATCACATCAGTGATCAGGAGAGGGAGCTTATCCTTAGGACAGGCAGAATTGAGGTCTCTGAAGTCTATGCAAATTCGTATCTTCTAGTTCTTCTTAGTGACATGGACGGTATTTGTGATCCAATCTAGGTGCTGCTCTTCGCGAATGATGCCGCTCTCGATGAGTTTGTCGACCTCCTCCTCAATAGCATCCATGATGTTGGGGCGGGACCGATGCTGTTGCTGCTTGACCGGTTTGACATGAGGCAAGATATTGAAGCGGTGCATGGCCACTTGCGGGTTTAGCCCTGGCATATCCTCGTAGCTCCAGGCAAAGACATCGATATACTCGCAAATGAGCTGTATCAGGGACTGCCTGTCATCTTCTGTTAGACTTTTGCTGATGAAGATGGGCTTAGGTGAGGCCTCATCTCCTAATTTGACCTGGATGACTTCATCTTCCATAGGGCGTTCGCCCTGCTCGAAATGCCACTCCCATTAGGATCCTAAGTGCTGACCCAGGGTTCATCTTTGAAGTATTCGAACGCTTGGTCTTCGTCCTCGACTGGGGGGGGTTTAGAGAGACCATGTTGGTGGATAGCATTTCCCCGAAGCCCCAAACGACTTTGTCATCAGAGTACATGGTGTCCTCTTGCTCGTAACCCGATGCTATTAGAAGATTGGCTATTTATACTGCCACGTCGGGTACAAGAATGAGGTCACACTGCGCCTCTGCGGCTGGACTACTCTCAAACTGGAGAGTAACCATGTTGGCCATAATGGTGTTCTCTTCATAATCCAACGATATGACGTTGGCGTTAATGAGGCGCTGAATTTGCCCCTTCAACACATAGCAGTCATGTGTTGAGTGATGGACGTACTGGTGATAATGGCATTACTTGGGAGGTCCACCTTTTCCACTTCATCGGGACGCCTGGGTGGCGGGATGGACAGTTTGCCACTCTTCGTAAGCATCTCGAAGGGCTCCAGCGTATCCTCGTCATTGAAGGAGTAAGTCTCCCTCGGCCTTTGTACTTCCGCAGACTTAGGATTCACAGCTGCTGAACCTTTGGAGATGTTGACGGTCATGGCTTGCTTGCCTTTTTCGTCTTTAGGGTTGTTGCTTTATGAGCGTCTCCCCTTGTCTTCGGGTGCAGGAAAGTGTAGCCCCAGGAGCTGTGTGTCCTGGGCTTTCCTTTGTGCGGCATCCGCTTCTGTAATGAAAGGCGTCCACTCCGTACAGGGAGCACTGTGCCACAATTTTATAGCGGGCAGCATGTTCTTGCGGTAGGAGTCCATGAGCATGGGCTCGGGCATGCCGGGTGGTAATCTGAGGGCTGCCTAGCCGAAGCGCTCGATGTATGCACGGACATACTCTTTCTCCCTCTGGACAATTCCATGAGGGTCGACATGGTCATATTCATGCCTCTTTCATAGAATCGGTCCACGAACCGAGTCTTCAGGTCTTTAAAGGACGAGATGCAGCCATCCGGGAGACTGCAGAACCACTCATACGCTACCCCATATAGGGCTCCTATGAATATGTTAGACAGAAGGGCGTCTTCCTTTGGCAGGTGTTCCGTTACTGAGGCAAAGTACCTCAAGTATTGTCGAGGAGACCCCTTTCCTTCGTAAGGTGTAAGCGTCTGCGGATTGTATTTGGGAGGATAGACAACGTTGTCCCACTCGGCAGGGTACGGCTACCGGATCCTCATCTTCCGGAGTGTTGCTTTCTTCTCCTTGGCATCATGACCATCATACAGCTTTTTGATGGCCTGTTGTATCTCGGCTGGCATTGTGGAGACTGTAGCCGATGGAGTAGACGAGGATGGTCCTGTCTGATTGGCAGTAGGCAACATGTTGGATTCGTTATTGGTTGGTTGATCACGCGCAGGTGTAGAGGCAACGGGGGCCATGCCACTCTTAAGGTCGATTATGACCGAAGACAGGGTCTTCATGATGTCCATCAGCGTATCCAACTTCGTCTCGAGGTCTTCGATATTCCTGAGAGCTTCGTTGTTGTCTTCCTCATTGCCGTCGGCCATGAAGACAGACCGAGTGTGAGGTGACTCGAGGAAGCCGTGGATCCTTCACTTTCTGGCTCAGACGCCTGAGTCTCGTTGCCTTGAGGTTATACCGTAAGATTGTAGTCTTCTCCGGACTCAGTATGGTTGCAACCGCTATTCTGGTGACTAGCTGCGACAATGGAGACATCCGTGTCGTATTACGCCGCGTCAGATTGGAATTTAGGGTTGTTGTGCATGGTAAGAGGCTGGCTACCCCCTATTTTTGACAAGGCACCCAATGCAGATTTGAAACGAGTGCCTTAGAACATACCTGCTTTGGGTACCTTAGCTTTGCTGTTCTCTAACTTTCTCTTCGGTTTAGCAACCGATATGGGAGGATTCTGGGAAGGCTCTTTGAAAGCTCTTGAATCCTGTACCGCGTAGAATGTAGCGATGCGGGGCTCGTCTTCTATTGATCCTCAACTCACCTACACTATTTTGTCTTTACCATCACTACTCCCCCAAAAAAAATGACAAATAGATGTTCTATTACCTTCACCACTTTCTCAGGAGGGTTGTACGCCGCCAAAGTGTGCATCACAATCTAGCCAAGTACATGTTTCAGTAATATTAGCTTCCCTCCAGGCGATAGGATTTTGTTATGCCATCCCTCGATCTTCCCTTTGATCATGTTGATTAAGGGAATGAAAATGTCTGCTCTCCTGTTGCCGCCAGCCATCATAGGGCAACCTAAGTAAGAGAAAGGAGAGGAGCTGACCTTAAAGCCCGTCTAGAGCTCCATCTCTTGCCTTCTAGTACTGGACATTTTGTCGTGAACGTAAGGGATGCTCTTCTAGGCATTAGTCCTCTGACCGAAAGCACACTCATATTTGCGTAGAATTCTATCCATATCCGACACCGCAGCTTTATCCCCGACACAAAATAGCAAGATGTCGTCTGTGAACACAAGGTGGGTAACAACAGGGCATCCACTCGTAGTGAAGTAGCCATTGAACCTAGGCACCTCTCCCAGTCTATTTAGACTCCTGCTCAACGCCTCCGCCGTAATAATGACGATAGTGGGAGAGATGGGATCACCTTGTCTAATACCCTGTCCCGGTTTGAAGAAGCCCGATGCGATACTGTTCACCAATGGCGTAAAGCAACAGTTGGAGATAGCCTGAAATATAATGTCAATCCAACTCTCAGAGAAATCAAACGCTCTGAACACCCAGATGATAAAGCTCCATTCAAGTCTATCATATGTCTTCTCCATGTCATGTTTGATGGCAACATTTCTGCCCATCTCTTGATGCCCTGGTAGCTAACTAACTCTTGGCAAGAAATGTGTTATCAACAATCTCACGGCCACGCACAAATGCATCTTTCTCCTTAGAGATGATTCTCGGCAGAAGTGCGGCCATTCGGTTAGCCATCAGTTTAGTAATGATCTTATTGTTGAAGTTGCACATACTCAGAGGCCTAAACTCCTTGAAGGACTTCGGGGAAGTCTTCTTCCGGACGAGAACAAGGAGGGTACTCGACACTGCTCTAGGTATATCTAACCCTCGAAAGAAGGCTCCCACAGCGTCAACGACATCCTGCCCGACTACATTCCAACATCTATGAAAGAAGAGACCAGTAAATCCGTTAGGCCCCGATGAGCAGTCCCTTCTCATGCCAAAGACCGTAGTCTTGACTTCATCCTCAGTCGACACCAGCAGAAGAGTCTCGTTGTCACCATCGTTGATCAACCTAGGTATGCTTCCAAGAATCTCATTGTCTTTCAGAGCCTTACCTGACGAAAGCAACATAGAATAGTACTTTGTCACATCCTCTTGGATGTCTTCCTACCTCTAGAGGATGATGCCATCATAAGTTTCAATGTTATAAATAAAGAGATGTTTCCTCCTGCTTTTCACGCATCTGTGAAAGAATTTAGAATTTTTATCACCATCCAAATCCAATTTGATTATAGCTTAATGTCTCCAGTATTCTTCCTCCAGCGCAATCCTGCGATTCAGAGTAACTCTGGCCTTGTTGAGAGCCATTATGTTCTCAATGGATCCATTATCACCCACAACCATCTCTGCTTCCGCGGCATTGGCCTCCACTGCCTTTAATTCTGCGAAGATGACCCCAAATGCATCTCTGCTCCAGGCACCAAGAGAGATACGAACTGCCTTAAGCCGGGCCGCCATCCGAATCAGCGAATTAGCGTGAGTACAAGATACCCAAGCCTTCGTAACAATCTCGTCAAATTCTGGGTGGTTTAACCAAAATGAGAGAAATCGAAAGGGTTTCCTAACCAAGGAGGGAGAAAGGATACATCGATCAAGAGGGGTAGTCGTCCGATTCAGTGTCGCTGAGGTGTTCCACAATAGTAGAGAACACGGCTTCATTCCAGTTAACATCTACAAGCACCTTGTCCAACCTCGAGCACTGGAGTCTTGGACCTTTTTGCTTGTTGTTCCATGTGAAATTATTGCCAACAAAAGGAATCTGATCTAAATTTGCTTGGAATATAAACTGAGCAAAATCGAACATAGACTCCGCAATTGGAGGGAGGCCCTCGGATCTCTCCTCTATGCACAACTCTGTATTAAAATCACTGCCATGCAACCATGGGAGACCCGGGTAAGTAACCTGAACCTCCAATCCATGGGAGACCCGGGTAAGTAACCTGAACCTCCAATAGATGATCCCATAGCAATTTTCTATCTCTAACTGTGTTGCCTCCATGAACGATTGTTAACAAGAATGGACAGTTCCATTTAGTATCGACAACACGCATCGGGATGGCCTGTTCGTGATCTTCTACCAAGGAGAGTTGAACACCATGTTTAGCCATCAACCAAATATTCTTAACACCAGCCACAGACTGCTCAAATTCCAGTTTCAGTTTGAAACTAAGAAGTTTGTTTTTGGATACCTTGGGTTCAATCACTGCAAAAATTGAGATGTTATGTATCCTGCTGAGGAGTTTAACTCTCTTCCTAGTCTGGTTGTTCCCCAATCCCCTTACATTGCAAATAATGATTTTAAATATTGGGGGGAAGGGTAGGTCCTGAACTACTCTTCTTTTTTGCCGATCTCAGCACCATGGCATTGGCCTCCCCAGTTTTCTTTATTTGCTTCAAGTTTGGCTTCTGTTTCTGTCTTTCTTTCCCCTTCTCGGTGTTGAATTTCTTAGTTCCCATCGACTCCACCATCATCCTCGAAGTCTCTGTATCTTCTAGATCTTCTATATCCACCCAAGAGTTGTATAATACCAATTCCAAACCTTTCCCTCTACTTTCTACGTTGTAGCCAATCTGATTAACCTGATCAGCATCCGAATTATCAACAATCTCCTCGCTCGCATCAACATGCATGTTTTCTAACTTCATTCTCAGGGCCATACCTATCTGCATGCCTTGTTTGGTAATGTCAGTCTCCCGTTCTTCTTTTCCTCCCTCTGCTTGGTCCCTGGTATTGTTGTGTCTCTCCATCTCCATCTGGTGAATTACCCTTCCTCTAGTATCCCAAAGGCAGTTCCTTCGACTTTAATTTCCCGTTCCTCCAATGTTATCTTGTAGTAGGATGACCCCAGTAATGGGGACAGCTAGTGCCGGGTCTATATTAGTGACTACTTCCTCTGCTGTGTTGCTCCCCCCGCCAATCTCACCTGGTTCAAGTCAATGTCAGATGGAGGTTTAACACCTATCTCCTTCCCTGAAGGTCCCCCTTGTTCTTATGTAGACTGTGTCAAGATAACAACATTTTTCCCTTTCCTGTTATAAGTACCCCGCTTGTGCAGCATTGTGGAAGGCAGCACCTATATCTAGTGGCCTGCCACCCCGATCACCCCCTCTGTCTTTCTGAACCTACAACCGTATGTAACATGCCCCCTATGTCTACAAGAAGTACAAAATAAGGGCATTGTCTCAAACACAATCGGTTGCCAATAATTGCGCCCATTAGGGAGAGCAATCCAAATTCTGCGAATGGGGGGTTTACTCAAGTCCACTTCCACAAAGATCTTAGCTTTGTTAGGCCACTCCACCTTTTCAGAAGCATAGTCAATGGCTAAGGGGATGCCGATGCATTCATCAATGTTCAACAATGTGGACTTAGAGTACAGATGAGGAGGCAGGCCCGACAAAGAAATCCACACAGGTGCCAATGGAGATTCAATAAATGGAGAGAAGTTGGGAGTCCATTTGAAAAGTCGCATCTGAAAATCAGCAATGCGCCAGGAGTCTCTCGACTCCAGATGAAGAAAATCCACTTCAAGGGAGGGGCGAATCAGTACGTGTTTGTGAGCGAGCATACCAACCCGGACCTCTCCACGCATGCCAAGAGTTGCGAAGGAGGCTCAAATAGCAATCAGAGACGGCAAACCATGGGAGAATTTACCCACAAGGGCCAATCGGAAAGGCGCCACCAGGATAGCCTCATCCGATTCGCCAAAAGAAATCGCCGGAGCGCCCTGATGAATGAAAGGAGCCCTGTGGTGGAAGCTCGAGCACGAGCGAGCCTTAGTTCCCGCCGCCACCGCAGAAAAAGATCGTCTCGTAGCTGAAGAGGTAGCAGTCACTGCCTGTAGCGCCATATAAAGGTGGGGGATAGGAGGAGGAGATTGGGTTAGAGGGGTAGGGATGGGATTGAGGATGAATAGCTAGAGGGACGGGTCGGGAGGAAGAAGAAGGAGAGGGAAAGGGGGCTGGCGCCATGGGCACCAGCTTGCTGTCCGGCAGCCGACCGACCGACACAGGAGCCAAGAGAGGGGATGGGGGATCGCGCTTAGCGGCACAAATCTAGGTCTTTTGTGTGTGTGTGTGTGTGTGTGTATATATATATATATATATATTATTTATATAAATAAATATATATATATATATATATATATATATATATATATATATATATATATATATATATATATATATATATATATATATATATAAGACAAAAAATTTAAAATATATATATATATATATATATATATATATATATATATATATATATATATATATTTTAAATTTTTTGTCTTATATATATATATATATATATATATATATATATATATATTTTAAATTTTTTGTCTTATATATATATATATATATATATATATATATGTGTGTGTGTGTGTGTGTGTGTGTGTGTGTTTTATTTATTTATTTATTTATTGTTATCTTTACTCTATAGTATTTATATTCTTAATAATTGGAGTATGTCGTAATTTATTAGCATAAATTATTTATACATGTCTTAAAGCATACGTGAAAAAAAATAGTCATGCTTACATGAGTAAAATTACATAACTATAATTAATGTTAGAGATTACATCTGTTTTGGAGAAAATTACATCAACTAACTTACCTGAATATAAAAAAGAAGCATGGTCAAGAGGAAAACAAAGAACACAAGGGGCCATCTAGTTGTTGATCTTTGTGTATACCCTGCCTCATGAACTACCAAAATAAGTCACTTTAGCGACGTCATCAAACGTCGCAAAATTAGAAATTTTTTCGCTAATTTAGTTTAGCGACGATATTAGCGACGAATTCTCCTTGTCGCGTATATCCGGGTCGCTAACACAGGATACGTTGTAATTCATCGCCATGGTGACGTATATTTGTGATGTAACCACGTCGCTATTGTTTTAGCGGATAGTGAAGTTTGTCGACGAGGTGTTGCTAATTAGCGAAATTAATATTCGTTGCTAATAGTCGCTGACATTTCAGTTGTTAGAGACGAAATTTGTGACGTTTAGTGACATATTTGTAGACATTTTGGGTTAGCCACATCACGATATTAGCGACGTCTAGTGACTGTCAGCGACGTCTAAGATATAGGTTAGCGACATTACGATACATGATCAACGACGTACTTTGTGACAATAGTTGACTTCTTTGCTGACATGGCAAGTTTGCCATGTCAGCAATTTATTGACGCATAGCGACTGTCTGCAAAATTTGCTTTTCAAGTTAGCGACGTCTTGATACACGTTAGCGACGTATAAATGCGTCGCTAGTCGTCGCTAAACGTCGCTATGCATCGCTAAATTTAAAAAAAAAACAAGATTATGTTTGCTTTTCCATCGAGAATCTACCTGCATTTTAAATGATAGTTCACAAATAATAGACCCGGAGCAACCCTCCGTAGAATTTCCTGGGTTTGCCTACCTCTTCGGTAGAAAATTTAACATCGGTAAATCAATATAGAGATAAATGATGAGAACACACTACCAATAATCAAATAAATAGAATCAAACAATAAGAAAGATATAAAATAGCCGGGTGGAAACAAATCCACTACCAAACGGCTATAAAAAGAGTTTGTCCAATAATATTTCAACTGGGTCAACATAAAACAAACCGTCACTAAATGAATAAAATAATATATAAAAATCCAACAATGGGTCAACAAATAGCAAGACAACACGTGAAAATAAGTCCAATAAAGGACTACGCCTGTTC
Source organism: Iris pallida (assembly GCA_029216955.1). Taxonomy (NCBI): domain Eukaryota; kingdom Viridiplantae; phylum Streptophyta; class Magnoliopsida; order Asparagales; family Iridaceae; genus Iris; species Iris pallida. Next base: position 13,389,165 of record JANAVB010039220.1, read on the forward strand.
AGGAGGAGGAGGAGGCAGTCCCTGCATCTAGGACAACATGAACGTATACTGCGCCGGTGTCAACGTCACCGGTAACGACTTATCAATAAGAGGGGGAGGAGGCAGTGGAACTGACACAGTCGGTGTGGATGCAGATGTACGACTAGGAAGCGTCTGTTCCATGGCTAGCAGTTTAGAGTTGGTGGAATCCATAAAAGTTGTCAGCCTCGAAAGCTGATCGCCCATAGCCACCTACGACCCCTGCACCGCCTAAACGGCACGATCCGTCCTCTCGCTCGTCTCCCTAATGTTGTGCTCGAGCATATCAAATCATGCGATAAGCGTCACATCGTCCATCTGCGGCTGAGACTGGAGCTGCTTCGCAATCATCCGTAACAGCTCGTTACGTAGCTCAGAAACATGGCGACACAGTTCTTCCACTCGGGCCGACTCCTGTAAGGGCTGTAGGGAATGCACGCTAGCAGAGGGGGCCCTAGTTTATTGCGTCACCATAAAGACGCCGTAGGATCCCGTACCGTAGTACGTACCCTTCTGAAGACCACCAACGACGGTCATCCAGAGCTCATCGAACGTCCAAGCCGGAGGGGCCTGCGATGAAGTACCAACCCCTCCCTCCATTGGTGCACTAGCAATCTCACGCTCTAGCATAAGATACTCATCCTAGAAAAGTACGCATCTTGATAAGCATAATATTTACTACCAACCTAGTTGTTCCCGCCTATGGATATATATTGTATATTTCTTAAGTTATACTAACGTTAGTGACACGTAAAGTAATACTTACATTGCTCTGCGTGTCCCTATCACCGATGAGCTTTTCGTCCTTCCGATGGGTGGCCAGGAAGACAATCACCATGTTGGCATCCTCACCCCTCATTATCGGTTATATTAATTTGTTTGTCATTGAAATTAAACATTTTATTCATACTTTCATTAAAATAATATATTACAGTAAAATACATACCAGGCAACGGAAATGTTTCATCATGGGAATCGAGCCACCACACTACTTCCCTGCCCTTATCCTAGCCGCCTTCGCCTTCTCCGACCGTTACTTGTATCTTGGATCGTCGAATCTAGCGCTTATCACAGTCCACTGCTCGGGCGTGATACAACCTTGGATCGGTCTCCCGGAGCGCTCTAGAGCCTTCTGGTCGTCAATCGTATCCCGGATCAACTTGGTGGCAATGGCAGAAAATTGCGTCTCGATCATCTCAGTCCGGTGTGGTGGATAAAAATATATTTTCTACAAGAATTAAATTAATTAGTTATATAATATGTATAAAAGATGATTTATACTAAAAACAATATACTTTAGCTACCTTGAAGTAGGCAAACTAGAATACCTTCCTCTCATCCGAGGTATCCGAGTAGTTGATCTAAGGGACACCGTAGTTGGACCTCAAAAATAGCCCCAATAACCTCTAAATTTACGGGGGACGATATCTACACAACAATAATTATATTCATGAATGTATAGATATATGTATAAATTAAAGTTAACTAATTAACTTACTTTATAGGCATGTCGGACCAAATCTCCATCCTCGTCTCGTTCGGAGGGGCGCATGGGGGATCACTCGGATCGTATGGAGACAGAGTAGGTGCGACCTCCTCTACCCGCTCCTCCGTCTCCATAGTGCCGTCAGCATTCGAAACGCTGGACGGGGTAGTCTCAGGCCTGAAACTGCCCGTCCCAGGAGTACTGCCACGTACCGTCGATGCAGTAGGAGATGTGACTGGTCGGTACACTAGAGTACTAGGAGACGAGGGTCCGGAACCATCATCTAATAACGGAGTAGCACTCTGTCCACTAGTGGAACCTCAACCGGCATAGGATGCTCCTCTACCAGTGCCGGCACGGGATGCTCCGAGGCACGATCCTCTTCGTCCTGCCATAATTGATAAAAAAATAGATATATACAAGAAATGTAATACATATTTTAAATCAAATCTGCATACATTTAACATATCACAGTTTATAAAAAATAGACATGGAGTAACCCTCCATTGAATTTATGGATAATAACTAAGTCTAGATAATAGCACCCCGAAACATCAAAGTCTAGATAATAACTAAGTCTAGATAATAGCAATAAAGTAATCCAGAAACATCCAAGTCTAGATAATGACCAATTCTAGAAAATAACAAGAAACATCCACAGTTGTACAAAACATCCAAGTCTAATCCAAAAATAAGTCTACTGGAGACAAATCCGATCAAAAGTCATATTATATATATAAATCTATCCTATACGCTGGGGCAGATACCAGTCCCTCAGCCACTGTTCATAAGAAGGGTCTAGGTGATCAAGATCAGCTATAGGAGCTGGGTGACTGGAACTCCCGGTGCCACTGTCTTCTGGTGCCACTTTCTCCTTCACAGTAATCTCGGCTTTAGGAATAACTTCCTCCTTAATAGTATCATGTAGCATTTCTTTCTTAACTGATCTCTGCTTTAGGTATCACCTCCTCAGCAGCAGGAGACAGCACTTTCTCCTCAGCAGCAGAAGGTACCACTTCCTCCTCAGTAGCCATCTGTGCCTCTTTTAAGTGACATACTCGGGTCATGGGTGCTATATGGTAAGATTGATAGAAACATAGAGATTAATATGAGGTTAAACAATATGATAGTACATTTCATAAGTCAAAATAGTTGCTACATGGAGACTAATTAGTCGTTAAACAAATTTTATATTGTATTTTATTTTCAATCATCTTCTAAAAATTCATCTTCTCCGTTCTCCGTGTCCTCATCTTCCTCTTCTGTGCTTTCATCTACTTTATTTTTCTCTTTGGATACTTCTACCTCTTCAACACGATTAGACATGTAATATGGAACTTCCGTTGTGTCTACTTCAACTATATTTGTTACGAGAGGTAGCTCGTCCTTCTGATAAGCTAGTTCGTCAACATCGTAGGTATTTTTGGATTTAGTCTTGCATACTGCCCGCCAGTCCATCCTAGTTGTACCCCGTCTTGGATAAGTAGTGAAGTAAATGAGTTTAGCCTAACTTGCTAGGAAAAATGGTTCATATTCTTGATATCGACGTCAGTAGTTAATATCCACAAGACCATGCTTGTCAATTTTTCAATCTTGATCTTGGATCGGATCGAACCAATCACATTTGAACAACATGATCTAAGCCGGCTCTATGCCATAGTTATATGTCAACTCCACAATCTTCCGTAATATGCCAAAGAAATCATTGTCTGGATCGACATCTTTGTAGTTTGTAGATCTGATACACAAACAATAATTTTTATAGAATCAAGAATCCAGAAAGTTCTCTCTGATCTGAGCATTTGTTGACTTGAATCTAAACCCATTCACACAATAGCTTGTCTAGATTTTGATGGAACAAATTGGCCCCTTGGCTAGAGTTCTAATAGATTCATTCTCTAGTGTTGCATCTGGACGATCGACCTAAATACCACAAGGTAAGAAATTAAATTCAACATTCCGTCAATTACTGTATAAAGTGCATATATAAAAAGTAATTACCGAACTCCTTACATCTGTACTCAACCATGAAGGGAAATAACGTCGCATTTCCTGTTATAGTTCTTCATCTATTATGTATGGTCTATTTGACCTCACCTCATCATTAAATGTGTTGAAAACAACAACACATCGTCTAGTTAGTGTAATAATAATATTTGATACCATTACATGCATAGATGACGTAAACGTGGACGTATTAGTTACTTACCCCTCGAGCTTCTCTACTTTATCCTCGTCATAGTTGAGTAATATATATAACTGAGTAGCCCTTAGTTCCTTGTCATTCAGATATCTTTTCTTCATCCTTGAAACTAGGCCCCGTAACATCGAAAACCATGTTCACCCACCCTTCTTCATAATCAGCGTGGTCATGGACATCCATATACGGCTCCAAATTAGGCTCTGTCTTCGATGCTAAATGCATAATTTCTCCGTGTGAGGTCCAGTAATAGTAATTCGGCATAAAACCACTCGAGTATAAATAATATATCACGTCCACTTCTGGATGATATTTCAAGTTGCAACATCTCACACATGGATACTTAATTTTGGTACGATCTATGTACTGAGGGAACGCCTTGGCGAACTACAAGAACTGCTCTACCTCTTGTATAAATTTATCCCGTACACCACACATGTCATCAGGATGATGATTGTACATCTATAAACGATACCGTATATAGTAATTCATATCCATTTGAAGAAAATTCTACAATAATATATACACATTATTCGAGTATATTGTCCAAATGGATGCATAGACAAATGAGTATTAAATGAGTGTCGTTATGTGTTCAATGTCAGCCCTTCTATTCAAAGAAAATTTACTTCTGCAAGCCTTTTGAGGCTTTTAGAGTTATACAGGATTTCATAAGAATACTACAAAAGGCCAAATATTATAATTTTTTTCTTTCTAGAATTTTTCTTTCTTTGTTATTTATCTGATTTTTTACACCGTTTCTTTATCTTTTCTTCTATTTTTCTGAAATCTGTAGAACTCTAAAAGCCTTAAAAAGGCTTACAGATGTAAATTTACTTATTAAAGAAGGGCTGACATGGACACTTGACTTCAGGCTGACATGAGCACTTAATTATGTATATAAGATACCTAGCTAGTACTTACCTACATATCACCTTAACTCTTGGTATTTGTGTATTATGTGGATATCATCTACCATAATACACAATATCACATTGACACTCTCTTGTATCTTGATACTAGGATACAGTTTCAAATACCCATGACACTAACTATACACAAGTCCATCAAAGTACCTTGAAATGAAGTGTACTAGAATACTCACTCTATACACACTAGGTACTATGATATACACTTAGGTGTTGTCACGTGTTCTTTATGAGCCATTGGCTGAAAATGAAATTTACTTATGCAAGTCTTTTGAGGCTGTCAGCGTTATATTAGATTTCCGAAAAAATCTATAAAAGACTAAGTTGTTCGACTTTTTGGTATAACTCTGATAGCCCAAAAAGGCTTGAATAAGTATATTAGTTTCTAGAGAAGGGCTCACATGGACACTTGATTTCAGGCTAACACGGACACTTAACATAAGAGATAATGATATCTCTGTCGTCATGTGTTTCTTGTGAGCCCACAAGGAAAACTCGACCTCGTAGTGTCCATGCAAGCACTTACCTAGCTAGCACTCTCGATACTCTCAATTAAATCCCAAACTTACCTTGATAATTACCTGTCACAACCCGCTTCCTATTTAGGGGCACGCGAACGTAGGTACGTCCAGCCTACGCCGCAGTATCGACGGTAGAACGCTGTATAGGTCATCTACCATATCTATCATCTAACAATATGAAGTATATACCCTGTCATCTCTGCACGGAGGAATAATATGACAACAACCATATAATCTCAATCCTAAGTCTAAAGGAAGATATAGCACGATATGAAAATAGATAAAATAGATAGATGAATAAAGAGTAAGTTATCACAACTGAAGTTTAGATGTCCAACACAAATAAATACATATCTTGAATATAAATAAGTCTCAACTAACAATCGGAACAATCCGATACAACATGAAGACTAAAATTCCTAAACTATATCTAGGGCACACTACTGAGCAAGATCTTCCCCGGACTCCAGCGTGCCACCCTCGCATACCCCCTGCTCATAGAAGGTCGAACAGTCATCTATATCATCTGTAAAAGTTTATCAACGTTACCCAGTCAGGATGGAACGAGCACATCTCCTCTAACAGTTCAAAATAAATGACAAGTGCTATAAGAATGTAATAATAATGAAATACTTGATAATCAGGTTATAGAGACAATGTACAAAGAAAAGACAAATGGATATCGAGCAATAGATGTATATAGAGAACATATGAAATGTGAAAAACAGACATATATGTAATAAAGGGAAACCTGTCATTCAAGGTATACAACATACAATCCAGGAAATCAGTATTTAAGACCAGTGATTTGAAACACCAAGTTGACATATGAACGACTAGAGAGTGATATCCGGCAAACCATACTCATCCGTGTGTGGCTGCTATTATTCCAGTAAGACCATGGGATAGAATGGGTATGTTCACATGTCTCCTAGGTATTTCTCTGCCCGACTAGTACACATGGATCCAGGTTTTTTGACGTATTTCATTAGTCAAGATTAGATGCATTAGTCTAGTAAAGCCAATAGGCATGAAACCACATATCTCCAGTCAAGGAATCCATAAAATACCAATCCATGAGTCCATCGTGTCAGAAATTAAGATAGAATACTAGTATAACATGTATCACATGATATATCAAATAAAAATAACTATCAGAGAATGAACTCGCCTGCTGTCCAGAGTAATGAATGTGAATCGAGACTCAAAGTGATGTTACAAGAACCTAGATATGAGACGTACATGTTAATTGGTATTTAAATAAAATTAAGCACGATTTCTAGTAAATGAATGGAATCTGGGTCAATTCTAGGTCAAGTTTGATTTTTTGTTGACTTTTGGTCAACTCGGTCAACTTGGTCAAACCCTAGTCTCTCTAGGTTAGGTAAAAATTCTAATACTCCTATTAGCCTAGCCATGTAAAATATATTACTCATGGATCACACATTCAAGGTATTCCCAATACATTTTCTATCATATATTACCTATTAGAGAAATTACTTACCTCGTTACTTTAGGTAAAACCTTAGGAAATACTCACCCATCTAGGTACCACTACTACCTTTCCCTATATCTCCCTATTTCTTCTTCCACTTGGCTAACACACTCTTACCTGTCCTGCATAATACAGGACCCCATTGGCTTACCCCAATGGCCATACCTACTCATGAATACTCACATATCAACCCAAGCTGAGCTCTAACTGTGCATCTAACATGGACACAAAACTAACTAGTCATTCTCCTCACTGCCACTCCACACACTCCTACTTTTAATCCACCACTAACCTATACTCATCCCTTTACTCTTGTGACACTCTCAAACAAACACTAGCACACACACAGAGAGAGCCATTCACAGGCTGGTAGGGGCCAATTGGCTTGCCCTGCTACCTGGCCTTTATGGCCTGCTGCTAAATGCTCCCTGCCAACTGCTAATACTTGTTGATGCCTACATCTGCATCTACATACTGCATACTGCTGCTTAGGCTAAGTGCTTTGCTGCACTTGGCATGGCAAATTGCCACTGCCACCTTCAAAAGCAAAGCAAATGCAGTTGCTAAAAGGCAATTGCCAAACCCAGGCCTCAAACACTACTCATAGACACAACTCACCCATTATGATACTCTAACCAAAACCTTATCCTAATATATCATAATTAAGGCTAACCAAACTAACTTACAAACCTTCCTCTACCTCTATTTACTGATACCAACCTATCTCCCTATACTTATTTACATTATTGAACATATAGGGAGTATCCAATATATAAACTCCTACTGTCCTACTGCTACCTAGTCTTTTCCCTCTACTGATACTCTCATGGTTCACACTCAAGTCACTCACTCCATAGGTGACCTACACCCCTGCTCCTAAAGCAGGGAACCCCCTTGCCATAAGTCGGATACCTAAAGTTAATAACACCAGCACACAAGACATTATATATAAATTACAAAGAAGATCAAAGCTACCTCACATATACAACCCTCACACTCACTCACTACAGTGCACAAGGCCAACCTTATCACTCTTGACTGATACTGACTCCCCCTTCATGAACTCAAGCCAAATAGCCAATGGCCCAAGTGCCCCACTGCCTAGCAGTCAAGATGGAGGGTTAAGCACCCACAACATGTTCTAAAACATGGGCCAATGGCTTCCATCTGCAGTAGCCAAATGTCCTACTGCCCTCTCCTTCAAACACACCCACACTACCTTTACATAACAGAGCCCCCCTGCTAACCTGCAGATACCTATATGTTTTTCTACATATATAGACACTTACAGGACAAACACAAACATTCAATTATACAAATGGCACTATCATATTTTTATTTCCCATCTTGCTCACTTCACTAATCATTCCATTCACTCACTGAACTAGTACTCTCTTGGATATCACCACAAGACACTAAACACTAGATACATAACCTAACTCACTGTATGACACTTGACACTCGAGTATGAGTGTGCACACACCCAGCACTCTACTGATACTAATAAACTTTTCTTAGAAAATATAGGGACACACTCAAAACTACTCACTAACTCGAGAATCCTCATCCCCATCTCACATTACCTACTCGATGACCAAGTGGCCTAAGAGGTACTCCTAATGTCTTATAGGCCACTCCAACTGCTGTCATTAACAACACTCACACACCACACCACTTCACAGGCCAAAGACACTCTCAACTAGGCATATGACAGTTCACTAAGGCACTAGACACTAACACCACACCACTCTCAAGCCCCTACTCGCACACATACAAGACACTGGCCTATGGCTAAAGGAGTTCTGGCCACCACAATCCCTTACCTTCATGGAGGAGACCCAATCTCTAACTGATCACTAAAAAATTCTCTGAACCAAACCACTCAAGAATCCCCTCATTACAGATACTCCTATACATAAATTGTCACAACCAGCTCCCGAATAATCGGACACGAGTCGGACATGTCCATCCTTCGTCGTTAGACACAACAAAGTAAGCTGTACCAAGCTAGAAAAATCTAACTAGATAAACATGAATGTGCACAATTACAGCATCTATAAAACGTTCCCAGAAAGATCACGATAATCTACAAATCTATATAACATAAGGGTACCAGAGTCAACATGTATGAAATATACTATGAACTCTAAAACAATACCAAGGAGTAAAGCTAAACAGTCTAAACCTGAAGCCTCTAGCTAAGTCATGTCTCCATCTTGCTCAGCTAATGTCCCGGGCTCAGGCCCATATGGTTGAAAGATATCCCGCAAGTACACCTGCAACATATCCAGTCAGAAGCGAAGCAAAGTATAATTCTAGGTAATGAACAAGAACATCATAATATGAAAATGAGTACAGGAGAACATGAACTATAAAGTACATGAAAAGAATATGAAAGTACATAAATGTAAAGTACAAGAAATAAAGTACATAAAGTAACCATGAACCTGAAGTACAAGACATGACATGGGCACAATATTTGAAATACAACTAGCCTATATGACCGGCTGGGGTGAGTACAGGAATATGTACAGGAGTACATTAATATCGGTACGGCATAGGACCTGCGTGCACGATGCGAGGCCTAATCTATCTACATGAATATTAGAACCGGGGTTTGGTCACATAGCTAGTATATTTCCCCTCCCCGACACAGAGTATAAGATTTCGTGTCATGACGTGTCACAAGAAAAGTTCATGATATGAATGTAAATGCACAAGACCATAGAATGTACTTGCCTTGCTCATGATGATCGTGAGTAGGGAGAAGATTTGTAAGTCCACCTGAGGCAATTTGGTTTTAATTATGATTTAAATAGTGGCAACTAACTTATCATTACTAATCACTTCAACATGGTAGCTAACCAATTTCCTGACACTAATCACTGCTAGTAAAAGAGTTAATTAGCTACATAGAACAATTAGCTCTATATTCTAATTTGGCAAAATAGTATTAGATGAATACTCTATAGAGAAATTTGCAAGAGAAAAACCATACTACTAATTAATCCTACTATGACAATTTATAAATGAATTTTTGCAACATACACTATATATTTTAGTAGCAGCTATCAATTTAAAGTCCATGAGCTCACACTTCATTAATTCAAAAGAGTAGAAAAAACCAAAAACTGCTCAACCTTTGCATCCCAATAACCATTATACCATTCAACTCAAACCACAAACCGATAAATTAGAGGCCAACCAACACTTAATATGTTAGCTACTGCTACTACTCCTATTCACCCCCATTTGGTATTGGCATGACCCAATTTCAGCAAAGCCGACACTCGGCTTATAAAGCTTGGCAAAATGCTTCTGTGAGCAACATATAACCATCAGCTATGGGTTTTCCTCCAAATTTTGATATGTTTAGAAAGGAGAAGTCACAGAACAGATAATAGGGAGGTTACAACCAAATCGAACAATCAAAATTAAACACAAGTCTGCATCTAATCCTCCCTACATCCGATACCAACAATAGTAAAGTCAGACACGCCATACAGGACACGAACGAGATCTAGACACGAACTCAACCCAAATTTGCTGTCACCATTTCATGTGTCAGACACGTATCCATTACGTGGCTTGGACATCTACATCTCGAAGACAAAATTTAACCATGCTAAAGACCTGGACATGCCCAAGAATAATCCCACTTAAAATAATTTCACACAACAATTCAACAATACGGAGAGTAAGAGGGATTACCTGAAGTTAAACGGATTTGAGGAACCCACTCTTCGTGTTCGACACTGGTCTTCTGCGTATTAGACACGAACAAAGCCTAATTGACATTTATACAAACACTTGATTAGCATTACTTCCAAGTAATCATCTATGGTCGATCCTAAGTCGATTTCCCAGAATTTCTCAAAAGAAAACATCCTAAAAGTCATTTTCACAAAGATCGACCACAAATCAAAATCCTCAGAATTGAAAAAGAATTCGATTTGAATCCTTACCGTTAGTGTCTAATCGACGAACAACTCAAATTAGTTGATTGATCCGAATAATTTGGACCAGGCGTAGGTGTCCTACACACGAATTCAATCGACAAGAAAACTGATTTATAGAGCAAAGAATCGAAGAAAATTTTCACAATCACGAATTCGGTTCGTAGAGGTGTCTACACAACTTACTGGAATCTGGATCGAACCCTGATGAAGGAGATGGAGATCGATGTAGATCTGTTCGCTGGGGTGATTTGCACGCTTCGTCGTCACCGGAATGATGTCGTCCAACCGTCGGAGAGGAGAATCTTCATTGGAAGAAGGCGGTCACAGGAAGGTAGAAGCGTGCACCAGCGTCCAATCTCGTCGAGGACTGCCATCGTCGAACTCTCAATCGTCAGAGAGTAGGGCTCCCGTCGCCGTCGCCATGGATCACGGGAGGAGGAGCTAGCGCAGAGTCTCAATCACCGCTGCCCGCTGCTACGCGGATGGCCACCACCGACCTTGCCATCGCCAGAAGGAAAATATTAGGGCTAGGGTTAGATTCAGACATTTGCGGTAGAGGAAAATGAGCTTTGGCTCATACTGCAAAGGAGTAGAGAAAAATGAATTTCTCTTTCCTCACTGCTAATATAACATTGAGTCATTTGCAAATAATCCCCTCCACCAAAAGACATTTATTGAGATAACCCCTCCCCCATTTCACTATTTGCATAACTAATTAGAAATCAGTTAGAAAAGTTGTTATGAGGTTTGTTAGAGGAATCTTTGGGACCCACTCTAGTTAGTTAGTAAAACTTAGAAATTTAGTTATTCCCAATAATTAATTTACTAACCATGAAGAAATATTTCAAAAAAATTGTTCAGCATTATAATTACTAATCAGACTTGAATATCATTTATTAACGTACTAAAATTGTCCAAAAATTCATGAAACTGAAAAAGTGGGGTTACAAATCTCTCCCCCTTACAAAAATTTCGTCCTCAAAATTTCGAAGAGCACAGAACGATACAAAAATGACACAAAATTCAAAATCAGTTAGACATGATTAGGATCATAGTTTAACAAGGCACGATTAAGATATAAATATGATTTATTAAAAAAATCAAATGATTTATCCAGAAAATGCAAGAATTTGCTAAGATTGATCGAGAGGGTGTATGGAGTCTACCAGGAAGATGCTAGTGTCAAATCAAGGTAAAAGTGCAAATTTTTATGATTCACGAAGAGTCAATAATCATGTGAAAATGGAATAGTGTCGCTATGGTATCCGAGAACATATGGCCATTTGAAATCACTTTACTTAGAATCCCTACCCCGCCAGTATATATCTGACTGCAGTGGACTTTTGGTTCTGTGACTCAAATGACAATACATCTCCAAATATTCTATCAACTTTATCCATTTTCCAACATTCATTGGTGAAGCAACCCAAGAGATTAAGATATGAAGAATGTGACGATGTCTCAATAATACCCAAAAACGTAGAAATGTCTGAAATCACTTCAACTTAAGGTTCATGCCTCACCAGTGCGCTGCTGGCTGCAGTGAACCCTTAGTCTCCATAATCCAGAAAATGACAGCAGCGCACAACTGCCACGCCCCAAAAGATCATCGAATAGTCTCCTAAACTTATCCATAGGAATTACCAAAATGTCTAGAGGGTTCAAAATGAGTTCCAACAGTTCAAGTCACGATAAAAGGTGATGTTACATGTCCTATTAAAAAAATTAAGGAGTTTTACTAGGTACCAAAAGTCAACAAAGGATATGACAAGGAGTAGTGGTACTACAAGGGATCAACAAAGAAAATTTCAAATCTCAAACAAGGAACGATGCTTTGAATAGTAACTGGAATCTCAATTGAAATCTGGAATGGTAACAAAATTTCGTACATGGGACATAATCCCAGATAGGTAACAAAATCTCAAGGTGACATAAATGCAAGGTACCAGATAGAAAACAAAGTCTTGTAATAAGGACTAGAAACCTTATATAGGAATCAAATTATAATAGAATCTTGAACAATACCTTAAAATAAATTTAAATAGGAAACAAATCTTAGATAGAAATCAACCATCAATAAAGCCACGAATAGGAAGCAAAATTTTGAATAGAATCTTGAATAGGAAGCAAGATTGTGAAGAGCGAATGGAAGAGTATCAATCAACACTTAGGAAACAAGGTTCCGGATCATGAATACGAAATAAGCAAAATCTAAAATAAGATGGAAACAAGGTCGCGAGTAGATAACAATCCTAAATAAAATAAAATCATGAATATGAATAGAACCTCAATAGAGAACCAATCAAGGTCTCAAAACAAAATCTTCAAATAATGAATCAAATAGGGACTGAATCTCGATCAAGCGTCAGATAGAAACGAAGGTTCAAATAATGTTTTGATTGGGAACAAGGTTTCAAAATATGATTTGGAGTAGGAATAAAATCTCGAGTAGCACAAGTTTGATTAGCGAACATAATATCAATAAGCGAATAGAAAAGTATTCATGAAACGAGCGAAATCTTGGAGAGGAGACAAGGTTGAAACAAAGTAGGGGCAACCAACTCTCGAATAAAAATTCAAGGTCATGAAAGGAAAACAAGTCTCATATAGAGAATACAATCCAAAAATAGGAAAAGAAATCTTCAAACCTTCAAAGGAATCCTGAACAATATCCTAAATAGGACGGAGCTTAACAAGGTTTCGAATGAGGATCATGGCTACGAAATGAAATCTCGAGTAGGAACTAATTCTCAATTAATACGAAGTTTGATGAGAAAACAAAATTTCCAAATAGGAGCCAACACTAGGAAACAAAGTCATGAATGACGAATATGCAAACAGTATCGAATAGTAGATTTCAAACAATTATCGAATTGTGGATCTGAAACAAGTTGTCCGAATAGAAAACAATATCTCAAAATAAATTTTGAATATCAACCAAGGTTTCAAAATAGAAAACAAGAACTTTCAAAAAATGATCTAGGTGCTAAGAGGAATTTAAGGGAATACTGGATTATGAATCATGATCCATGGTTTTCTCCAACCATGCAAAAGAGTCTTCTATCTTCAGTCCGTCTTTAGTATTTCTTCAGGAACTGGGATAACTTCTACTTTTCTAACTATCCTGACGTAGGGTGGTCCTTGCGGTAGTCCTGGTGCTCCTCGTGCTCATTCTTGGGCAGTACAATCAGCAGCTTTTTGGCAATCCTTGACTTGATAGGCATACGACCCATAGAATAAGCATAGCCTTCGTCTCTTGCGACACCCTTTGCAGTGATGTTCTTGCGGCGGCAAAAATTGTAAGTGATCGTTGTCTTAATATGAGTCTAAATCTCCCGCTGGGGTAGCTAAAGTGCAGGGACTCTGACAGAAATATACGGCTGCTGGCTACTGAAATCCTGATGCTCCTCTATCATTGTGATCCGTGACTTGCTGATAATCCTTCAGTCAGTGGGTAGAAGATCTGTAGTATAAACAGAGTCTGAGCCTTTTACGGCACTCCTCGAAGCGATATCCTGGATTGTGGCAGAAAGCACAAATGGCCATCATCTGAATCTGATGATGCAGCTGAAGAGGCATTGTCTGAGTGTGGCGACGCTTTGTGGATCCGAAGTAGCTAGTATCTCTGTCATAAGTCTTCATATCTCTCTTAGCCTTCAACTTTCTATCTTATTGTATGTTCTACATGTTGGACCTCCTGGTTGGTGACATCAATCAGAGGAGTTGGATCCTCGGAAACTTGGATGATCTTTAGTGGAAGCTCCAGGTTCTTGATCTGCTTTTTGTTGTATGGTATGCACTCGGTGTCGGAGAAGTCCAAGGATTCGAGAGTCAGAAAATCAGAAGTCCTTCTTGGCTCGGAGAGTGCATGCACAAGTCTGGCTTGAAAAAGGATGGCCTATTGCATCTGGGTGTCAATGAGCTCTTGAAACATCTCCATCAACTTTGTACTACCCACGGGGATAGTAGGGCGATAGAAAATAGTGGAAGCTCGAAACCCTCAAGTGTAGGAGGATCAATAGTTCTGGGGTAGCGTGCTTCGAGTTATTTAAAAAACAAAAAACTGTTAAAATAACCTAGACCTAAAAACAACAAGTGTTTATAGAATATCAATATACCCAATGTACCCGATTTTCTATATTGTGATTCAAGTTTTTCTAGTTTAAAACAAGTCCCCCAATAGTACACTAATACCTAGGTAGCATCAGGATTGACCTGCACGGGCCACCACTAAAAACGTGTCACGACCCGCTCCCGAATAATCGGACACGAGTCGGACACGCCCAGCCTTCGTCGTTAGACACGACGAAGTAAGCTGTACCAAGCTAGGGAAATCTAACCAGATAAACATGAATGTGCACAATCACAGCATCTATAAAACGTTCCCAGAAAGATCACCATAATCTATAAATCTATATAACATAAGGGTACCTGAGTCAACATGTATGAAATATACTATGAACTCTAAAACAATATTTAGGAGTAAAGCTAAACAGTCTAAACCTGAAGCCTCTAGCTAAGTCATCTCTCCATCATGCTCAGCTAATGTCCCGGGCTCTGGTCCATATGGTAGAATGATATCCTGCAAGTACACCTGCAACATATCTAGTCAGGAGCGGAGCAAAGTACAATTCTAGGTAATAAACAAGAACATCATGATATGGAAATGAGTACAGGAGAACATGAACTATAAAGTACAAGAAAAGAACATAAAAGTACATGAATATAAAGTACAGGAAATAAAGTACATGAAGTAACCATGAACTTGAAGTACAAGACATGATATGTGCACAATATTTGAAATACAACTAGCCTATGTGACCGGCTGGGGTGAGTACAGGAATATGTACAGGAGTACATGAATATCGGTACGACTTAGGACCCGCGTATATGATGCGAGGCCTAAGCTATCTACATGAATATTAGAACAGGGGTTTGGTCACATAGCTAGTGTATTTTCCCTCCTCGACACAAGTACAGTAACATAAAAGTACAATAGTACAAGATATCGTGTCATGACGTGTCACAAGAAAAATACATAATATGAATGTAAATGCACAAGACCATAGAATGTACTTGCTTTGCTCAGAATGATCGGGAGTATGGAGAAGATTTCTAAGTCCACCTGGGGCAATTTGGTTTTAATTAAGATTTAAATAATGACAACTAACTTATCATTACTAATCACCTCAACATGGTAGCTAACCAATTTCCTGACACTAATAACTGCTAGTGAAAGAGTTAATTAGCTACATAGAACAATTAGCTCTATAGTCTAATTTGGCAAAATAGTATTAGATGAATACTCATAGAGAAATTTGCAAGAGAAAAACCATACTACTAAGTAATCCTACTATGACAATTTATAAATGAATTTTTGTAACATAAACTATATGTTTTTGTAGCAGATATCAATTTAAAGTCCACGAGCTCACACTTCATTAATTCAAAAGAGTAGAAAAAACCAAAAACTGCTCAACCTTTGCATCCCAATAACCATTATACCATTCAACTCAAACCACAAACCGATAAATTAGATGCCAACCAACACTTAAGATGTTAGCTACTGCTACTACTCCTATTCACCCCCATTCGATATTGGCCTGACTCAATTTCAGCAAAGCCAACATTCGGCTTATAAAGCTTGGCAAAATGCTTCTGTGAGCAATATATGACCATCAGCTATGGATTTTCCTCCAAATTTTGAAATGTTTAGAAAGGAGAAGTCACATAACAGATAATAGGGAGATTACAACCAAATCGAATCAATCAAAATTAAACACAAGTCTTCATCTAGTCTTCCCTACAACCGATACCAACCACAGTAAAGTCGAACACGCCATACAGGACACGAACTCAACCCAAACTTGTTGTCACCCTTTCATGTGTCAGACACGTATCCACTACATGGCTTGGACATCTACATCTCGAAGACAAAATTTAACCATGCTAAAGACCTGGACATGCCCAAGAATAATCCCACTTAAAACAATTTTACACAACAATTCAATAATAAGGAGAGTAAGAGGGATTACCTGAAGTTAAACTGATTTGAGGAACCCACTCTTCGCGTCCAACACTGGTCTTCCGTGTATTAGACACGAACAACGCCGAATTGACATTTATACAAATAGTTGATTAACATTACTTCCAAGTAATCATCTATGGTCGATCCTAAGTCGATTTTTCCAGAATTTCTCAAAACAAAACATCCTAAAGTCATTTTCACAGAGATTGACCACAAATTAAAATCCTCAAAATTGAAAGAGAATTCGATTAGAATCCTTACCGTTAGTGTCTGATCAACAAACAACTCAAATTAGTTGATTGATCCAAACAATTTGGACCAGGCGTAGGTGTCCTACATGCGAATTTAATCGACAAAAAAACTGATTCATAGAGCAAAGAATCGAAGAAAATTTTCACAATCACGAATTCGGTTCCTAGAGGTGTCGACATAGCATACTGGAATCTGGATCGAACCCTGACGAAGGAGATGGACATCGATGTAGATCTGTTCGTCGGGGTGATTTGCACGCTTCGTCGTCACCGGAATGATGTCATCCAACCGTCGGAGAGGAGAATTTTCATTAGAAGAAGGCGGTCTCAGGAAGGTGGAAGCGCGCACCAGTGTCCAATATCGTCGAGGACTGCCATCGTCGAACTCTCATCGCCGGAGAGTAGGGCTTCCGTCGCTGTCGCCATGGATCACTGGAGGAGGAGCTAGCACAGAGTCTCAATCGCCACTGCCCGCCGCTACGCTGATGGCCGCCACCGACCTCGCCATCGCCAGGAGGAAGAAATTAGCGCTAGGGTTAGATTCAGACATTTGGGGTGGAGAAAAATGAGCTCTGGCTCATACTGTAAAGGAGTAGAGAAAAATGAATTTCTCTCTCCTCACTGCTTATATAACATTGAGTCATTTGCAAATAAGCCCCTCCACCAAAAGACATTTATAGAGATAACCCCTCCCCCATTTTCACTATTTGAAACTAATTAGAAATCAGTTAGAAAAGTTGTTAGGAGGTTTGTTAGAGGAATCTTTGGGACCCACTCTACTTAGTTAGGAAAACTTAGAAATTTAGTTATTCCCAATAATTAATTTACCTAACCATAAAGAAATGTTTCAAAAATATTATTCAGCATTATAATTACTAATCAGACTTGAATATCATTTATTAAAATACTAAAATTGTCCAAAATTCATGAAACTAAAAAAGTGGGGTTACATTAATACTCCTCATCTACTTTTGATACCCATCGAGCTCCCATAACTGTCAGAGCCCTCCTTCCTATATACACTCACACAACTGCACTCGAGCCACTGCAAACGCTACTGCAATTGCAAATGCTGCCACTGCTGCATTTGCTCTAACTGTACTAATCAATGTCTGCAGGGCCTGCCATGAGTCACATAGGCCATTAATCGAAACCCCAAGGCTAGGGTCCTAGGTCAGTCACGTAGTCTACCCATAGAAGTCAACAGGAAGTGAAATGGTCCAGTAATTATCGAGATCCAGACCCTAGGTAGCAGGGCAGACACTGTGCAGTGTCAATTCCTGGCCGAGTGTCCCTATGTCCAATTTGACATAGCAAACCACATCAAAATCAACTCAGTCAAATACGTATGCAATCTACAATGTATTAGCTACCCAAAAATTTAATTTGTTTAGAAATTAGAGAACAAAAAGTTCTAACGGACATTTCATCGAACATATGAGATACGCATTCGATACTCCTCCGATATGCACCCCAAATTGATTTGAATTCGAACAAAACTTAACCTAATACTAGGGTTCTAAATGAATGCATCTATGAAAAGAAATCAGAAATTCAATAGGTTTAGAGGCTTTTACCAATTGACAGTTGGAATCTCAATAAAAAATCCTCTTACAAGCCTTTCCACCAAATCTAATGGTCAAATTGCCGCAAATCATTCCTAACTAGCCAATAAAGATCTTCTCTACACAAGGGGAGTGACTTGTAATTGGTTTGGTTGAATTTGGAGTTGATTTGGTGAAAGGGGGCAAATTTGGGGAAGAACACAAATTAAGGTTAGGGTTTTGATGGAATATGGAAGAAGAGGCTATGTGGGTTTTAAATAGGGAGGGGAAATCCTAATGTGGCTGGCCATGGGCTGCCCTAGAGTTAGGGTTTAGTGAAATTGGCTAAAAGGCTTCCTAATTGTCAATTTAAGGCCCTTTAGGATAAAGCCCCAATTTGACTTATATTTTAAATCACTAATTGGTTATGAAATACTAAGCTAGCTAGATTAGAGCCTCACTTAAGTTATCTAATCCCTCTACTAATCTTCTATGGTCATGGCTAACCTCTAATCAATATAGTTATAGGGTTTCACTAGCAAATAACAAAAATCATAATACATCAATTTAAATAATATTAAAATAATCAAAATTCACTAATTTATTACTAATATGATTTAAATCCATTATTTAATAACTAACATGATCAATTAAACAAAAGTTCAAAATTACCCTCATTTTAGAAAAGTGGTGTTGACAAATCTACCTCCCTTAGGAAAAAATTTCCTCGAAATTTAAGATGGTCGTACTCCGTCTAGGTCAAACCCCCATCAATCATAGTCATAGAATCTATTAAATGATACAAGCAATCATGGCCCTACTGGTCATGATATTACGGTCTCAATCAGGGTCAATATACTATCTATCACAGCACAAGCACAATTCTAAGAGGTACTATTGAAACATACAACAAGATGGAAGGACGAAACAAGAACGTGAAGACAAACCTGCAAACCCATCACCCGTAGCATCGGCCTCCTCGACCGTCAGCACAAAAGCCCTGCCCCGTTAGAAAATCTCCATCTGATGGTGCTGGACATGATGCGGTGCCACATGTGGCCTAACTCCACCTCTCTTTACTTCATGATACTCAAGTCATATCCACACTATTACTCACTCCATATACTAAGGTACCATCTATAGGGTATCTAATCTGATAACCATACCCGTCTATCCAGAATTACGTTACCTGAATCCTCGTCATGCCAGTAAGTATGGCTGCACAAAACCATAGGATCCACAACTAAGGTACATACCTCTAAAATTGTGGTATCTAACATTTTTGCATTGCCGCATGCTTGGCTGCAAAAATCTTAAATTCCTACAACCCGAAAAATACATCCAAAATCAGACACTATGCCTTCGCCATGCCTGCTAATATGGCTGTAGAAAACTCTAGGTATCATAACTGAGGTAACTTAGTCCAAAAGTTTTATCTTGGTATAAAATCAATGAACACCAAGAATCAAATTCAACAACGGACAAGGAAGGGTAGACAAAAATTGTTAAAATCGAATTTCGAGATAGTTTATCATGAGATTCTCAAGGATCGTCCCTAGAATCTTCTCAAGCAGTCCTAACTGTAATTGAGTACTCTATATATAGCCTATAACCTATATTCTAATAGCAGGCTCGTAGCAGCGCTCTAAGTCAAGCACCGCTATGAAATTATACTAGTTGCGACTCTGACCTACATGGGCCATCAAAAAAACGTGTCATGACCCGCACCCTAGTTAGGGGCACGAAAACGTGGGTACGTCCAGCCTATGCCGCAGTGTCGATGGTAAAACACTATATAGGTCATCTACCATATCTATCGTTTAACAATGTGAAGTATATACTCTGCCATCTCTGCACGGAGGAATAATATGACAACAACCATATAATCTCAATCCCAAGTCTAAAGGAAGATATAGCACGATATGAAAATAGATAAAAGAGATAGATGAATAAAGAATAAGTTATCACAACTCAAGTTTAGATGTTCAACACAAATAAATACATATCCAGAATATAAATAAGTCTCAACTAACAATCGAAACAATCCGATACAGATTGAAGACTAAAAGTTCTAAACTATATCTAGGGCACACTACTGAGCAAGATCCTCCTCAGACTCCTGCGTGGCACCCTCGCATATCCCCTGCTCATAGAAGGTCGGACAATCATCTATATTATCTATAAAATTTTATCAATATTACCCAGTCAGGATGGAACGAGCACATCTCCTCTAATAGTTCAAAATAATTGACAAGCCCTATGAGAATATAATAATAATGAAATACTCGATGAACAGGTTATAGAGACAATGTACAAGGAAAAGACAAATGAATATCGAGCAGTAGATGTATATAGAGAACATGTGAAATATGAAAAACAGACATATATGTAATAAAAGGAAACCTGTCATTCAAGGTATACAACAGACATTCCAAAAAATTAGTATTTAAGACCAGTGATTTGAAATACCAAGTTGACATATGAACGACTAGAGACTGATATCCGGCAAACCATACACGTTCGTATGTGGCCGCTATTATTCCAGTAAGACCATGGAATAGAATGGGTATGTTCACATGCTCGTAGGTATTTTCCCGCCCGACTAGTACACATGGATCCAGGTTTTTTGACACGCATTTCATTAGTCAAGATTAGATGCATTAGTCCAGTATTTTATTAGTCCAGTAAAGCCAGTAGGCATGACACCACGTATCTCCAGTTAAGGAATCCATAAAATACCAATCCGTGAGTCCATGTCAGAAATCAAGATAGAATACTTGTATAACATGCATCACAGGATATATCAAATTAAGAGAACTATCAGATAATGTACTAGCCTGTTGTCCAGAGTAACAAATATAAATCAAGCCCCAAAGGGATGCACAAGAACCTTAATATGAGACGTATATGTTAATTGGTATTTAAATAAAGTTAAACATGGTTTCTAGAGAGTGAATGCAATCATGGTCAATTCTAGGTCAAGTTTGACTTTTAGTTGACTTTTGGTCAACTTGGTTAACTTGGTCAACATGGTCAAACCATAGTCTCTCTAGGTTAGGTCAAAATTCTAATACTCCTATTAGCATAGCCATGTAAAATATATTACTCATGGATCACACATTCAAGGTATTCCTGATACATTTCCTATCCTATATTACCTATTAGATAAATTACTTACCTCATTACTTTAGGTAAAACCGTAGAAAATACTCACCCATCTAGATACCACTACTACCTTTCCCTCTATCTGCCTATTTCTTTGTCTACTTGGCTAACACACTCTTACCTGTCCTGCATACTACAAGACCTTATTGGCTTGCCCCAATAGCCATACCCACTCATGAATACTCCCGTATCAACCCAAGCTGAGCTCTAACTGTGCATCTAACATGGACACAAAACTAACTAGTCATTCTCTTTATTGCTATTTGCCATAAAAAAATCAAAGACAGGTATTACAGAATACTAAAATTGATTACAAACTCGCTTGTACAAATGAAAACCTTGAAATAAATCCTAGAAAAAAAAATCTAAGTACAATTGTTTAGTTTTGATTCTGGGGGATGACGGTGGAGGCTCGGGAAAGTGCTATCAACTCTGCCTTACTCCGTGGACTATCTGATGCAGTCTCTAGCTCGTGAAGAAATTACTTTTCTCTTGAAGGTTGCCAGCCTTGGATTGCCAACCACTTGTATGGGTGTGGTGCCCTGCTATTTATAGTAATTTTGAGATAAAGGATATTTTGAGCCGCATATATGGCCATATGGCAAATCCCGGGGCCACATGGCCGTAATCATGCCTCGAGACTTGGTCTGTGACTGATAGCTGGGGATTTATTAGGATTTGTTATGATTTGTCGTTGTAGCAAATCTGAGTAGTTGAGACCTGGTCAACTTGTCACGTGCATCAACTAATCTTCTGTGGCGAGCCGCATGAAGGATGTCTTGATCGAGCCGCATGAAGAATTTCTCATGACCAAGCCACATGAAGGAATATCTCATGACCGAGCCGCATGAAGGAATGTCTCATGACCGAGCCGCATGAAGGACGTCTTATGACCGAGCCGCATGAGGAATATCTCAAGACCGAGCCGCATGAGGAATGCCTTCTGACCGAGCCGCATGAGGAATGTCTCATGACCGAGCCGCATGAGGCCATCTCATGACCGAGCTGCATGACGAATGTTTCATGACTAAGCCACATGAAGGATTTGTCTCCCTCTTGACTTCTCGAAAAAAATGAATTTGACCGACCCTCCTCCTTGGCGAATATTGGCACTACAGATTATGGACCTCCTTGTTCGAAGAAGATTTGACTGTGGAATCCTTCAGAAGATTTTGAT
Organism: Iris pallida; assembly: GCA_029216955.1. Classification (NCBI taxonomy): domain Eukaryota; kingdom Viridiplantae; phylum Streptophyta; class Magnoliopsida; order Asparagales; family Iridaceae; genus Iris; species Iris pallida. The sequence goes on from JANAVB010039220.1 coordinate 13,411,938, forward strand.
GCACTTGACTGAGATGATGAACCTCACTGAGACATATGAGTAATGCATCTAGTTGAGAGCAGGCCATCACAACATCTTCAAATTGGCATTATATCCGAGATGATGTTGGAAAGGTACAGTAGGTCGCAGTCGCTGGAACACATACTGTCTTGATAGTGGAGCCACTGTCTTGTGGCCGCGGCAGTTGATGATGGCTTAGGTGCAGTGATGTCCTGGAAAGGGCTCATCGCAAGCCAAGGTTGCTTCTTTCTTCTTGCGTTTGTGAGTAATTACATCTCACAAGTTGCTAGTAGATTAATCTACCTTCTTATCCGTTTTGTGGGCCAGGGTATCCCGAGCGCCCAGGTGCATAGGTATCATATTTGCTCCCTGATCTGAGGCTAGTAAAAGCACTTGCTATGCGCTCGATCGTTGTAGGGAGACTTTTGGGACCATGATATTTGTTCCCTGATCTGAGGCTAGTAAAGCACTACGCTCGATCGTTATAGGAAGACTTCTGAGACATACCCTGTCCGTTCTGCATATGGGATTGGACGCGGTGGTTCTGTATAACTCTTCATCAGGAGCCCGTATAATAGTTAACGGTGTTCACTGATATTTAAAAGCTTGGACAGTTGACTTGGCTTGTTGAGCTCGCACTGTTTTAGACTTCTTCGATTTAGCATGCGAAGGTGCGTAGTAGAAAGAGTCCAAGTTTGAAGGAGAGAAGGGAAGTTGGTGCCCTTTTCAAAGGAGGAAAGTGGACTTATTTATAGAATGGAGTGAGCCCTTTCTTCTTCTTCTCCTTTCCGATGTGGGACTAAAAGTAATATTTTCCATGCTTCTACAAGACCCCCTTTAAAGTTTTTAAATTGTAAATTTAGAATACTTTGAATAAGAAGCATGGAAAGTAGAGTTGTTTTGGTGTGGCAATCCTATCAGAGGTAGCATGGACATGATAGGTTTGGTTACTTCCACTGGAGATTTTATGTAGGCTTATCATCCTTGGCGTACCTTAGTTTTAGGTACATATAATAAGTTGAGAGAGGGAACCATCATATTTACTCAGAGGTGGTGAGAACATGGTAAATATGGGGTTGATGGTAATAAGGACGTGGTGGGAGTGGACTCAGATGAGGATACATAGAACAACTCAGAGGTAATATAGACGTGGAAGTTCTATGTAACGGGTAATGAATGCCACGGAACAACTGGGTTCCAGAAGCATATGATTTGTGAAAAAGGGGTGCATGTGCTAGAGGACCTAATACAGCATTTGTGGTCAATAGAGGACATTTGTGGACCTATTATCCTTTTTGTGTACCGGTGGTGTGAGTACGAATAATAAATGGAGAGTAAACCAACATATTTACTCAGAGGTAATGAGGACGTGGTAAATATGTGTCTAAAGTAGAGCCTTCCTACTCAGAGGTAATAAGGACGTAGTAGGAGTGGGCCTAATAAGAATACATAGAACAACTCAGAGGTAATATGGACGTGGAAGTTCTACGTAACGGGTAATAAATGCCACGGGACAACTGGGTTCCAAAAGCATATAATTGTGAAGAAGGGGTGCATGTACTAGAGGATCTAATACAACATTTATGGTCAACCGAGGACATTTGGGGACCTATTATCCTTTTTGTGTACTGGCGGTACGAGTACGGATAATATGTGGAAAGAAAACCAATATATTTAATCAGAGGTAATAAGGACGTGGTAAATATGGGTCTAAAGTAGAGCCTTCCTACTTAGAGGTAATGAGGATGTGGTAGGAGTGGGCCTAATGAGGATACACAGAACAACTCAGAGGTGCAATCAATATGGAAGTTCTATGTATTGGGTGATTTGTTTGTGATGGACGGAAAAACAACTCAGAGGCAATATAGACGTGGTTGTTTTTTTTCGTTGGGGAATTTTGTGGACCTATTGCCCTTTTGTGTATATGGAAATACCAGCAAATAGATTTGAATAATATTTTGTGGATCTACTACTCTTTGGTACCCCGATGGTGCGAGTAATAGATTAGGATAACTTTCGTGGACCTGTTACCCTTCTGCGCACTGGCGGTACGGATAATAGATTTGAAACAAAACCCAACAGGGGAAATATGGACATGATAGGTTTTGTGGTCTTAACACCATGTCTTTTATCCCGGGTTGGGTACAAGTGTTAAGTTAAGAGACTATCGGTATCAGAGGTAATATGGACGTGATACACGATAACCAAGAATAATCTTTGGTGGACCTATTACTCTTCTGTGCACTGGTGGTACGAGTAACAGATTTTGGGGCAAACTCCGGTGGGGGAAATTATTTAGTGTGAAAGTTCAGAGGTATGATCATACATGACTTGTCGCCCCGAAGATGCGGTATGAATCCACTCGGAGCGGTCAGAGAGTAAATTCAGCAGTACCTGAGGGTAGATAACTCAACAATCTGGAAGATTTAGGATCTGAGTGTAAGTTCAGCAGTACCAGAGGGTACATAACTCACAATCTGAGAGATAGTTGGAAGATGTCGTTTAGACATAATTTTTCTTGAGGAACTTGCCGTTGACGGGCATCATGAGCAAGTCTCCATTTTGTTTTGTGAGACGGTACACACCGTTGGAGAATACGGTCTCGATGACAAATGGGCCCTCCCAATTGGGTTGAAACTTGCCGACAGTTTTGTGAGTCATAACCATCGGCCGACGAATTATCAAGATGAGTCGCCTACTTGGAATATTCTCAGTTTAACCTTCTTGTTGAAGGCACCAGAGATGCGTACTTGATAGAGCTCGATTCGTTGTTGAGCTTGTAAGCGCTTCTCGTCTAGGGCTTCCAGCTCTTGTAGCCGTCGACAAAAATTATCATCCGAGGTAAGCCGGTAAGTGAGGGCTACGAGGAGTAAGGATATCTGGGTCTCCAGTGGGAGGACTGCCTCGCTCCTTTAAACCAGAGAGAACGACATATTTCTTGTGGCCGTCCGAATTGTGGTACGGTATGCCCATAATCACTCGCCAAGCTTTTCATTCTAGTCGCACTTGTTTGAAGACACAAACTTTTTGATAAGCTTGATTATGGTCGTGTTGAAGGCTTTGGCCAGACCATTAACTGACGAATTGTAGGCCGTTGAAGCCATATTCTGAATTCGGTTCTTGTCACAGAATCGGCAGAAGGCATGGCTTGCGAAGTGCGGACCATTGTCATGAATAATCCTCCTTGGCAGCCCAAAACGGTAAATGACGTGATATTTTATAAAACTGATCACGTTTGATGTCTTTACTTCTGTCAACGGAACATCTTCCGTCCATTTGGAGAAGTAGTAGGTGATTGCGAGAATAGCTTCTATCAACAGAACAGCTTCCAATGGATCGGTGTGTACGGTTACACAGTCGCGGATGAAACTTCTAGCCATAAGCTTGTTTACTTCCGCTTTGATGGAGTTCATGATGTCTGGAGGGAACCGTCGTTGCTGTTGCTTGACTGGTTTTACGTTCGGATAAATGTTGAGCTTATGAAGTACGAGATTTAACCCTGGCATGTCTTCATAGTTCCAAGCAAAGACGTCGATGTATTCTCTGATGAGTTGCAATAATGACTCCCGCTCGTCGTCTGTCAGGCTTTTACAGACGAAGATTGGCTTTGGAGAGAATTCATCACCGAGGTTAACTTGTATGACCTCGTCTTCAGTTGGAGGGTCTCGCAGTTCGAAGCACTTCTCCCATTGTGCATCCAGTTGTTGGACCCATGGCTCCAACACAAACGGTTCGAGTAGGTCTTCGTCTTCCTCTTTAATATCAGCAGATGTCATATTGACAGATAATGTCTGTCTGAATATATCTCCAATGCTGTTTATCGGAGTCGTAAGTGGGTAACTCGAACGAATGAGAGTGCCAGTCGAATTCTTCATCGAAAATCTCGGGCGTTGTTGCTGGTGTAACATACCCGAGGCCGTGTCTGAATTTGTGATAATAGTCCTGAGGTTTCCCAGCCGGTGCCGACGGCTGTAGAGGCAATCGCCGACCGCTGCCGTGATTCAGACCCGCGGTAGCCCCCATGTCGTACCTCTACTTTTGTATGAAGTACTTGGCTTGAGGACTATACAGGTAGAGCGGTAGTCTTCCAGCGTCGGGTCCGAAGTTGGATTCTTGTGGCGTGAAAGATTGAGGACCTTTTTTTTGGCCAAAGATGATTGTGTGATCCCATCCTCTTCTGTCTGGGACCGGGAAGTAAGCGCCTTTTATAGAAGCAAGTCAATTTGGGGTATGGATGGTTGTCACCTGTGTGTGCAGGCTAACATCTAGACAGTCCCGTGCGGCTTACATTAGATTAGGCTTATCATACTCAGAATAGTCTAACGGCAGCCTCTTATTGATGAAATAAGAGATTTTATCGACAAGGATTACATCATCAGGAGGGGGGCTATCTACCTGTGTAACCACATATTTGGCGAGTTCTTTGTCCTCCTTGGCTACCCCCTGCGAGCTTAGAGGTCGGGATGCTGTCTTGGGCAGTTTGACTACCAAGGGCTCTGCTTGAGGTATTGATTTGCCTGAGAGTGTTGGATTAACACTTGGCTGCTGACTCGTCTTGGGAAGACGGATGACAATGGGCTCAGCATGGGACTTCGTATCTTCTGGTCGCCTTGGAGTAGATTTTGGTAATCGAATTACCATCGGTGTTACAGAGGGCCTTGCATCTTCCTGTTGCATTTGATTGGACTTTGGCAACCGGATCACTATTGTTGCTATGATAGGTTTTGGCTCTTGGTTGGATCTCGGGAGACGGATGATCATTGTTTCCAACTGCGTAGGTGTGGCAGGAGATCCGAGCACCTCTTTATGCAAGGTTGCAACAAAGGGTACAACCCTGCCCGGTTTGCGGGCTTGGAGAAGAATTCTCAAGGGTTCTTCTGGCCCTCTGATGGCTTCCAGCTCGTCCGTTATATGTTTCCTGGATTCGTCATATAGACAAGCCTCCGAAGAGTAATAAGATTCAACCCCTTTGAATGGATCAATGTCGGCGAATTTGGTCTTTACGGAACCGTGCTTACTGACATATTTGAAACACTGGTGAAGGGTGGATGGCATGATCATATAGTCATGTATCTACGGACGTCCCAGAAGGATGTTGTAGGAGGTGTCTGCATCTATGACGTAGCAGATAACTTCTGTCTTCAGGTCACAAATCTGGCACTTCAACCGGATCTTCCCTAGGGGATAGCTTCTCCCTGAGTTAAAACCGCTAATGGTAGTGTTGGTTGCTGTTAGCCGATGCATAGGGATGCCAAGAAGTTGGAGCAGACTTTTCGTGATGATACTTATTGACGAGCCAGGGTCGATATGCATCCGATCCACCTTGATGTCTCCTATGTATCCAGTGTAGTACAAGGGGCGATCATACAAATTGGACTTGATGAACATGTCCTGCGGAGTAAATATGATGTTGGGCATTGCATCTGTACTATCGCTGCCCTGTAGATCTGCTGGCAGATTTTCCCCTGGAGGCTTTACCTGAGCTAAGTAGGCATCAGCATTCTGGAGTGCTTCGCTTAATGCGACACGAAGATCCTTGGAGAGCCTTAGGAGCTTATATAGCGACAATTTTGTTGGCGTATTAGCCAATTGTGCTAATATGTCAAAGTTGTAAGGTCTCTCCAGTCCCTGAGGTACATCATTATGGAGTGACTTATCGAAGCGGGTTTCCTTTGTCTTGGATTTGTTCGCCAGTAGAGGCTGAGATGGCCTTAGAATATCAGATGAAGGCAACGTTGCCGGCTGAGGATCTTCGGCTGAACTGTCCCATGTAGGCTGGACTTATGCTCTAGACTGGGTAACAATGGCTACAGCTTCTTCAGCTTCAGCTAAAATTGTGTGGCAGGCTCTAGACTTCCTACCCTTTTCTTGTTGGTAGGAGATGACACGCCCTGGGTAACTTTAGGCACCAAGTCTGGATACACCCACATGATCTCTCCTCGCGATGTGGTGAGAGGTACCAATCCAGATGTTTGGCTCCGGACGGGTGGAAGATTAGTAATCTCCATTATTGCCCGAGCGACAGGTATGACCCCGTCTGGAGTGCTTGTCGGAAGGAAGTCGCCGAACTGAATAGATACCATGTTTGTCGCCACAGTAACCTCTTCAAAGTCTATCGACAGAGCTTTTGAGTCGATAAGACTCTGAATGTACTGCTTCCATTGGAAGCAATCATGAGTGGCATGATGGACATAGCGGTAGAAGTGACAATACTTTGGGTCCTCCATCTCCGTTGCTCGGGGCTCGCGGCTTGGTGGAGGGAGCTAGATCATACCCCTTGTAAGAGCATATCGAAGATAGGTTTGACATGACTATCTTCAAATGAGTAATTGACCTTGGGCCACGGACCTTTCGTCTATTTTTTTGGGCTTCTGAGTTGCATCAGTGACCATGGCCTGTTTGTCCTTGTTGTCCTGGTTAGTGGTGGCACCACTGTTGCTGTTACTGGAGGTGGAACCAAGACATCTGCCCTTATCTTCTCCATCTGGGATGTGTAATCCCAACTGCCGAGCCTTCTTCAATTTTGCCTCTATATTGGTAGCACTTATGATGAAGGTTGTCCAATCCCTGAACTGATCGTCGCCCATCCAGAGGCTAATTGCGGGGAGAAACTTCTTCTGACAGATTTCAATCAAGGAGCTCTCGGGATTGCCTTAGGGCAATCTTATTACGGTTTAGCGGAACCGCTCGATGTAGTTCCTCGTTAGCTCCCTCTCTCCCTGAACAACGTCCATGAGAGACGACATCGTCACGTCATGCCCCACTTCGTAAAATCTTTCCAAGAATATGTGTTTGAAGCCGTCAAAAGAGTGAATGCAGTTATCGGAAAGGTTGCGGTACCAGTCGAACGTGATCCCCTCCAATGCTCCGATGAATAGTCACGTGAGGATGGCATCACTATGCGGCAAGTAGTCGGTTGTGACTTTGAAGTAAGTCATGTATCGACTAGCAGAGGTCTTCCCATCATAAGAATCGATATGTAACGGATTGTACCACAGTGGAAAAGGCACATCTCTCCATGCAATGTGATATGGCTCTCGTATTCTGAGATCCCGAGAGGAGTCTCGGGCATTGAACATTGCCCGAAGCTCTTGGACTTCCCTCATTGTCTCCTTGGCTTCATCTGCAGCTGAAGGAACGGATGGTGCTAAGGTATCATCACCCAAAGGAGGGGCGGTCGTGTTAGAGTCCGTGTTGACTGCGGGTCCCAAGCTTGTTTGTCCAGACGTCCTTGCTGGTTGAGTTGGCAGGGCAACTTTGATCTCGTCCATGGACTTGACCAAAGACAGGAGCATGGCTTCCAGTACTTCTAGCCGTTGTCGGTCGGAAGGCGCTTCATGATCGTCTTCAGTCATAAAGACTGTTCTCACGTGGGTAGAGGTGGAGGGGATTGTGGCAGAGGTACTCTATGTGCCGTACCTTTGTATAGAGAAATCATCAGGGAATGTCGGAATATCGTCTTCCTCTGACTCGGAAGGGGTGCTACCCCCTGTGCAGGAAGCCGCATCGTCTTGGTGAAGGTGGTGGCCCTCAGGGAAATCCGATTCTGTTACAGAGTTCTGGGGGATCTCTACCTCCTGTGTGTGCTCTTGGTACACAGGGTTGTCGCATACATTGAGGGGGCTGCTACCCCCAGCTTCATCTACTCTCAAGGAGGCCGACGGTGCACCCCCGGGTGCCGGAAGCTTCTTTTTGGATCGAGTGCCTAAGTAGACACCCCCTGTGGTTGATGGGAACCCCCCAGATGAGGGTCTCCTTGTAATACTGGCCGAGATGGCCGGGCTGGAAGAGCCTGTCTTCTTTCCTCCCTTGCCAGAAGGAACTTTTTGAGTTGAATTACAGGAGGCAAAAGAAAACTCCTCGTCCCTTGGAATTTGCACAAGTGCTGGCTACTGCCGTCGCTGGAAAACTGACTGCCGATCTTCAGGTGTTACTGATTTGTCACAGTAGCAGTTGATGATGACTTGGGTACAATTGTAGGTCCTAAAAAATCAAGTTGCACCCATCAACAAAGTCATAGAATCAAGAAATACAACTTTCAAATGAACTGCGCAGACATCAGATTGTGCATCATTTAGATTGTGCACACTTTCAACTGCACAAGCTGACATGGCAATATCATCATTACATGACAGAGAATCAGATCTTCTGACAGCTGACAGCACGAAAAACGAGAAGACTGTTCGTTTATTGTGCCGTACAGTGCTCGAGGACAACTGTACAGGCAGCACAATCCATCTCAGCGCCATCTATGCTAGCGCAATCCAAAGTCTGCGCAATTCATGTCGCACACTTCATCACTTCAACTGACAAAAAGTACACGTAGCATCCATGCCATCAATTGCTCGTTACGTGGCAACTGTCTACATATGATCATGCACATTTTAATCAAATGATGCCATGTGTCCAAGGCAGTTGGCCCACGACCAGACAACTGCCTGCGCAGTCTGATGCTACGCAATCCAGTTCCTGCGCAATTCAACTTGCGCCATTCAGAATAACTAAAAGTTAGTTATTTCCAGAACTCTATAAATAGAGTTTCAAGTCTTCATTCAAGGGGATCAGACATAAAGTTCAGAAATATCAGAGAGTTCAGAAGTTCTTGCCTAAGTGCTGCTGCATTCTTCCGAGGCTTTTGCCTTCAAATTCAGAGGCTACCGTCTTCAAAGTTCACATCGTCCAAGGGATAAAGCAATCGTCTTCTAGATTGGATTCCTACAGTTGTACTTTCCCAGAATTCTTGTAATCTTTACAAAGTTTGTATCAATAAAGTTCATACTTTTGTTTTTGCAAACAAAATGGCGACTCTGCTGGGGACAACTTTCTCCTCCGACGAGGAAGTGACAACTCAATGTGATGTTGTGTCTATCGGGAAGACGCAAAAGACGCTGGTTGTAAAGGTCAACCAGACGGCCTATAAAGCCATGATCAACTCCAGGACCACTCCTCGCACTGCGACAACTTCTGCCACAAGCAAAGTGCGCCCAGTGTGGGTCCCTAAGAATGCTGCACAGTCTGTTCCTTCTGCTAAGAAGACTACTGCGCAGTCTGCTGATTCTGCCTCTAAGACAGCTGCGCATTCTAATGTTTCTGCTGTCAAGGATGCTACGCGATCTGCTGTTGCTAGTGCACAAGAGACTTCATATGCTGCCCTATCAAAGTGCAAGACTCCTCTGCCTCTGGCGCAGTTGGCTGCCAATCTTCCTGTGCAAACCAACAATTCAGAAACTAGAGTGCATCCCAAACACTCTGTGGACAGAACTCCTGATGCGCAAACCACAGTATCTGTGGCCAGAACCAGAAAGTCATCTGCCAAAGACTCTCCTGCGCAATCTGCCAGTGCGCCATCAACTCATGCGCAAACTATGCTTGCACAATCCAAGAGAGACAGCCCTTTGGCTAATATCTCATCTTCTCACAACAAAGGAAAGAATGCTGCTCCTCTCCAACACCCTGCTGCTCCTGCGCAATCCACTGGGGGTAGTCTTTTGGCTATTCCTCCTACTCTTCAGAACAAAGAAAAAGGCCCTTTGGTCTTTTCTCAAACTTCCTTGTCCCTTGACTTGGAAGACAACAGAGGAAAACGCTCTTTAGCTAACCCTTCTTTACAAAACAAAAGAAAAGGCCCTTTGGTCTTTTCTCAGTATTCTTCGGTCTTTACTGTAGAAGATCACACTGAACGTGCTTCGGCATCAGTCAGTACAAAAACTCTTTTAAACAAGGATTCTTCTCTTCATGGTAAAAGAACTTGTACTGATCAGAGAGGTATTCTTTCTACTCCGGTAGCAGAATTCCAAGATCTCCCTACTCTCAAAATCTCCCGTTCAAGACAGGGAAAATTATTGGTGTCTCAAACAGAAACCCCTGGGGGTGAGTTTGCTGATTTAAGAACATATCTTAATCGACCAACTTCGGTAAAACGTAAATAGCCAATGCCGAAGACCAACCATCATCAGAAGCAAACTTCCAGGATCAAGAATCTGGACACTTACGCTAATGAAGTGAGCACTTCCCTGTACACTCAAGGGATAAAACATTTGAAGAATCGGAACCATGTTCCGAATGTTATTAAAGAACAAGTCCCTCGAACTTCTGCTCGTCCTGTTGTTGTTCCTGATCTCCGAGAACATCTCAAACAAAAATGGGACAACATCCCAATATCCCTAGTACAATCACTTGGACATCACTGCAATCACAAAGTTGTCATCAAGTGTTGTTGTCAGGCAACAAGACGATCTGTCTTCGATCGTCTGAACTTTTCTAACTCTGAACCTATGTCTGAAGATGAGGACGAGGTTTTGTACGCCTCCGTCAACATGACTTCCAGAGACACTGGGGGTAGGAAGTGCTCCAAGCATGAGAAACCTCGCAGACGAAGCCAACGGTATTTGGATCTACTCCAAGAATCTTCTGAAGGAGTATTCCAACATACCCGTTCCAGAAGCCGAGACACAATCGGTCAAAGGAATCTTCAAGATCCTTCTGATCATCTTCTTCCTTCTCACTCAGGAGATGATTCCTTCTCTGACTATGATGCTTACAGCGAAAGCTCAGAACAAACAGTGTCCTCCACTATACCCAGAGAAGTGACAGCTTATGTTGTCAATGAAGATCCAGATGCTTCCAGTTCAGCCAGTCAAGAACAAAGAATAGCTGCACTAGAAGATAAGCTGAAGACCATGGCCGAAATGGTCGCGAGTATGCATTCCATCATTGTGGCCCAACATATAGTACCACCGATCGTAATTCTTACAAATCCTGAAATCATAGCATCGTCGGTGCCTGTCAATGCTGGAGTGGGGGTAGCATCCACTCAAGTACCTCCTGTACAAGTCCAACCTACACCCAGTCAATCAGGTGATGGGGGTAGTGCTTATCATGCTGTTCCCCTTCCAACACTGTGGTTCAACCTGCTCCTTCTACATCAGTAGAAGATGCCAATGAAGCTGTCAAGCTCCTGCGAACTCAGTTCGAAGCTTTCAAGGAGAAAGACAACTTGTAAAGGTTGGAGATCAAACAACCCTGCCCAGTTGAATGGAAGGAAGTTCCATTTCCTCCGAAGTACAAAATCCCAACCATCTCGCTGTTTGATGGCAGTACTTCTCTCAGTCAGTTCATCAACCACTTTGAGGTTATGACTGTCCAACTTCAACCAAATGACGCTCTTCTTACCAGAGTATTCGTTGGCTGTTTAGCTGGCGTAGCATACGATTGGTATAGAAGCTTGCCCGATGGTTGTATCACCTCCTTCTCTGGCTTAAAGCAAATCTTCTTGGAACGATTTTACGAGGGGATCAATGACATGACTATGTCAGCCCTTAACAAAATCAAACAAAGACACAATGAAACTGCTGAGAGTTTAATTGAAAGATTCTGCCAGAGAGCTTTGAAAATGCCTCCTGGAACTCCAGCCGCTGTCACTATAGACACCTACAAGGCAAATCTGTTGCCTATCATCAGTATGTGGACAGGTTCTACTCAGTTCCAAGATTGGCCATCCTTCATTGTCAACGTTAAAGCAGCTGAAGTTAGCGCTGATAAATTCAAACAGCTAGGGGTACAAATGTCTAACCCCGACCGGGATGAACATCAAACATCAGGTGGTGGCAATCGCCAGAATAATCGTAAGGGAAAAAAAAACTTTGAACATTAATTTGAACAAGAACAAAGAATCTCTGGCGGTTAACGTAGCTCCTCCTACGTCCACTTCTACTCCTTCAACACCTCCACCAAGGGAACCTCGTCCGAAAGTGGAGTATTCCTTTGATGAGAATAACACTGCTAGCATTTTTGATTTTTTGATCAAAAGCAATAAAATCCAACTCCCAGATCCCAAGAAGCCCAATGAAGTCGGTAAGACTGATCATCCTAAGTACTGTGTCTACCACAGGTTCATCGGACATCCCACTCGAGCAAGTTATGTGCTCAAAGGCAAAATCCAGAAGCTGGTCAACGCCGGTGTTGTCACTCTGCAGCAAGACGAGAAGACTGTTACTGCGAACATGGTCTCAGTTTAATTTGGTGACTTTCCGCCCCAAATGGTGCAGCATGGTGTCATTCCTATCCCCAAAGCTACTCTCGAGATCGAGAATCTCCCTCCTCTACGAAGTGAAGGTCTCGTCACCTGACAACGGCGAGATTATGTGGATTCATCCGGATCTTGCTTCAGAGTTTGAAGTTCCCTCTTCCTCCAAGAAGAAAGACCGTTCCAAAGGCAAGACAAAGATTTGCAATATGGTGTCTTTTGACCCCATAATTGATGAAGAAATCTTGCTGGGCACCAAATCAGGAAAAGCTTATCTAAAGGATTACCCCGAAGCTCAAGAGAATCCTGCTTCTCCCTCTGAGCCTGTTCCAATACAGCCTGCTTCTACTGAGGATATTCCTACTGCATCCTCACCAGTTGTAGTGTCCATTTCTCCCAAACCGGCGACCGCTGACAAAGACAAACAGCAAGTCCGCTTCGACAAACCTTTGAAGAAGCCAGCTCCCTCCGGACTTGAAAAGCCTTACAACTTCGACATCCTAGCTCAGCTGGCCAATACACCGGCCCGGCTATCCATCTTCGAGCTCTTGCGCCTCTCTAAAGAGACTCGGGAAACTCTGAGTGAGGCTCTCATGCAAGCTGAAACCTGTCTAGCTCTTCTTAAGAAGTCGGAAGCAGAACCAGTCTCTTGCCTACATTGTCATAGTGTGTTAGAGTTAATCCCAAACATAACTTTCATGCAAGATGACATGTTGTTGGAAGACAACAGGCACGATCGTCCTCTCTACTATACAGGATATGTCGACTCGATGAAGGTCGATCGTCTTCTGATAGATCTAGGCTCCGCTCTCAGCATAATGTCCAAGACAATGTTGGATGCACTGAAAATCCCAGTGCATAGTCTTTCCAGTACAATCACTACCATCCTTGGTTTCAATAATGGAAGAAGTGAGCCTCTGGGCAAGATTCGCCTAAAAACTCCAAATAGGCAATCTTCGCACATAGGTTACCTTCTACATCGTTGACAACTACGGTTGTTCTTACAATGCTTTACTGGAAAGACCATTTTTGCACGAGCATAATATTGTCCCTTGGACTCTCCATCAATGTTTTAAATATGTGGATGACAATGGAGAGGTGCAAAAGGAAGTTGCTGATCTCTATCCTTTCAAAGGCATAGAAGCATACTGCAACGATGCTCGTATATACAAGGATGAATTCATAAAGGTTGTCCTGTCTTTGGACACTGAAGAAGAGCAAGAAACAGTGCCCAATGATACCCTTATCATTCCTGTCAAAGGGCGTGTTTCTTGTCCTCAATCCTCCAAGCCATTGGCTATTCACTTGCCAGTCCAGAAACAATCTACTGATGATGATCAGGACAAAAGGGAGCTCACCTCTTCTGAGCCACTTGTTATTGACTTACGTCATAACAACGAAAAAAGGCAGCTCACCTCTTCTGAGCCATTTTTTATAGATTTATCTCATAACAAGGATAAAAAGGAGCTCACCTCCTCTGAGCCGCTTGTTATCGACCTCCGTCGTAACAAGGCCAATCCTCCTCCACGTTCTTCTTCTCCCCCTCTTGTAATCAATTTGACCAAGCCTGCTAAGGCTAAAGGTCCTACTGTAAATACAAATGTACAAATCAATGAAAAAGCATCTACTTTCCAGTATACTGATGTCATTTATCATGCTAAGTGTTATTTGGATATGTTAGATAGCTATCAGTCATTTATAATAGGAGTTGTACAATCTCTTCAAACAGAAGTTTTACTAGAACACCCAACAGATTCCTATCGTATTGTTTTCGCTCGTAAGAAAGGCGAGAGTCCAATATTTTTTAGTAAAGGACCGGAACAACAATTCAGCTATACGGATGATAGCAAAGTTAACGACACGAGGCATCTTCAACTCTGTCGTTACAGTCAACTATCAAAAGACATCATCCGAAAGATGGGTTATGACTTCAATAGTGGTCTCAATTACGGTAAAGGTAGAAGAACTCCTCTCCGTACAGCTGTTCCACAAGGAAAGTCAGAGATGTACTACAACAGGACTAAAAGAGGTCTCGGATATGCTTCACCTCCAATATTATCCCCAGAAGGCTCTGAATCCGATAGTGAGGAGCGTTCTAACTCTTCTGATTCCAGATCATGGGACTCTGACACCAGCATCGGTCAAGTTCATCGGCTGACGGTATCTTCTAACATGGTCTCCGTAGAACTTCTAGAAGGCTATGACGAGGATATCGAAGAAAATCCTGAAACTGATCCTTGGGCTCAACGAATGGATACCCAATAGGAACTTTGATTCGAACAACGGGAACCTCCTACTGAAGATTAATTAGTTCAAATTGACGTAGGAGAGAATGGGTCACCTCATCCAATATTCATCAGCAAGAATCTTCCAGAGGCAGATAAGAAAGAATTAATTCTTCTGATTAATGAATATATTGATGTCTTTGCCTGGAGCTATGAAGACATTCCAGGACTGGATCCTAAAGTCGCTACTCACAAGTTGAACATCCTGCCGAATGCAAAACCGATCAAACAACAACAACGGTGTTTCAAGTCGGAAATGATGGACGCAATCGACGATAAAGTCAAGAAGCTCATCGCTTGTGGCTTTATTCGAGAAGAACAACATTCTGATTGGGTAGCCAATGTCGTCCCATTTCTAAAGAAAATCGGTAAAGTTTGAGTCTGCATCGACTTCCGGGATCTTAATGAAGCATGTCCAAAAGATGAATTTCCTCTCCCTATCACGGACGTCATGATCGACAACACTTGTGGGTTCGAAAGAATATCTTTCATGGACGGATTCTTCGGATATAATCAAATTCGGATGCATCCTGAAGATGAAAAACATACTTCTTTTCGCACTCCTCGCGTAGTCTACTGCTATACTGTCATGCCATTTGGTCTCAAGAACGCTGGTGCAATATACCAACGAGCAATGAGTACCATCTTCCGAGATCATCTGCACAAGACCGTTGAATGCTATGTCGACAATATTGTTGTCAAAAGTCGTCTAAAGGAAGATCACATCCAAGACTTGAGAACTATCTTCAATCTCATACGCCAACATCAACTCAAAATGAATCCCACCAAGTCATTCTTGGGTATCTCTAGTGGCAAATTTCTCGGCTTCGTTATTACCTCTAACGGTATACACGTGGATCCCGAGAAGATCAAAGCCATTCAAGAGATGTGTCCTCCACGCAACCTAAAAGAGCTACGTGGATTCCAAGGTCGACTTGCGTATATCAGGAGATTCATTTCGAATCTATCTGGATGCTGCAGACTATTCACTCAAGTCATGAAGAAGGGTGTATCTTTCGTTTGGACCGAAGAATGTCAACGAGCATTTGACGACATCAAGCGGTATCTCATGAATCCACCAGTCTTGGTGCCACCAATCTCTGGCATACCATTCTTAATGTATGTCCGTGCTATGGACCATTCATTGGGTGCTTTACTTGTCCAAAAGAACAAAGAAGGCCACGAACAAGCTATATTTTATCTCAGTCGTACTATGATTGGTGCTGAACACCGTTATAGTCAAGTTGAAAAAGAATGTTTAGCTCTTATGTTCGCTGTTCAAAAGACAAGGCATTACATCATTGGCCAAACTATTCATGTCATATCCAGAGTTAATCCTCTTCGGGTATTGATGAAGAAGCCTAGCATACTCAACTCTCGGTTGGCTACATGGGCCATTCTGTTAGCCCAATATGACATGGTATATGTTCCTCAAAAATCTGTCAAAGGTCAAGCACTGGCAGATTTCTTAGCAGCTCATCCTGTTCCAGAGACGTCCAAACTTTACGATGAAATTCCAGACGAGACTTTGGAATCTAATACAATCTCCGAAGAATTTCCTACTTGGCATTTATTCTTTGACGGTGCATCCAGAATTGGACCCAATGGTGCCATCATTGCAGGAGTTGGAGTTGTTCTTGTTTCTCCAGACGGGTCAGCTATTCAAAGAGCCTACTCCCTAGATGAGCCTTGCTCCAACAATATCGTGGAATACAATGCTCTACTCATCGGCCTTCAGCTAGCCAAACAACTAGATGTCGAGTATCTTGAAGTCTATGGTGACTCTAAACTGGTTGTTAACCAGGTTAGAGGAACCTATGAAGTTTGCCATCAAGATCTAATGTCTTACTGTGAAGCAGCAATCAACATGGCTACATCATTCAAAGCCTTCTTCATTGAATATGTACGCCGAGCTTGCAATACTGAAGTAGATGCTTTGGCTAATCTTGCAGCAGTTCTAGCCATCCTTATCCGAAGACAGCAGGTGGTAGTTATCTCTAATCGGGAACTATTCTGTGTCGAAAATAATCGTAATATTGTGTTCAGTAATTTTACTGAAGTCAATGTCATCAATGAAGATTGGAGAACTCCTTTCATCGATTTCGTAGTCCATGACATACTCCCTGAAGATCCCAAGGAGGCGACGAGTATTCGTCGACGGTCACTCCGATTATATTACAATCAGACTACCAAGACTCTCTATCGGCGAACTTATGATGGCTTACTCTTGCGCTGTCTTGCTGGAGATGAAGCAAATCAAGTACTGCGTCAGGCTCACGACGGTGCCTGCGGAGCTCATCAGCCCG
This sequence comes from Iris pallida, assembly GCA_029216955.1. Lineage (NCBI taxonomy): Eukaryota > Viridiplantae > Streptophyta > Magnoliopsida > Asparagales > Iridaceae > Iris > Iris pallida. The sequence continues at coordinate 13,428,554 of JANAVB010039220.1, forward strand.
GTCCTAAACTACAGGATCGCATCCGATGTATGGGTTACTATTGGCCCTCTATGGTATCTGATGCCATTGAATATGCAAGAAAATATCGAGCTTGTCAAATCTACGCGGACATCATTCATCAACCATCTGAATTCCTGCATCCGACGGCCGCCTCCTGGCCTTTCGAAGCTTGGGGCATGGACATCATCGGTCCCATCAATCCTCCTTTTTCTAGAGGACATCGGTTCATACTAGCAATAACCGACTACTTCTCCAAATGGGCCGAAGCTATACCTTTGGCTGAAGTCAAGACCAGCAGTGTCATTAACTTCGTCAAACACCATGTCATCTATAGATTTGGTATACCTCGAAGAATGATCCATGACAACGGACCTCAGTTCATTAGTCAAAAGTTCACAAGGTTCTGTGACGATGACCGAATTGACAATGTTGCTTCAACAGCCTACAATCCTGCCGCTAACAGCTTAGCTGAAGCTTTCAACAAAACCATTATCAAGCTCCTCAAGAACTTTGTATCTACTAACAAACGAAATTGGAGTGAAAAGCTTGGTGAATGTCTTTGGGCCTACCGAACTACGGTCCGCAATCCCACAGGCTTTACACCTTTCTCTTTGGTGTATGGTTGTGAAGCAGTTCTTTCTCTGGAACTTCAAATTCCTTCTTTAAGGATTGCCATTGCTAACGAACTCACGACAGAAAACAATGATCTTCTTCGACTTCAAGAGTTAGAAGCACTCGATGAGAAGCAGTTATTAGCTTAACAGCATATTGAGTGGTATCAAGCCCGCATCTCGAAGACTTTCAACCGCAAAGTCAAAGTCAGAGCCTTTCAGCAAGGAGAACTTGTTCTAACAGTAAGACGTCCTATGACTATGACTTATTCAAGCAAAGGCAAGTTTGATGCGAAGTGGGAAGGGCCTTATATTGTCAGCAAAGTCTTTTCGAATGGAGCTTATCAACTTTCAGAGTTAGATGGTCGAGTTGCAATGATACCTATCAATGGCAAATTCCTTAAGAAATACTATGTATAAATGTAACAGATATTTTATGTAAATAAGATCAGACAGTTCATAAATAAAGTTTGATTTTTATTTCATCATAAACGATGTTACATGATATCAAGGAAGGTCACTATCGTTCTTCTCAACATCGGGACGCGGACCACTGCCATCCTTATCATAGACATAATCAGCAAAAGAGTCAAGGACATCCTTGCTTGAGCCTACCAGGAATTTGCAGGCAGCCATCCTCATGGCTTCTTCCTCTTCAGTCTTTCCTGGTTCAAGCAGGAAATCCAGAATATCCCACGGTGATTTGGGTGCAGATGAGCCTACGCCTACTTCTGTCTGCTTTGGCTGGACTGGATCGGCATGACGTTCTTCAGTGCCCGCTTCAATCTTCAGAACAATTTCAGTCTTCTTGGATGCATCTCCAGACGACATCTTTCTGTTGAAAAGTGGAAATGATCATTCCTTCCAGATTTCTATTCTATTTATAGGCGAAGATTCTCAAAATAACGAAACAACACATTCATTTGACGGTTCACCCGTTCATTATCATCATTTGACGGTTCACCCGTTCACATTCATCTGACGGTTCACCTGTTCACATTCATCTGACAGTTCATCTATTCATCATCATTTGATGGTTCGTCCGTTCATCACCATCCAATGGTTCACCCGTTCATATTTATTGGACGGTTCATCCGTTCATCATCATTTGACGGTTCATCCGTTCATCATTATTTGACGGTTCATCCGTTCATCACCATCCGACGGTCCATCCGTTCATCCCGATGATTCATTTCGTTCATTTACACAGTTTGACGATTCATTTCGTTCGTTTATCCACATCAGCAACTTATCGTCATCGATTAAGTTGTCTATTTGAAATAAAAATATTCGACAAATTATATTCTTCCACGTCCACATTACCTCTGAACAGATACAATGAATATGATTATTTTCTAAAATCGAGAAATATATCATGTCCTGTATCTCTGAATATATTTTCTATCGCTATTATTTATATCTGAATAAGATATACAAGAAATAATAGAGCCACAACAAAATGTCTTTTATTGATCAAAATTTAAGACATTACATACATAGCATAAAGAAAGACAAAAAGATACAAGATGTTCTTTCTACTGAGACGGAGGCGTCATCAGATTAGCAATTTGTTGTTTCAGAATCTGCAACCGTTCTTCGCGAGATGCCATCACTCTCCTCCTGGCCTCTTCCATCCCAGATTCTTTATTAAAAGCGGGCATGGTTACCATTCGGCGAGTGATTTCAGCGTCATGAGCTGCTACATACTCGTCTCTTTCCTGAGTTAGAGCACGAAGTTGTTGGACTGCATCCTGATGCTCGATATCTTCATTTTTCAGTTCCTCTTGGAGACGAGAAATCTCCACTCTCAGCTCGGCAATTCTTCTTTCTTTTCTCTCAGCAGTTGAGGTCACCGATTCCAACTTGGAATTATACTCAGCAGATTTAGTAGAATAGGCATCCAAGAGATTCTGGAAGTTCACTCTTTCAACTGCAGCTGCCTGAGCCATCTGTTCAAACTCTGCTTGCACTAAGGATTCTACTTCCCCCTTATTGAGCTCTTTATAGTTCTTTATTGAAGCTTCCAGCTCATTTAATATGTGGTCAAGGAAAGTGGCCTGGGGCTCGTCATCTTGTTCCCGGATAGCCTTTACTAAGAAAGAGCTCGGACCTCTAACCATGTAAAAATTAGCGTCTTCTTTGTCCATCATTCTATTGATCAAAGGCCCCAAGGACTCGAAGAAGCATTTGGTGAATGATTGGATGACAAGCTGATTAATTGCCAGAGAACCAGGAGTCGCAGCTACTCCTGTTGATGACGAGGCAGAAGGACGTTCAGTTTCTCGAACAGTAGGCTCTTTGAATAGAGGAGCTAGAGTAGAGCTAGTCGCTCCTCCTGGTTGTTCCTCTGCAAAATTAAATATTATTATTTTGCCTGTCATTTGCTATTGTCAAAAAGAATCGAAAGTGAAACAGTCTTACCATGATTCGATCCGAAAACAGGCCTATCATCGGTTGGTACAGATTCTAGTTGAGCAGAAGTAGCCTCAGACACTATTGCCTGACTACTTCCTGCTTCGGAGCCACAGGACAAATGGCGACTGCTACTAGCAATTGTCGTCGCCAGTACTATGTCCATGCATGTTGGAGGAGCAGGAGAAGATTCAGGTTCTGTATGGATAAGAATAAAGATGTTAGCTATCAAGCTATTTATTAAAAGAAGATCGCTAATTTTATTACAATACCTTCGGGAGCAACAATTGGAGTTTCCTCCAAAGTCACTTCTTCATCAGCAATCTTCTCTGGAGATATTGGCACCTCAGCCTCCTTTTCAGGAGTTAGAGTGTCATCAATAGCTCGAGGAGATGTCTGGATCTCAACATCCTTTTTCGGATTTTATTTCTCATCAACAGCTTCTGATGAGGTGCTCTCCTCGTTCTTACTGTCCTCGGGAGCCTCTTCACTAGCAGCAACAACAGCATGATCAGTTTCTTCTTGATAACCGAAGTCACAATCATTCAGTGCCTCGATCATGAGACGATCTTCCTCCTCACGAGCTGCTCCTGGTGTAACAGAAAGATGAGTCATTACTGCCATTGGTGAAGGTGATCGTACAGCTTCCTCTTCTCTGGGCTCCGCAGCTTCTTCTCTCTGCTTTGTTACCTCTTCTCTCTGTTCAATATCCTTCCTCTGCTCTGGACTCAACTCAGAAACAGGGGTAGGAGATGGCATAGTAATGCCAGCCGCGGCGTTCATCACTACCGAAGACAAAATTGGCCTCGGAGGAGAAACTGTTCTCTTCTTTCTTTTATGAGCTAGCTTCTTTCTCCTATGCAGAGGCCTCTCAGGACTCTCTATGTTTACCACTTTGACCTGTTTCTGAACAGAGGTCGGTGCAGCTGCTTCATCTCGAGTGGACTCAGCCAATTGTCTGGATTGCGATCTGGTGGTAACCTACTCTGAAGAATGTTCTAAGATCAATTTCTTCTTCATAGTTGGGGAAGAAGGATCTTCTCTCCTTCTCTTCTTTTCTTTGACTGGAGACTTAACAACCTTCAGAGAAATTTTCAAAGGTTGGTTAATTTCCTAGGGGAAATTTGCTTCTCTAGAAGCTTCCAATGGATCGTCCACTGGCTCATGTTCCTCATCATTATTTGGAGCTATTGTGTCAGTCGCTCTTCTCTTCAGGCGATTTGCTGTTGCAAAACTGTCCATAAGGCTATAGTTTTCAGCAAATGTATTTGTTGCTGTATAAAACTCATGAGAATAAGTGTACAGCATTCTCAGGCCAGCATCGGTTCTGTTTGGCATCGAGAACACAGTCTTTGTATCTCGAACATTATAGTAAGCCCAGGCCCGGGCACCATCTATTAAATAACCTTTTCCTTGTAGGCACGTGATGGCGTTACCTACATGAAACTGGTCATATCCAAACTGACGAGCAAAGCGGCTCGGCAGATATGGTTCAAGGAAGCATTCTTCTTCAAATCTGTATACTAGATGGGATGGTCTGATTGTCTTCAGCCATTCAAAAGATCCCCGACCTATTGGTTGCCTCCCCAGGTCAATCAGATTTGCTGCCATGTGCTCATAACCAGTTGGAGGGGGAGTGCAAAGAAAATTCCATCCTCTGCCGAGGTTCAGAGTTCGTCTGCAGTCTCTCAAACTAGTATATATCCATTTGCTTTGTGAGAATCTGCGTAGAAAACTGCCACCAACTGCCCCCATGGCAAGGTTCATCAATGATGGATGATGCAAGAGCAACCATCCAAATAAATATGTGTAAGGTAACTCCAGCCTGGGGAAGTTCACCTTATCACCTTTGCACTTGATCATAGCATCAACATATAGACGAAGACCTGCGTTTATACTACAGGTCATCGCTGAAAGTAAGTCCGTCCGGTAGCCGAAGACTAACCGGACAGCAGCAAAAAGAACACCGCGATGGAAGCGGTCTACAGCACTTGTGCCAGGCACAACAAATCGATATAGCCAGTACGTCAAGAATCCTGCTAGCTGGGCTTGTTTGGACATGGACCTGTAGCCCATTCTTATGAAGCTCTCCACAAATTCTCCAGCCTTGAGAGGAGGATATTGGTGTTTATCCTCAACTTTGATATCCATTCTGTTATTCTCCTCCATCAGCTTTATCACTTTACTATTACTGAGGGGATGGAAGAAATCAGGATTACATGAATCATGATCTTTTATTTTTTTCTCGATAATGCGGATGAGAAAAAGATAAGTCAGCCATTTGGATGAATAGCACGTGCCAGCAGAGCCACTTTGGTAATACAAAGAGCAGATGTTATAATGGCACAAGAGCTCATCAAAGACTTCCACCTACTTGGAATTCTCTTGACGAAGCCTATCTAATTCATCATTTGTCAGGACGTACTCCTCGTAAGGCAACTCACCCATGGGTAAATGTGAGATATACTTCATCTCATGTAAAGCCAAGCCCATCTCTCCGCAGGGAGTCATAAATGTCCCTGTCCTATAATTGTACCTCTCTGCCAGAGCCAAGAACAGATGAGGATTTGGAAAAAAGCCGTATACAGTAGCATGTACCGCATTATACAGCTCAATTTCTCTCAGTTTATCTTCAAACTGGACCAGTATCCAGTTGGCAATACAGCTCCATCTTTTGATCTCTGGATTTACCAGACCTGTCAACCGAATATCTTGATCCGGATATTTACCCTCTGCCTTGGCATACTCGTTGGCGAAGATTGGTGTCCTTACCGGTAGTAGCAAAGACGAGTTCTCGGGGGGAATACAACCTGGCTTCAACCCCCTCAATAAAGTGCTGTGTCGTTCGGAAGAACTGTAGAACATGTCCCTGTTGTTCGGACCTTTCTTAACACAGATTTTTCCGGTCCTTGCCTGTTGCAAGGGAGTAATATCCCATTCCATCCTCCTTGGATGGCTCGCATGGGCATATCTTGCTAGTGGAAGGCATCTAGCTATGACTGGCAACTGAATCAATTTTTCCTTCCATTGGAAAGTTCTTAATTCAACTATGGGTCTTGGTTGAGAACTTTTATCAATAGCATCGCCGAAGAGGAACATTGGCTTCTTACGAGTGACAGCGTCGGCAGATTGCAAAGGCTGTCCATTTATCAGGCTTAACAGAGTCGTTATCCTGTGCTATCAAAATAGCCTGGCGAGAAGAAGGAAGTGCATACTGTGGAAATAGTACATGAGATAAATCTTCCTTGAAATCTGGCTCAGACAAAGTTTCTATAAATGTTTCATATTCGGGATCTTCTCTGGTATCAACTGCATCCAAACAGAAGAAAACAGAATTTAGTACAAGTCAATGTCAAAAATTCTGTCATCTAATTGCAGACTGCGCAAAGCTTCAGATTGCGCAGATATCAGACTGCGCAAACATCAGATTGCACAGATATCCGACTGCACAAACATCAGATTGCGCAGATATCAGATCGCGCAAACGTCAGATTGCGCTGACAATCTCGCGCAAATAGGCCGATTGTGCTGACTTTTGCCAGCACAATTCAACCGATTGCGCGAGAAGATATTCTTCATAAAAATGAAGAATAATGGGTTCGTGCAACCAAAACCCTAAAAAGGGTGGCGCAGTATGATCACATCTCTAAAAAGAGATGTGTCACGACCCGCACCCACTGTTTGGGTACGAGAACGTAACAACGCCCAGCCTACGCCACAGTGTTGGCGGTAGAACGCTGTCGTAGGTCACAACATCTAACAAAATAATGCTAAGCAGTTTATACTCCCCGAATGGAGGTGACATAGCACAAACAGTCTCAATCACATCTTAGGTAGAGCATGATAAAGATAGATAAAACATGAAATCCAAAAGAGATACAGGAGATAGAAGTCTAAGTGTCTAAGATACATAAATCCAGAAATACATCTCAAAACTCAAATACATTAATCCACAACGTAAATACAACTACAGACAAAATGAAATAAATATCTAAACAACCTCTACTGTGTCTCCTCTAAGCTAGCAAGAAATCCCAGGCCATCTGTAAAATTTATCAACAGGTCCAGTCAGGACAGAAGCGAGCACATTACATCTCAACAGTTCATAGCAGGTTAGAAAATATAATCATGCTGTAATAGAAATATCTACTAATAATAAAGACTAACAGTGGCTAGTGAGTCAGAGTACAATATAGACATGTAAATGGCATAGGAGATTCGGATGCTACACAATGGAAGAGATTCTGATGCTATACTACATGGATAGTATTCACATGTCTATTTCTACTCCCCTGTACCCCCAATCAATACACGAGGATCCAATCAGGTTATGTTATGATGCTATGTAACAGCCCCCGAAGGGTGGTAAGCCCCCGAAGGGTGGTACATAGTAGTCCCAAAAATGGGGATTCTAGGAGACTCTATGATCATAAGAGTATATGTCACAAGTGATCAAATAACCTGTGAAGCATAGTGAGACGTCATGTAAGTAAAACGTACAGAACATGTCGTACCCGATGCTCCCTAAGGATAACATCTCAAGAAGGGATCCGTATAGTACCAATCCGTGTGACCAACGTGATAGTACAAGTAAAGTAATTTAATGCAGGAAATAATTCTAAGCAGGATATGAAATGATCAGAGAATGTACTCGCCTGATAACCTGAACAGCTGATAAGTATAGGGGGTCCAACTGAAGCCACAGAGTCCTATTTAAAGCAATACAGGTTACAAGGTGTTCAAGTTGTAATAAATGAATCCACAAACAATCTATTTTATCCTAGGTTCTTCTAAGTCAAATTAACTCTTGGTCAACTCCGGTCAATAATCTAGTTAAACTAGGTCAAGTGTTGACTTACAGTTGACTTTGGGTCAACTTGTCAACTCTTGTCAACATGGTCAATTCTAGTCTAATTATTAAAGATATAAAGTGTACTTCGTTATTCGTACGTCGAAACTTACGACACGTAAATCGAGATAAAAAGATTATCGATAAAGTTGATAATATTATTATAGTGATCCACGTGTCCATCTTGTCAATTTCAGCGATGTGAGATCACTGGAATTGACTGAGCTCAGTTTCGTTGTACTAATCCCGAAATACGAACATTATAAGAATTAATTATTAATAAATTATAAAAAGGTTAAACTCAGAAAAATTATCAACAAACATTGTCGGACGATAAAATAAACATCGCCAACGTGTCCACAATGGTCAAATTAGCTAGGATAGCCTACCCATCGGTCCAATTTGGACACAAGGGCAAAAAGGTCATTTCGGGTCAAAACGGTATCCGTGTCGGAGCTGTTTTGCACCGAAAAACGTGCAAGAAAACAAGTCTATAAAATATAACAAATTATATGTCTACGAAGCCAGAATGACGATACGAACCCAACGGTATCTCCAGAATTGGATTCCGTTGACCCGATCTCAATTTGGTCCGTTGACCAGAACTTGGAATTCCGGTTTGCACGAAAATATGTGCCGGAGTCAAAGTTCTCAAAACTTAGCAAACTACCTGTCAACGAGTCCAGAATGATGATACGAACTCAACGGTATCTCCGGAATTGGATTCCGATGAGCCGATCTCAAAATGACCCGTTGACCCGGATATTGGTATCCGACTTGCACCAAAATGCGTGCCGGATCCAATGTCCACCAAAACCTAGCAAATTATATGTCAACAAGTCCAGAATGATGATATGAACTCAACGGTATATCCGGAATTGGATTCCGATGAGCCGGCGTCAAATAGTCCCGTTGACCCAGAATGTGGGATCCACTTTGCACCGAAAAACGTGCCAGGGCCCACGTTCTCTAAATCTAACAAATTTTATATGAAAACATGCCATAATGAAGCCACAAGTCTAATGGTGGTGTCAGAAATGAAATCTGGAGTCCCGTGTTCAAAAATAGAATTTTACAAGTTGGAAATTACGAATTCGGACGGCCAACTTTGGCGTCGAATTCAACCAATCAAACAAGCTCACAATGAAACGAAACTGGAGAGGTAGTAAGAGGGTTATACCAGCTTCGTACCGGAACTAGTAGCATGCCATACGGAGCTGCGGTGGAGGAGATACGAGCTGACGAAGTTGGCCCCGCGAAACTGTCCAAATTTAATACAATTTAAACGGTCAACTTGGTGGCCGGTTTTGATGTATCAAACTATAAAATCAACGGACGAAAATTGACATGAGTGAAGGTGGATATACCGAGATTACGACGGAGTGAAGAAATAGCCGATCCAACGGTCGGATTTCTGGGAAAATGCGCATGAAGTCGCTGCGACGGGACGTATTTGCAGCCTCGTTTTCGAGCTCGTCACGACGGGACGTCGTGCAAAACACACGAATCGCCTCGACGGCGCATCCCGGAGGACGGTGGCCGCCAGAAGACTATACGTCGGAGTTCGCCGGAGAGAGGGGAGGGGTGCCCACGGCGGCGCGACGGTCAGCGGCGGCGGCGGCCAGCGCTGGAATGTGCACGCGCGCGGCTTGGCATGCTGCCGCTGCTGCTGTGTGTACGACGGCGAGGCCCAGCCTGGCCGGCGGAGGGCGGCGGCTCGCACGACGAACAAGGTGGGGCTCGGTGGGGCTGCGAGTGTGCAGCACGGGGAGGGGAGTGGTGGCGGAATGGCTTGGTGGTCGGTGTGGATGTGGTTATGAAGAAGTGGAGAAGGAGATAGAGAAGGAGATGGACTGTAGGGGCCGACGGCGGTCGAGGCCGGTGGCTCGGCCACGCCGGAGGTGGTCGGAGTGGTAGCGATGGTGAAGTTCAGGTGCACTCGTGGGGGGGGGGTCGGCTAACATGCTGATGGTGATAAAGGGTTGTGTAGGAATAACAATTAAGAGTGGGAGAGAGAGAAGATGATAATAATTGATGAGAGAGAGAGTTGAGGATAATCCCCCTAGGTTTTAGGGCCGGCTGTGGATAGGGTGTTGGGGAACAAATTGCATGGAGGAAAATTAATGGGTATGATTAAAAGAGGAAGATCCTATGGCTAGGAATTTAATATTGAGAAATTGGTCATTCCTATGGGAATTTAAATAAACAGAAATTTTTATTAAATTTAGAAAATAGGTAAAATGAGTACTTGATATTTTTGGGCAAGAAAATATGAGGGCGTCATGATAGAGAATAACATGGAGCTGGGCTGGACTCGGTGGAGCCGGATTGGGTCAAAATCGGACTTTGTGCAAAAATCGAATAAAAAATAGGTGTGGATGATCATGGATAAATAAGTAGCACATGGGGATTCCAATAAATGGGACACAAGTGTCGGACGGGTAGTAGGCTCAATGTGGGACATGTCCATAATTGGGGATGACAGGTTTTGGTCGACAGGGGACCCACTAATCAAGTTGGAAAATGAATGTGACGCCGTGGAGTAAAATAAAATCGGGTCACGTATCAGGAAAGTTGTGCGAAGCAAATGGAGCACAAAATGACGTGTCTGAGTGTGATACGAAGGTCAAGGGTGAAGAGCGTCTCGAGTAGATCATCAATGAGAAGTTGGTTTCAAGAAACTGACTGGTCTTGTGCTTCTAATTTAAAAGTCACGGTAACGCACTGAAAATGATCAAGGAAAAGAGTGGGAAAAATAATTAATAATCAAATGGTCTAAATCGATCCGAAGTTCAGCGAAGCAAAAAGAGTACAAGGGAACAAGTTTGGATGGGACACTATATACCATCATGAAGGTAATCCTGTCCACTCCGAAACTCGTGAAGAAGATTTCCAGAGTTAAACATCCCTGACACTCTAAATATCAATGGCACGGAAAAGTACACTTAAGAAAAAAAAAGAAAAAAATACAGAATAAATTATTTATTAAAAACTAAATCAATCAAAATAATTTAAAAAAATCAACCCGAATTTTAGGGTGCTCACATCCTACCCACCTTATAAAAATTTCGTCCTCGAAATTAAAATTGTTCATACTCCTTCTAGGTCAAACCCCCAATCAAAGTCCCAGATTAAAACAAATCATGTGATCAAAAGGACGACATACAGGGTCATGGCGTACGGTGGTAGTGAAAGTCTCATTTAGGTATACTAGTCGTGCTAATACCAAAACGGTCATAGGGTATCATAACACACAAGAAATCTAGAATGCTAAACTAGAAAAGTTACAGAAACAACAAACCATCAAAACTGTAAGGCAGTCTACCATCCTATATGAAAACCGGTACTTATCAAAATAAAATAAAGGCAACTACCAATTATCTATAAAGGGTACAGAAAAATCAAATTCAAAAATTAAGGAATTGAAAATCACTTGCATTGAAATCCAATCACAATATATATATAGAGAGAGCATTAGGGAGGGAAAACTAGCATTGTGTAATGTTATGTGGTTTGTGTGTGTATGGGTGTATGTGAACAGGTCCATATGGTTAGATAGTAGGCATGTGTGTAGGTGAAATATACATAAAATTGTATATGAGGATTTGGGCTTCAAACAATAGCTATCCAGTTACACTACTCATGGCATATGGGTTAATAATCTACAATATACAACCTATTAAATCATAACATGCATGGCTAACCATATATATATATATATAAAAGGTAGAGACTTTGTTATGTATCTATATACGTTATAACATGTATGCCTAAGCTCTATATATATCTATATGGATATATAATCATAACATAGAGAGGAAGGGTTAGGTTACATGGCAGTGTATACTATGTTAGAGTGTGTGTGTGTCCTTGTACAGGGTTATAGCTTAGTATTGAAAGGTTTAAACCCGGTTTTAGTTCAGCATTTACATACAAAATCTGAAAATAAGCTAACATTTAAACCAGTGTAATATTAACATAATGCAATTTCAAAATTAGGAGTTTGAAACATCACAACTAATCTCAATGATCCCAATACATCCTAACATGATAGAAATGAAACCCTAACATACTATCCATACATTTATCTACGCATACAGTTCAATATTACATGTTAAATCTGAAATTGAACTAAACATGAAAATCAATGTAAAAAAAATGTTAACATGTATTCAGTTTTCAGGATTTTGGAAAAATTTAACATCAAAACCAACTCAATGTTTATCACAACCTATCATGTAAGAATATGAAACCTAACATTATATCCCTACAACAACAATGTACACAGCTCTAAATATTACATTTAAAACAACAATTTGAACTAATATTTAAAATCCCGTATTAAGGGTTAATATGTACACGGTCTTAGATTTGACAATTTCAAACACAAAACTCAACCAATTTTCCTAAAAATTTTAACCTTGTATATAACATACATGTGCAGTGATATAAACAAAACTATTATGATGAAATTTATATTTGAATTACGAATTTAAACTGAAAAAAGCAGAGAACCAGAAATATTGGGGTTTTGACAATTTAAACATCAATAACATATTAATATGTATTTAGGCAGGTGGGAAATCAAGTGTAGCATGCATACGTGTCAGGCAAAGAGTCTGTGTCCAATATATATATATTCCCATGTTCCAATATAAAATTTAATTCTACGTTAAGACCAACATTCAGATTCCTACCAAAATTGCTAGCAGGTGATTGACGTAATCAAGACAGTTTTATTATTATTATTACTATTATTTAATACAATAATAATAGCAAGAAAGAAATAACAATAAAATCTGTTTGCTTATTTGTCTAAAAGAAGGAACCCCTTTGAAACCCAGAGCTAAAATATCAATCCAACATGAGGCCTTTAGCAAAATCATCGATTCATTATATTATGAAAAACTCATAGCAAGAAGTTACACAAGGTTTATAAAAACAGCTAAAGTACATCCTAAGTTAAACAATAAGAAGCGAAACAAAACAAAACAAAACAACAATAATTCTTTTTTTTGAATGACTGAAACAAAAGTAGAGAAAACATGTTCGAAAACATTTAAGGTACAAACTGATAATCATATGCGTCTATCCAAAATCATGGTACTCTAAATTTTTGTCATACTAGTAAGCAAGGCTACGATAATCACAGAGTCCTTGACTTATGCACATACCTCTAGAATCATGGTATTTAACATTTTCGCGGTGCCGCTAGCTTGGCTGCGAAAACTTTAAATTCACACACCCAAGAAATATATCCAAAATCAGACTATATGTCCTCACCATGCTGGCTACTGTGACTATAGAAGACTAGATTCCATAATATAGATGACCTAGCCCATATAATTCATCTTGCCAAAAATTAAATTAAATCAACAATGAATACCCAAAAATCAAATCAAATTTATCAACGAACATCAAAATTCAAAAATGAACAAAATTCCATCAAATACAAACTCGGATGCAACAGCTATCATCAAGATTCAAAATTTAACAGTCATCCATCAAAATCAATGAATACAAACCCAAATTCAACAATAATCCATCAAGATCAAATTCAACAACAGAAAATAAAGATAAATCAAATCAAGGGAAAGAGTTTTCAAATTGGAGTTAAACAAGATTCTCAAGGGTCGTCCCAGGAATCTCTCAAGGGATCCTAATTGTGATTGAGTATCTTCAAAAATATATCCTAATCCTACTACAGGCTGTAGTGGTACTCTAGTTCGAATACCACTACATAAACTCAACCTGCATGGGCCACCACTAAAAATATGTCATGACCCGCACCCACTGTTTGGGTACGAGAACGTAACAACGCCCACCCTACGCCGCAGTGTCGGCGGTAGAACGCTGTCCTAGGTCACAACATCTAACAAAATAATGCTAAGCAGTTTATACTCCCCGAATGGGGGTGACATAGCAGATACAGTCTCAATCACATCTAAGGTAGAGCATGATAAAGATAGATAAAACATGAAATCCAAAAGAGATACAGGAGATAGAAGTCTAAGTGTCTAAGATACATAAACCCAGCAATACATCTCAAAACTCAAATACATTAATCCACAAAGTAAATACAACTCCATACAAAATGAAATAAATATCTAAACAACCTCTACTGTGTCTCCTCTAGGCTAGCAGGCAATCCTAGGCCATCTGTAAAATTTATCAACAGGTCCAGTCAGGACAGGAGCGAGCACATTACATCTCAAGAGTTCATAGCAGGTTAGAAAATATAATCATGCAGTAAAGTAAGATACAGGTACTGAAAGAAATGCAGTATGTAAACAAAGAGAGAGCTATAATAGAAATATCTACTAATAATAAAGACTAACAGTGGCTAGTGAGTCAGAGTACAATATAGACATGTAAATGGCATAGGAGATTCTGATGCTACACTATGGAAGAGATTTTGATGCTACACTACTTGGATAGTATTCACATATCTATTTCTACTCCTCCGTACCCCCAATCAATACACAAGGATCCAATCAGGTTATGTTATGATGCTATGTAACAGCCCCCGAAGGGTGGTAAGCCCCCGAAGGATGGTAAGCCCCCGAAGTATGGTACATAGTAGTCCCAAAAATGGGGATTCTTGGAGACTCTGTGATCATAAGAGTATATGTCACAAGTGATCAAAGAACCTGTGAAGCATAGTGATACGTCATGTAAGTGAAACGCACAGAACATGTAGTACCCGATGCTCCCTAAGGATAACATCTCAAAAAGGGATCCGTATAGTACCAATCTATGTGACCAACGTGACAGTACAAGTAAAGTAATTTAATAAAGGAAATAATTCTAAGCAGGATATGAAATGATCAGAGAATGTACTCGCTTGATAACCTGAACAGCTGATAAGTATAGGGGGGTCCAACTGAAGCCACAGAGTCCTATTTAAAGCAACACAGGTTATAAGGTGTTCAAGTTGTAATAAATGAATCCACAAATAATCAATTTTATCCTAGGTTGTTCTAAGTCAATTTAACTCTAGGTCAACTCCGGTCAATAATCTAGTCAAACTAGGTCAAGTGTTGACTTACAGTTGGCTTTGGGTCAACTGGTCAACTCTGGTCAACAGGGTCAATTCTAGTCTAATTATTAAAGATATAAAGTGTACTTCGTTATTCGTACGTCGAAACTTACGACACGTAAATCGAGATAAGAAGATTATCGGTAAAGTTGATAATCTTATTATAGTGATCCACGAGTCCATCTTGTCAATTTCAGCGATGTGAGATCACTGGAATTGACTGAGCTCTGTTTCGTTGTACTAATTTCAAAATACGAACATTATAAGAATTAATTATTAATAAATTATAAAAAAGTTAAACTCAGAGAAATTATCAACAAACATTGTTGGACGATGAAATAAACATCGCCAACGTGTCCAGAATGGTCAAATTAGCTAGGATAGCCTACCCATCGGTCCAATTTGGACACAAGGACAAAAAGGTAATTTCGAGTCAAAACGGTGTCCATATCGGAGCCATTTTGCACCGAAAAACGTACAAGAAAACAAGTCTATAAAATATAACAAATTATATATCCATGAAACCAGAATGACGATATGAACCCAACGGTATCTCCAGAATTGGATTGCGTTGACCCGATCTCAATTTGGTCCGTTGACCAGAACTTAGAATTTCGATTTGCACGGAAATACGAGCCAGAGTCAAAGTTCTCAAAACTCAGCAAACTACCTGTCAACGAGTCCAGAATGATGATACGAACTCAACTGTATCTCCGAAATTGGATTCCGATGAGCCGATCTCAAAATGACCCGTTGATCCGGATATTGGTATCCAACTTGCACCGAAATGCGTGTCGGATCCAATGTCCACCAAAACCAATCAATTTATATGTCAACGAGTCCAGAATAACGATACGAACTCAACGATATATCGGGAATTGGATTCCAATGAGCCGGCATCAAAAAGTCTCGTTGACCCAGAATGTAGGACCCACTTTGCACCGAAAAATGTGCCTGGGCCCACATTCTCCAAATCTAACAAATTTTATATGAAAATATGCCAGAACGAACCACAAGTCTAATGGTGGTGTCAGAAATAAAATCTGGAGTCCCGTGTTCAAAAATGAAATTTTACAAGTTAGAAATTACGAATTCGGACGGCCAACTTTGGCGTCGAATTCAACCAATCAAACAAGCTCGCAATGAAACGAAACTGGAGGGGTAGTAAGAGGGTTATACCAGCTTCACACCGAAACTAGTATCACACCAAACGGAACTGCGGTAGAGGAGATACGAGCTGACGAAGTTGGCCCCGCAAAACTGTCCAAATTTAATAAAATTTAAACGGTCAACTTGGTGGCCGATTTTGATGTACAAACGATAAAATCAACGGACAAAAATTGACATGAGTGAAGGTAGATATACAGAGATTACGACGGAGCAAAGAAATCGCCGATCCAACGGTCGGATTTCTGGGAAAATGCGTACGAAGTCGCTACGACGGGACGCATTTCCAGCCTCGTTCCCGAGCTCGTTACGACGGGACGTCGTGCAAAACGCACGAATCGCCTCGACGGTGGCTCTCGGAGGACGATGGCCACCAGGAGACTATACGTCGGAGTTCGTCGGAGAGAGGGGGTGCCTACGGCGGCGCGATGGCCAGCGGCGGCCAGCGCTGGAATGCGCGCGTGTGCGGCTTGGCATGCTGCCGCTGCTGCTGTGTGTGCGGCGGCGAGGCCCAGCCTGGCCGGCGGAGGGCGGCGGCTCGCACGGCAAACACGGTGGGGCTCGGTGGGGCTACGACTGTGTAGCACGGGGAGGGGAGTGGTGGCGGAATGGCTTGGTGGTCGGTGTTGATGTGGTTATGAAGAAGTGGAGGAGTAGATGGAGAAGGAGATGGACTGTGGGGGCCGACGGCGGCGGAGGCCGGTGGCTCGGCCACGCCAGAGGTGGTCGGAGTGGTGGCGATGGTGAAGTTCAGGTGCACTCGTGGGGGGGGGTCGGCTAACATGCTGATGATGATAAAGGGTTGTGTAGGAATAACAATTAAGAGTGGGAGAGAGAGAAGATGATAATAATTGATGAGAGAGAGAGTTAAGGATAATCCCCCTAGGTTTTAGGGCTGGCTGTGCATAGGGTGTTGGGGAACAAATTGCATGGAGGAAAATTAATGGGTATGATTAAAAGAGGAAGATCCTATGGCTAGGAATTTAAGATTGAGAAATTGGTCATTCCTATGGGAATTTAAATAAACAGAAATTTCTATTAAATTTAGAAAATTGGTAAAATGAGTACTTGATATTTTTGGGCAAAAAAATATAAGGGTGTCATGATGGAGAATAACATGGAGCTGGGCTGGACTCGGTGGAGCCGGATTGGGTCAAAATCGGATATTGTGCAAAAATCGAATAAAAAATTGGTGTGGATGATCATGGATAAATAAGTAGCACATGGGGATTCCAATAAATGGGACACAAGTGTCGGACGGGTAGTAGGCTCAATGTGGGCCATGTCCATAATTGGGGCTGACAGGTTTTGGTCGACAGGGGACCCACAAATCAAGTTGAAAAATGAATGTGACGCCGTGGAGTGAAATAAAATCGGGTCACGTGTCAGGAAAGTTGTGCGAAGCAAATGGAGCACAAAATGATGTGTCTGAGTGGGACACGAAGGTCAAGGATGAAGAGCGTCTCGAGTAGATTATCAATAAGAAGTTGGTTTCAAGAAACTGACTGGTCTTGTGCTCCCAATTTAAAAGTCACGGTAACGTACTGAAAATGATCAAGGAAAAGAGTGGGAAAAATAATTAATAATCAAATGGTCTAAATCGACCCGAAGTTCAGCGAAGAAAAAAGAGTACAAGGGAACAAGTTTGGATGGGATACTATATACCATCATGAAGGTAATCCTGTCCACTCCAAAACTCGTAAAGAAGATTTCCAGAGTTGAACATCCCTGACACTCCAAATATCAATAGCACGGAAAAGTACACTTAAGAAAAAAGAAAGAAAAAAAATACAGAATAAATTATTTATTAAAAACTAAATCAATCAAAAAAATTTAAAAAAAACAACCCAAATTTTAGGGTGCTCACAAGATGGATTCTGAAGATCAGTGAAGTCAAAAAGCCCTAAAAAGGGGTTTTCGATTGGGTTGCCTACCGCGCAGAGCAGGGTGTGCAGTATCATGACAGGAAGGACGAGGCGCCACACGAGTCAAAGACTCGGCGGGGGCCTTGCCCTTGTCGGCGACGGAGGATCATTTTGGGGCCATGAGATCGACGGAGACGAAGGTTGAAGTCGGGATGAGCTCAGGAGTTTCTTTCTCTCAAACACAAGAAAGCAAGTCGAAGGATCGAGAGAACTATTTATAGTTTTTCAAAAAAAATGGCCACCACAGATTATGCCACAAAAGTCGGAGCTGATTCATCCGTTTGCGCAGATAGCTCATGCGCAACTTGATTTAAAATTTAAAATTCAAAGTATTTCGAAATTTTGAATAAATTCAACTTTCGAAAACTTTGAAGGGGGTCTTGTAGGTCCTAAAAAATCAAGTTGCACCCATCAACAAAGTCATAGAATGAAGAAATACAACTTTCAAATGAACTGCACAGACATCAGATTGCGTATCATTTAGATTGCGTACACTAGACTGCACACACTTTCAACTGCGCAAGCTGACGTGGTAATATCATCATTACCTGACAGAGAATCAGATCTTCTGACAGCTGACAGCACAAAAAATGAGGAGACTGTTCGTTTATTGCACCGCACAGTGCTCGAGGACAGCTGTACAGGCAGCATAATCTGTTTGCCGCGCAATCCATCTCAGCGCCATCTATGCTAGCGCAATCCAAAGTCTGCGTAATTCATGTCGCGCACTTCATCACTTCAACTGACAAAAAGCACACGTGGCATCCATGCCATCAATTGCTCGTTACATGGAAACTGTCTACACACGATCATGCACATTTTAATCAAATGATGCCATCTGTCCAAGACAGTTGGCCCATGACCAGACAACTGCCTGCGCAGTCTGATACTGCGCAATCCAGTTCCTGCACAATTCAACTTGTGCCATCTAGAATAACTAAAAGTTAGTTATTTCCAGAACTCTATAAATAGAGTTTCAAGTCTTCATTCAAGAGGATCAGACATAAAGTTCAGAAATATCAGAGAGTTCAGGAGTTCTTGCCCAAGTGCTGCTGCATTCTTCCGAGGCTTTTGCCTTCAAATTCAGAGGCTACCGTCTTCAAAGTTCATATCGTCCAAGGGATAAAACAATCGTCTTCTAGATTGGATTCCTACAGTTGTACTTTCCCAGAATTCTTGTAATTTTTACAAAGTTCGTATCAATAAAGTTCATACTTTTGTTTTTACAAACAGCAATGACGCCCCGAGAGGGACTCATTTATGCTGACGCTGCCGTCTTGCGTTTGTGAGCAATCATGTCACGTAAGTCGGTAGGAAGCCTCTCTACCTTTGCACCAAACTTGTGAACTCGGAAATCCCGAGCGCACAGTTGCTTAGGCATCATGTTTGCTCCCTGATCCGTGGCTAGTAAAAGCACTTGCTCTGGATCTTCAGAGGGAGACTTTAAAAACCCATCCTGTCCGTTAGCCTAGGGAGACTGGACGTGGGTGGTTCTGTACAACTTTTCGTCAGGAGCCCGTGTAAAAGTCAACGGGGCCCGCTGACAGTCAGCAACATGGACAGTTGACTGGGCTGGTTGGGCCCGCACTGTCCTAGACTTTTTTGACTTAGCACCCAAAGATGCATAGTAAAAGGAGTCCAGATTGATACATCTCGCATCTTTAGTGAGCCGTATGGCACCGGGCCCGCATGAGAGGCAGTCGAACATAAAGCTTCTGATAGGGCCGTATGAGACGTCCTGTTTGAGGCCAGGATTGGTCGTCGCATGGACCATCTTCTTGGGGCTAGTGTTGGCTGCTGCATGGATCATTTTCCTGCGACCAGAGTTGGCTATCGCATGAGTCATCTGCCTGCGGCCAGAGTTGGCTGCCGTATGGACAGACTGTCGATCTCCTCTATACGGCTTCTTCTTTGTCAAAATGGAGTTTCTTTGTGCCCTCAAAAACTCAATATCGTAGTATTTTTCTCTGCTATTTTGGGGACAGTAGGGTCCTCTGCGGTCGAAAGCAAAGTCACAGGAGAGCTTAGGTCACCGTTTTGGACTGCAGAAGGACCTTCTTCGAGAACTTGATCGGGGGCAACAGTTTTCTGCCCCGATGCCTTACGAGTCCTCTTTGGGTTAGCTCGCTTCTGAGATGGGATGGCGCTCCCTTCAGAGAGCAATTCTTCGAAGGCTTGTTGGTCGAAGCAAACCACAAGCATTTGCTACGTAGAGCCGAGCTTGGATGCGTCAGATTGCATCCCCAACTTCTCATCGGAAGAGAAGGATGTACCCAGCAGAGTCGCCATCTTGTTTGCCATAAAAAAGATTAAAGACAGGTATTATAGAACACTGAAATTGATTACAAATTTGTTTGTACAAAGGAAAGCCTAGAAAAAAAATCCTAGGAAATAATCTAAGTATAATTATTTAGTTTTGATTCTAGGGGATGACGGTGGAGGCTCGGGAAAGTGATATCAACTTTGCCTTACTCCGTGGACTATCTGATGCAGTCTCTAGCTCGTAAAGAAATTGCTTTTCTCTTGAAGGTTGCCAGCCTTAGATTGCCAACCATTTACATGGGGTGGTGCCCTGCTATTTATAGTAATTTTGAGATAAAGAATATTTTGAGCCGCATAGATGGCCACATGGTGAATCCCCGGGCCATATGGCCGTAATCATGCCTCGAGACTCGGTCTGTGACTGATAGCTGGGGATTTATTAGGATTTGTTGTGATTTGTCATTATAGCAAATCTGAGCAGTTGAGACCTGGTCAACTTGTCACGTGCATCAACTAATCTTATGTAGAGAGCCGCATGAAGGATGTCTTGATCGAGCCGCATGAGCCACATGAAGGACGTCTCATGATCGAGCCACATGAAGGAATATCTCATGACCGAGCCGCATGAAGGAATGTCTCATAACCGAGCCGCATGAAGGACGTCTCATGACCGAGCCGCATGAGGAATGTCTCAAGACCGAGCCGCATGAGAAATACCTTCTGACTGAGCCGCATGAGGAACGTCTCATGACCGAGCCGCATGAGGAATGCCTTCTGACCGAGCCGCATGAGGCCATCTCATGACCGAGCCGCATGAGGAATGTTTCACGACTAAGCCGTATGAAGGATTTGTCTTCCTCTTGACTTCTCGAAAAAAATGAATTTGACCGACCCTCCTCCTTGGCGAATGTTGGCACTGCGAATTATGGATCTCCTTGTTCGAAGAAGATTTGACGGTGGACTCATTCAGAAGATTGTGATGCACTTGACTGAGATGATGCGCCTCACTGAGACATCTGAGTAATGCATCTAGTTGAGAGCAGGCCATTACGTCTTCAAATTGGCATCATGTTTTCGAGATGATATTGGAAAGGCGCAGTAGGTCACAGTCGCTGGAACACAGACTGCCTTGATAGTGGAGCCACTGTCTTGTGGTCACGGTAGTTAATGATGGCTTGGGTACTGTGATGTCCTGGAAAGGGCTCATCGTACGCCAATATTGCTTCTCTCTTCTTGTGTTTGTGAGTAATCACCTCTCGCATGTTGCTAGCTGATTACCTTTGTATCCGTTTTATGGGCCCGGGTATCCCGAACTCCCGGGTGTGTAGGTATCATATTTGCTCCCTAATCTGAGGCTAGTAAAAGTACTTGCTATGCGCTCGATCGTTGTAGGAAGACTTTTGGGACCATTATATTTGCTTCCTGATCTGAGGCTAGTAAAGTACTGCGCTCGATCGTTATAGGGAGACTTCTGAGACACACCCTGTTCGTTCCACTTATGGGATTGGACGCGGGATGTTCTGTATAACTTTTTATCAGGAGCCCGTATAACAGTTAACGGTGTCCGCTGATGTTTAGCAGCTTGGACAGTTGACTGGGCTTGTTGAGCCCGTACTATCCTAGACTTCTTCGACTTAGCACCCGAAGGTGCGCAGTAGGAAGGGTCCAAGTTGGATGGAGGGAAGGAAAGTTGGTACCCTTTTAAAAGGAGGCAAGGGGGCTTATTTATATAATGAAGTGAGCCCTTTCTTCTTCTCCTTTTCGATGTAGGACTAAAAGCAATATTTTCTATGCTTCTACAATTGCCACTCCATACACTCCCACTTCTAATCCACCACTAACCCATATTCATCCCTTTACTCTTGTGACACTCTCAAACGAACACTAGCACACACACACACATAGCCATTCACAGGCTGGTAGGGGCCAATTGGCTTGTCCTGCTACCTGGCCTTTATGGCCTAATACTAAATGCTACCTGCCAAGTGCTAATACTTGTTACTGCCTGTATCTGCATACTGCATACTGTATACTGCGTACTGCATACTGCTACCTAGGCTAAGTGCTTTGCTGCACTTGGCATGGCAAATTGCCAATGCCACCTTCAAATGCAAAGCAAATGCAGTTGCTAATAGGCAATTTCCAAGCCCAGGCCTCAAACACTACTCATAGAAACAACTCACCCCTTAGGATACTCTAACCAAAACCTTATCCTAATATATCCTAATCAAGGCTAACCAACCTAACTTACAAACCTCCCTCTACCACTATTTACTGATACCAACCAATCTCCCTATACTTATTTACATTACTGAACATATAGGGAGTATCCCATATATAAACTCCAACTGTCCTATTGATACCTGGTCTTTTCCCACTACTGATACTCTCATGGTTCACACTCAAGTCACTCACTCCATAGGTGACCTACACCCCTGCTCCTAAAGGAGGGAACCCCCTTGCCATAAGTCTGATACCTAAAGTTAATAACACCAGCACATAATACATTATATATAAATTACAAAGAAGATCAAAGCTACCTCACATATACAACCCTCACACTCACTCACTACAGTGCACAAGGCCAACCTTATCACTCTTGACTGATACTAACTCCCCCTTCATGAACTCAAGTCAAATAGCCAATGGCCCAAATGCCCTACTGCCTAGTAGTCAAGATGGAGGGTTAAGCCCCCACTGCATGTTCTGAAACATGGGTCAATGGCCTGCTATCTGCAGTATCCAAATGGCCTACTACCCTCTCCTTCAAACACACCCACACTACCTTTACATAACAGAGGCCCCCTGCTCACCTGCAGATACCTATGTACGTACATTCCTACATATATAGACACTCACAGGACAAACACAAACATTTAATTATACAAATGGCACTCTCACATATCTATTTCCCATCTTGCTTACTTCACTAATCATTCCATTCATTCCTGAACTGGTACTCTCTAGGATATCACCACAAGACACTAAACACTCGATACATAAGCTAACTTACTGTGTGACACTTAAAACTCTAGTAAGAGTATGTGCACACCCTGCACTCTACTGATACCTACAAACTTTACTTAAAAACTACAGGGACACACTCAAAACTACTCACTAACTAGAGAATCCTCATCCCCATCTCACATTACCTACTCGATGGCCAAGTGGCCTAAGAGGTACTGCTAATGGCTTATAGGCCACTCCAACTACTGTCCTTAACAACACTCACATACCACTCCACCTCACAGGCCAAAGACACTCTCAACTAGGCATATGACAGTTCACTTAGGCTCTAGACACTAACACCACACTACTCTCAAGCCCCTACTCATACACATATAAGACATTTGCCTATGGCTAAAGGAGTTCTGGCCACTTCAATCCCTCACCAACCTGGAGGAGACCCAATCTCTAACTGATCACTTAAAAATTCTCTGAACCAAACCACTAAGGAATCCCCTCATTACAGATACTCCTATTGATACATACTCCTCATCTACTCTTGATACCCATCGAGCTCCCATAAATGTCAGAGCCCTCCTTCCTATATACACTCACACAACTTTACTCGAGCCACTGCAAATACAAATGCTGCCACTGTAGCATTTGCTCAACTATACTAATCAATGTCTATAGGGCCTGCCATGGCTCGCATAGGCCATAGATCGAAAGCCCAAGCCTAGGGTCCTAAGTCATTCACCTAGTCTACCCATAGAAGTCAACAAGAAGTGAAATGGTCCAGTAATTATCGAGATCAAGACCCTAAGTAGCAGGGCAGACACTATGCAGTGTCAATTACTGGCCGAGTGTCCCTGTGTCCAATTCGACACACCAAACCACATCAAAACAAAATCAGTCAAATACGTATGCAATCTATAGTATATTAGCTACCCAAAAATAAAATTTGTTTAGAAATCAGAGAACAAAAAGTTCTAAGGGGCATTTCATCGAACAATTGAGATACGTATTCGATACTCCTCCAATACGCACCCAAAATTGATTTGAATTCGAACCAAACTTAACCTAATGCTAGGGGGCCTCAATGAGTGCATCTATGGAAAGAAATTAGAAATTAAATAGGTTTAGAGGCTCGTACCAATTGAGAGTTGGAACCTCAATTAAAAATCCTCTTGCAAGCCTTCCCCCAAATCCAATGGTTAGATTACCCTAAATCTTTTCTAGCTAGCCAATAGAGACCTTCTCTACATAAGGAGAGTGATTTGCAATTGGTTTGGTTGAATTTGGAGTTGATTTGGTAAAAGGGGACAAATTTGGGAATGAACACAAATTAGGGTTAGGGTTTCGATGGAAGGGGGAAGAAGAGGCTATGTGGGTGTAAAATAGGATAGAAAAACCCTACTGTGGCCGGCCATGGGCTGTCCTAGAGTTAGGGTTTGGTGAAATTGGCTAAAAGGCTTCCTAATTGTCAATTTAAGGCGCTTTAGGAAAAAGCCCCAATTTGACTTATGTTCTAAATCAATAATTTGTTATGAAATACTAATCTAGCTAGATTAGAACCTCACTTAAGTTATCTAATCCCTCTACTAATCTTTTATGGTCATGGCTAACCTCTAATCAATGTAGTTCTAGGGTTTCACTGGCAAATGACAAAAATCATAATACATCAATTTAAATAATATTAAAATAATCAAATTTACCAATTTATTACTAATATGATTTAAATCTATTATTCAATAACTAACATGATCAATTTAACAAAAGTTCAAAATTATCCTCATTTTAGAGAAAAATGGTGGTGACATTACCCAATTCCTAAAATATCTTATATACTTCTAGGATACTCACTATATACTTCTAGGATGCTCACTCTATATCTTATATACTTCCCCCATTGTTTTACTGGGATACTCACACTGTATCTTGTAGTGTATTTAATTGGTTGGGTGTCACATTTTCTAATGTCACCGTGTTAGAAGCATGGACACGACACTCGACAGTATAGTATAGATAATTATATTAGCCATAAATTGGAGGAATTCAAATTAATAACAACTAGCTGATTGAATTCATTAATTATGATACATAATTTTTTTTCCAAACAGATTACTATAAGGCTAGAATCTTGTCTAATTAACTGCCTACGCATCATATAAGTAGTATAATTGTATGATTGAGACAATAGTTTCTACATTTCCTTTCTCCTTTATTTCTAAAATAATATAATTAGAATGAGAGACTTGTATATATAATATGGGAAGAAAAACAGTGTGTGTATCTCCGTGTCTATGTGTCAGTGTGCGTATGTCCGTATCCGTGTCTATGTTTGTGTCATGACACATGTTAATGTGTGTATGTTAGTATGTGTATGTCTGTGTCTGTGTGTCAGTGTGTCAGTGTGTATGTCCGTGTTTGCGTGTTAGTGTGTGTATGTCTATGTCTATATATCAGTGTGTCCATGTCTGTATGTCAGTGTGTAAATGTCTGTGTCCATGTTCATTCTGTGTCGTGTCAGAATGAGGAAGATAGGAGTAGGGTTATGCGTTTCCCGAGCGAGGTGCATTGTTGAGACAGAGGGGCGCTAGGGCGGGGGGTTGAGAGGGGTCGAGCGGGGTCGAGGGGGGTCGTGACAGAGAGGCGCCGGTACATGGTATGGGGAGGGGGGTCGCTGGAGTCGAGAGAGGCCGAGGGGAACTAGGGAAGGAGACGAGAGGGGGTCGCCGGAGTGGAGAGGGGTGCCGGTGGCAGGGGGTCCCGGGGAGGGGGTCACCGGTGAGGAGAGGGTGTCGCCGGAGAGGAGAGGGAAATTTTAGGGAGAGCGCACGAGAGTAATAATTTGGGGAAAAAATAAAAAGTCGATCGGCCAACTCCAAACCCTATATGAAATAAGTTAGGGAAGTCATTGTCAGGCATCGCTAAATGTCACCTTACATTAATAAACAGGCGACATTTAATACATGAGTCGTTAAACGTCGCAGTCTAAAACAATGACATTTTTCGACGAAACTGCGACGTTAGCACGATGTTTGCTTTCATAATAATAAATTAGTCGCTAAATGATGCTGAAAGTCGCTGATAGTGACGCTTAGCGACATTTTCCACTATCGTCGCTAAATATAACAAAAATAGAAATATTTTACAATGGCGTCGCTAAATCCGTCGCCAATATGACTTATTTTAGTAGTGATGGGTCTAGCCAAGACGAGAAAGATATTGTCTAAAAAGAAAAATGAGTGAATTACAAACTATATTTCTAGTAAAATAGTTGGTACGGAATCTACTACTTGGAAAATGAGAATTTGAAATCACTGATGTACCATTCGGTTCTTGGATTAACATTTATATCATATTTATGTTACCATATTAGAATGGGTGGGATTCCCAAACTATGTGGTGAAAGCCTTCAGTACGACGAGCGCCATCTCTGTGTCGGAGAAACTCGAGGTGTGCATCGATCACCGTATATTAGAACATATATGGTAAGCAAATATATGATTGTATTTCTATCTTTGACTTGGACCATATATTTATTATTGGATCTTTAATATATTAACTTTCCATATAATTGGACTAACAATTTATGGCAAACCAATTATGATTAATTTTTATTTAATAAATTATTGATATATATTAGACTTTTTATATATATTGGGCTTTTATATTTTTATTTTATGGTAACCCTAATTTATGTAAGGGTTTATAAAAAGGCTGAGGCATGAAAGTTGATAAATAATATAGAAAAAAAATATGGCAAAAATATTTTTCAACATTGGGAAGAGAGGAGAGATCTATGGCTTTTCGAAAAGAGGATTATTTTGGGTAAATTCTATTTCTCGTCATCTTCACTCTTCGTGTGTCCGTGATTGTTTTTCTATTTTATGGAGTTGTGGTGATCAGTGAGACTCGTCTCACAGTATCGGTATTTATATACTGATACTTACTTTTGTACTTTATTTCATATTTTATTTGTTTTCGGAAAATTTTAAACTTTTTCCAACTTATAGATTTTCTTCTTGACCGACATATCGCTAGTGTACCATTGTATGCCGACAGTATGCCTGTCACTCCCGTTTTCTGTTATACGTATTTTCAGTGGACGTATACAAAATTCTGGCCCTTATCAGGTGACCCGTATTTTGACTTGTCTTCTTAGCCTTGCTTTGGTTTAATTTTGACTTGGTTTAATTTGGTTTGGTTTAATTTGGTTTGGTTCAACTTGGGATGACTTGGTTTGGGTTGGTCTTAGATGAGAAGGGTTTTATATAAAAACCAACTTCTTTCTCTCTCTCCTCTATTATTTTTATTCTCTTCATCTTCTTCCTCTTCATTTTCTCCTCCAACCTAAGGCAAGTACATCTTGCCAAATGTTGGACAAATGTTATTTTGTTTGTTCTAAACTCTTCCTTACATGATTATAAGCCTCTTTAAAACTTGACATTTTTTATTTTTATGGGTGGATTCTTGTAGATCTAAGTTTGTAATATTTTCAGTTTTCTTGGGTTTTGATCTATCAAACTTACTTGTTTTCGAAAACTAATTGTTCCATGTGGTAGAGAATTTGATTCTACACAATATGGACCTTTGAAAAATTAGATATCGACTTGTTTTGAGGAAGTTATGGCCAAATAAGATTTGGACATCTTCTATGTTCATCTGACCTAGTTCTGGCAGGGACGATAAATAGTGCTAGTCCGTATAGCTCTATAGTGCCTGGCCGTATATTGCCAGTCCGCATAAGCTGCATAGTTGCTGGCCGCATAGTACCAGTCCGCATAGCTGCATAGTGCCTGGACGTATAGTACCAGTCCACATAGCTGCATAGTGTCTGGCCGCATAGTGCTAGTTAGTATAGATGTATAGTGCTTGGCCGCATAGTGCAAGTCCGCATAGATGCATAGTGCCGCATAGTACCTATTTTCACTGTTTTATGCCCTATTTGGCTGATTTGTGGCCAAAATTTCTTCCAACTCCCAACATGAAAGTTGTAGATTTTTGTCGTGGCTTCAAGAATCTTCTTGTTTCACTTTAAGAGGAGTTCATATGCGATTGATAACTTCAATCATAGTTTTGATCTTTTGGCATGTTTTCTGTACTTGACGTTTTTAAAGTTTCCTTCGACTGTAATAAATCCTTATCATGATTAGATGATTTTGTACAGTTAGAGAATAATTGTACCCCCTTATATTCTTAACACTAGCACAGATTCAATTATTATTTTATGTCAAGTAGTACTTTTATTTATTTCTTCTCCCATGCCATGATACGTCTTTTATCTAATTCTTTCTTACATGCGTTCCTTGTTGCATGTTTTCTTTTCTTAGATAGTGGCCCATTGGGGTGCACTTATGGTTTATGTCTTTTTTTTGCTTCGTAAGCACTTACGTTACATGTCATTTATTTGTTTACATGATGGTGGCCCGTTATGGTGCACTCATGCTACACGTCTATTCTCTATCTATACTAGATAGTGACCTATTGTGGTGCACTCTGGTACATCTTTCTTTGTTTACATGATGGTGAACCATCGTGTTGCACTCTTGAACATGTCATTACATGCTAACATGATAGTGGTCCGTCGTGGCGCACTCTTAACGAGCAACCTTAACATGATAACTCTTGATAGTGGTCCGTTGTGGCACACTCTTGACATGACAAGTAAACCTAACATGATATGCTTAATCAAGATGCTGTTGCGACGGCTATTTCCCTTGCTCATATAACTTTTTTGGACACCGTGGTTGAATTTTGTGTATGCGTGCACAAGCTATATGTCTCGTCTTGCATCATCTCTAGGACATGGATTCCTGATTACCACGGTCAGGGATTTATACTGAATCTGACTAGGTTAATGACTAGATTGATCAAGTAGTTCATATAGAGAGATTTCCCAGTTACAGGCGATCCCATTATCTGTGCGCCCCAAGTGGACTTGTAGCCTGCCGACGAGTAGGGCACATTTCTAGCACACTGTCATGTGTTACACCCCCAAGTCACCATGGACACATTTGTCTCCGGGCAATGTATCCACCTAATACAACTCTCAACCTGCGAAAGGATAACTGCATAGCTGCAGGGCTTGTGACGGTAGGAATATCTTGCTGCATCTTGTTAGTAACTAGGCTTGTGATAACCCTAGTTAGCTAATGTATCAAGCCGTACTCATTGTTTGGCCGTATTTGATGATGGAGTCAGTCCAGTCTAGTCTAGTTTTGTCTAGACAGTGTCCATATATTTATTTTATTATATTATTACTTATGCTTTACTTTTGTCGATAAATGATTAGAGACGAAGTTCTGTTCAGAAGAAGGGTTACAACCCCGGTCCTTGTTTGGTTTACGGATTATAACTTCGATTCCGGAATAGTTCCTAAGTCATCTTGTCATTTGTCATCCTATTCAGTACCCACACTCTATACATGCTTCTTATGCTAAACAATAATTAGAGACTAAGTTCTGTTCAGGAGAAGGGTTACAACCCCGGTCCTTGTTTGGTTTACGGGTTGTAACTTGGATTCTGGAATAGTTCCTAAGTCATCTTATCATTGTCGTTCTATATAATTATCACAGGCTCTCATGCCCTAGGTACATAATATGCTCACAAGTCTCAGTTATCTACATGCTCACAAGTCTCAGTTATCTACATGCTCATAAGTCTCAGTTATCTACATGCTCACAAGTTTCAGTTATCTAACATGCTTACATGTTTCACTTACCGTACATGTTCGGATGTACCATTTCTCTTAAATGGTTTAGCTATGTCACAAGTTCTCTGTTCAATTCACAAGTCCACAGTTTACATTATGTCACATGTTAATTACCTATGGTCCAAGTGGCTTATTGTCTTTTCTATTTCTCGGGATAAGTGCATTGGTAGTACACGAGTCTCGATCTACATTTACTTATTGCTTTCCTTAACCATTACTATGTTTGCTATTGCTAGTTTTAGTCCATAGTTTGGCTTCCTTTGTGGTACTTGCTATTTGGGGTCTGACCCCACTGGTTTTGTTTGGCTAGATCTGATAGAGGAGCCCAGAGGATCTTTCATACCATCTACTCGATGGTGACTATCCGGAGCACCAGAGTACCTGAGTGGGCTTCTTGTTTCGTTCTTCCACTTGATATGTACATTATTCATTTGCGGCGTTTAGCCTCCGAAGACGTGGTTAGCTCGTGTTTTGGTGCTTGATATTTAGCCTACGGGCCAAAACATGATGTGCGTATTCTAGACTATAGCTAGAGCTTATCATGTGTTACTATTACTCTTGCTAGTTCTCCATTTTGAATTACTAGCTTCATGATCATCCATGTATATATGGTTTGGGATGCTTTACTATTGTATGTCTGATGATCATACTTCTTGCTCTTTGTGTAATTCTCTGTGATTGAGATACGTAGGATTGTTTGACCTAGGATCGACTGTTGACTTGTAGGAGTAACCCCCATGTCTTGACAGCTTATACATAATTCCAGAGTACTAGTGTACTTTGGAATTGCGTAGCTGGCCTTGTCCGTTCCCACTT
The DNA here is from genome assembly GCA_029216955.1 of Iris pallida. Lineage (NCBI taxonomy): Eukaryota > Viridiplantae > Streptophyta > Magnoliopsida > Asparagales > Iridaceae > Iris > Iris pallida. The sequence goes on from JANAVB010039220.1 coordinate 13,459,299, forward strand.
GCCAGTATTCTGGTTCTGGGGCGTGACATGATCCACGTTGGATCGGTGAGAACCTTGTAAAGAGTTAGTGTATTTCTTATTCTAATAGTGGAAGCTTTTTGTAAAACCGTTGAGCACCTCTATAAGGGGAATATAGTGTGTGCATGTGTAGCAAAAATTATTACCAATTAAATTTTTTAAACAACTATATATTATGGCACATAAAAGACGATAAATAAAATGCGGTAAAGTAAGAGATAAGAAATTAAACACAGTGACACATCGATGTATACTGGTTTTCCTCTGAGAGGACTAGTCCTGTCTTGAGTACTCTTGCTCGATGTTAATCCAATATGGCAGAAGCTAATTGAGAGCTTGTATTCCCTTACAACACCGTGCTTGGTGACGAGCGCACGACCGACTCCAGAGAACGATTTTGAAAACTGGAACGTTTCTGAATGCAACGTCTAATACAACTCTTCAGTACAAAAAATCTAGATTGAACATAACTGTACTGGCTTTGGCTAAGATTTGTATAGGCTTGATTTGAAAGCTTTGCTCATAGAAAACACTTTAAAATAGATAGAGAAGAGAATGAATAAGTGATTTGAGCTGAGTTCGGATGTAGAAATCTCGAATTCGAATGTTGTAGGCAGATATTGTTGATGACTACACAAATTTTTGAAATACCCTTGACCGAACTCGGGCCGAGTTCTGGCCAACTTCTGCTTGAGTTCTGTCAGGGTAAGAACAATTTGTTTGGGCTAATTTTTGTGTTGGATTTTAGGCTTTTTGGATAGTGGACTTGGAAGTATGGATATATGGACTTTTTAGATAGTGGACTGATAAAAACCTAAGCCAGTACCAATCATGATCAACGTCACATATATTTCCTAGATTCAATAAAAATAAAAATACTGAAGAAAATATAAAATGCTTGATCTAGATTCCAATGCGATTGGTTCTTGATAACAATTTGATGTCTGTACTTTGAAGCGATAGTACGTAGATGCAGTAAGACGTAGATGTAGACGTTCTTCTTATTTGAATCCTGTAAACAAGTAGCAGTATGTGTATTTTGCGTATCGACCAAAGTTGACGTTGATTATCAAAATCAGGTGTGATCATTAACCATTGGGTAAATAATCTCCCCCATTTTGATAATTGACAAACTTTGTGTCTATACCAAAATATAACGAAATATAACTTCGAAATATATACCTGACTTGTTCTGAATCAAATTTTGCTATTATCTTGACTTAGTTATTATCTATATATATCTTTTTTTTAATTTTTTGTCTTATATATATATATATATATATATATATATATATAATATATATATATATATATATATATATATGTGTGTGTGCTTTATTTATTTATTTATTTATTGTTATCTTTACTCTATAGTATTTATATTCTTAATAATTGGAGTATTTCGTAATTTATTAGCATAAATTATTTATACATGTCTTAAAGCATACTTGAAAACAAATAGTCATGCTTACATGAGTAAAATTACATAATTATAATTAATGTTAGAGATTACATCAATTCTGGAGAAAATTACATCAACTAACACTACAACAGAAAAGTGTTTTAACGGCACTCGAAAAGTGTCGTTAATGACTTTCCATGGCACTTTTTTTGGTGCAGTCTAGAGGGGGTGTCATAGAAAGTTTTTAACTTTCAACGACACTCTGTAAGTGTCATATAATATCTTTACGATGACATTTATTTGATGTTGTGTAATGCTTATTCCACGACACATTACAGATGTCATTTTAGTCTGCTTCAATGACAGTTCATAAATGTCATTGACTATACGACACTTAATAGGTGTCATCTAAATAATTCTATGACATTTAATAAATGTCATTGATATTTTCACGACACCTTTTTTGTGCCATCTAAATGATAGAGGATAAACACTTTCATGACATTTTGCAGGTGTCATCTTAACGTGTTTCAATGTCATTTAATAAGTGTCATCGAAATTACTACACCTGAGAAATGTCATCTAAAATTACAAAATGACAATTAATAAATGTCATGAATATTATTTCATGGCACTTCTTATGTATCATATAAAGAGTTCAATGACAGATTTCAAAATGTCATCAGTGTGTGTGTGTGTGTGTATATATATATATATATATATATATATATATATATATATATATATATATATACACCAACACCAAAACCAACCATGTTCACAAATAAGTAATCAAAACCAACCATGTTCCAAATAAGTAACCAAAATCAACCATGTTCACAAATAAGTAACCAAAACCAACCAACCATCCATGTTCACATATAATTAAACCATGTTCACGTACAAATAAGTAACCAAAACCAACCATGTTCCAAATAAGTTACCAGAATCAACAATGTTCATAAAGTCTATTACATAATATAGGATTCAATTTGTTTAAGACTAACAAAGTCGATTACATAATATATATGTAAGAGTCCTACTAGTAACTTCTTAGCGTCCTCATTCGGATTAGAATCGTGCCTTGAGAACCACATTAAATGGACAAAAGTGATTTCCTGTCATAAGTAACCTATAAAAGAAATAAGAAAAGATTCAACTCATAAGTCTTTAAATGAAATTGCAAGGAATCTGAAAGAAAGTAAGCATCTTACATCCACAGCTTCCCTAGCAGTCTTGTTAACAAGAGGATCATTTTTCCTGAAAAAAGAATAATAATGAGTGGATGATGATAACATAAAAATTAATGAGTATTAATGCACTAAATAAGGTCCAATAAACAAAAGTAGGATCATGTACTAAAATAGGGCTATCATCCAAGCAAAGCAGACCATTAAGTAGACCATTAAGCTACTTAATAACAATTTATGCACCGCTCATTAATGACATCCTAGCAATTGAAATGCTGTCTTTTTAAGAAGTAACCAATTGCTTAAATGTTGATGCAAAGTACAAAAAGAAAACCTGGATCACAGGCTAGGTCAATAGCAAGCCAACAATTGAAAACCTGGTGCAATGCCAACAATACAAGTCAATAGCAAGTCACTGGCTAGGTCAATAGCAAGCCAACAATTGAAAACCTGGTACAATTGAAAACCTGGTGAAGGTGAGTATATCTTAGTATTCATTCACTGGTGCAATGCCAACAATTGAATTATCCTTATTGAGGTTGATCAGGGCCATAAACATACTGCCCTTGTTCATAAATTTGAAAGAATGTTTTCTGGTACAACATCAAACCAGAAACAATTAAAAGACATCATTGACACCATGAATCCAATGGATTTCATAAACCTGAGGATTCAAGACGTTCTTGCTCTCATTAAATCCTTCAAAATCTATCAGTAAATCCTTCAAAATCTAGATCGAAAAAGTAAGAGATTGGTTGTTGTACTCCAATTCCAAAAGCTACTGGATATGTATACACAAAAACAAAAGGATGAGATACAAAAGCCTGAGGATTCAGCTAGTTGTTCATAAACATGAGGATTCAATGACCAGTCACTCTTTAAGCTTTTCAAGGAGTTGGAAGATACAAAAATAGAAGGTCAACTCAAAATAAGAGGAGTTGATCCTGAACAAAAATAATTGGCCTAGGATGTTAGCTTGTTTCCACACCATACCACAATATTAGTCAGCAAATAAAAAAAGGATTGGTACATGAAACTTATCATAGTACCAACTCCCCTGAACACTTTGAAGACACTATACCAAAATATGGTTCGAAGACGGTCCTTGAATTTGCGTGCTAGTTCCAGAATGTTTTTCTCTTCAGAATTTGCGTGCTAGTTCCTTGGATTCAGCTAGTTCGAAGACACTATACCAAAACAGTATGTTAGAAGCTTTCCTAAGATCCAATAATAGGAAGTAAACCGACTGATTGACGAACCATGACATAAGAAAACAAAATTCAGAAGGATTTTGTTAAGAAAATCGAGCGTTAAAAAGCAGCACTTGAATTCCCTTTAATGAAACTCCAGAATACAGTAAGATATGCTAAAAACTACTATTTACGTGTCTGACATGTATGTATCAGATAGAACTGGATATGTATACACAAAAGGAAATCACATTCATCACTACCAGTTGTATGTATCAGATAGAACTGGATATGTATACACAACTGGCCTTACTGGCCCTTACTGGCCCTTACTGGCCTGTGCTACACATGTATGTATACACAACTGGATATATAAATACACATGTATGTATCAGATAGAACTGGATATGTATACACAACTAGCCTTACTGGCCCTTAATCACATTTCCTTCAAGCATGCTAAAGGAAATCACATTCATCACTACCCTCCAATTCCAAAAGCAACTGGATATGTATACACAAAAGCAAAATGATAAGATACAAAAACCTGAGGATTCAATGAGTTGTTCATAAACATGAGGATTCAATGACCAGTCACTCTTTTTTTTGGGTTAACTCATTGACACAAACTATCCAGTTGAGCTTCAATAAGTTTTGCCAGATACTTGAATAGGTATAGTGTAGAGTTGTGATGTTGCAATCATTTTCCAGGTTCAACTCTTTTTCCAGTTGACACAAACTATCCAGTTGGAAGATACCTATTCCAGGTTTAGTGTAGAGTTGACAAACTTGGCCCTATTGTAGAGCTCAACTGGATAGTTGGTCATAAACCTGGAAGATACCAATTCAACTCATTTTGGGTTAACTCATTGACACAAACTTGCCAGTTGGAAGATACCTATTCCAGGTTTATGTCAATGAGTTTATGTCAATTAGTTGGAAGTTCATCGTTAGTATAAATTTTGGGACTGAACCCTTAAGTATCGAGTAAAACTGAGATGCTATCATACATTAGTATAGGGGTTTCATATCGAATATCAGTCTCTAGGTGCAGGGGAACACTTAAAATTCTGCTGTGTCATAGTATCAGTACCATCTTGTTATATTAAGGCCTGTGCTACATAGGTGCTGACCATCTATGTTGAACCTGATCAATGCTCCTTGTCCTGTTAAGTACTATTTTATATCAAATAAAACATGAGCTATATGGTTAGGCAGGTCACCATGAAGGTATTTGATCTGTCACAGATTTTAGAGTTTGGCCAATTTTGACTGATACCCACAAGTACCAGTGATACATACCCGAGTCTGCTTGTTGCATAGAAAGTCCAGGTTGGGGATGTTTTAGTAAAGAGTGGTAGTGGAAAATTGCTACAACAGTTTGCAACAAATGAACAGGTGATAGTGGAGATAAAATATCCATCTTGTGATATTCATATGTTTTCAACTATTCTATTGAAAGGGAAGTGTATCTCAGGATAGACAATAGCAGGAAGAACCTGTATCATACTGCCATACTGCCTGGGTGTGTGTGTTTTTAATAGGAGGGTTGAGACAAAACCTACATTGGAAGGGATATATTGATCATAGACTAGAGTAGGCCAAATGATCAGGATACGTGTAGTGCAGCATAGGTTAGTGGAACTGAAATAAGAATGCCAAATTGGAAGAATCTCAATAGATAATGGATTGAAATATAAGATAAAAAATGAGTGTAATCTTGGAAAGTTGGAGGCAGCGCCAATTAAGGATAAGTTGAAAGAAACTCGTTTGAGTTGGATGGGCATTAACTGGGTCAGATGTTCCTTACATCAGATTTTTGATATGAAATCTCCAAACTAGTCTACCATATCATAGCTTATTCAAAATTCAGGCATCGAAATAATGGGCAAAACTGTCTGTTATCCGATTTCCTTTTGTTGCTGATATTAGATAGCAACCAGCATTTGGAACATCTCCTCATATGATTGCTAATGTCATCACATATGCCACAAAGAAATACTACTTGTTACACATATCTAGTACTGCCATTGTCAAGTGTCAGGTCAGCTGAATATTGCTACATGTGATGAATATGTGTGGTTCCTTAGGCATTTTCCACGTGGTGATTGGTGTATTACTAAAGGAGATGACTTGTTGCATTAGCTGCTGAAGCAGTCTAGTCCCGAACGAGGCAGACAAGAACAGGTATAAAAAATTATTCAGAACAGGTATAAAAAATTATTCAGAAAACATACATAGGCTTTGCATCTGCCACCTCAAATTGTCAAGACTATTTCTAATTAAGTGTTGTAATTATGACCAGATATGAAAATACCCCTCTATGGGAGGCCATATTCGGAGAAGACGACGATGGAAATTAGCAATAAAATTGAATAATAACATCAGATCTAACAATTTGGAAGAAAAAAAAGTTAGGGTTTTCCTCACCTCCGAGCGAGATTGGAACAGTGATCCGATGGAAAAAGAAACGGCTAGAATGTTTTTCCCCTTCCTCTCGCTTCTACTGCGAAAAAATTCTTAAAAAATGAAAAAATTCTAGATAGAGATGTAAAAATTTATGTAAAAATTTGAACCCTAACAGTGATCCGATGTATGAATTTTATGTAAAAATTCGAACCCTAAAAATTCTAGATAGAGATGTAAAAATTCTATGTAAGAATTCGAACCCTAACAGTGATCCGATGTAAGAATTTATGTAAAAATTCGAACCCTAAAAATTCTAGATAGAGATGTAAAAATTCTATGTAAGAATTTTTTTCCCCTTCCGATTGGAACAGTGATCAGATGTAAAAATTCTTAAATAATGAAAAAAAGAGAAAAAAAATTCACAAAAGATCCAAAAAATCAATATCAAGAAAGAAAATCCTAGATAATGATCGATTCATCTTCTAAACCCTAACAAAAGAAAGAAACCCATAATCTATTCCAAAATCCCCAATTATTGTGCTTATAAAATCCTACATAATACATAAAGAAACAAAGTGAGGGATGACCTAGACTTACGATAGAGATGACCGGCTCCAGCTGAGATGGTGGCGCCGACGACGATGGAAATTGCTCCGCTCCAGCCGATATATAGAGAGAGAGCTGAGATGGATGCGCCGACGACGATCGAAATCGCTCCGCTCCAACCGATATATAGAGAGAGAGCTGAGATGGGGGCGCCGACGATAGAAATCGCTCTAGCCGACGAGAGCTCCAGCCGACCGACGATGGAAATCGCTCCAGCCGAGAGAGAGAGAGAGAGAGAGAGAGAAGAGAGAGAGAGAGAAAGTTTCGGGAGAAATAATTAGTGAAAGAGGGAAGAAAGAGATTTTATTTGGGATTATTGGGACCGCGGGCTCCAAAGAGCGCCAAACTTTGGGAAATTTTTCAGGAAGCGGTAAAACCAATTTTTTGGGGGGAGAATTAAATATTCAGACAACACCTATTAAGTGTTGTGTTTAGTATAATATTTTATACGACATTCAAAATTTGTTTTAAAAGTGTTGTCAAAATTAGGTTAATGACACTTTTTAGAAAGTGACATAGATGAGAATAAATATTAAATTATAATGACACTTTTTAGTATACTCACATCACAAAAGAAATATAATGACACTTATTTAGAAAGTGTCGTAAAGAAAGTGTCATTATTTATCTATTTTGTTGTAGTGTAACTTACCTGAATATAAAAAAGAAGCATGGTCAAGAGGAAAACAATGAACACAAGGGGCCATCTAGTTGTTGATCTTTGTGTATACCCAGCCTCGTGAACTACCAAAATAAGTCACCTTAGCGACGTGATCAAACGTCGCTAAATTGGAAAAAAACGTCGCTAATTTAGTTTAGCAACGATAATAGCGACGAATTCTCCTTGTCGCGTATATCCGGGTCGCTAACACAGGATAAGTTATAATTCGTCGCCATGACGACGTATATTTGTGATGTAACAACGTCGCTACTGTTTTAGCGGATAGTGACATTTGCCGACGAGGCGTTGCTAATTAGCGACATTAATGTTTGTTGCTAATAGTCGCTGACATTTCAGTGGTTAGCAACGAAATTTGCGACTTTTAGTGACATATTTGTAGAAATTTTGGGTTTGCCACATCATGATATTAGCGACGTCTGGTGACTGTCAGCGACGTCAAAGATACAGGTTAGCTACGTTACGATACATTAACAATGACGTACTTTGTGACATTAGTTGACTTCTTTGCTGACATGGCAAGTTTACCATGTCAGCAATTTAGTGACGCATAGCGACTGTCTGCAAAATTTGCTTTTCAGGTTAGTGACGTCCTGATACACGTTAGCGACGTATAAATGCATCGCTAGTCGTCGCTAAACGTCGCTATGCATCGCTAAATTTCAAAAAAAAAAGATTATGTTTGCTTTTCCATCGAGAATCTACCTACATTTTAAATAATAATTTGCAAATAATAGACTCGGAGCAACCCTCCGTAGAATTCCCTGTGTTTGCCGACCTCTTCGGTAGAAAACTCAACACCAGTAAATCAATATAGAGACAAATGATGAGAACACACTACCAATAATCAAACAAATAGAATCAAATAGCAAGAAAGATATAAAATAGCCGGGTGGAAACAAATCCACTACCAAATGGCTATAAAAAGAGTTTGTCTAGTAATATTTCAACTGGGTCAACATAACACAAATTGTCACTAAATAAATAAAATAATATATAAAAACCCAACAATGGGTCAACAAATAACAACACAACACGTGAAAATAAGTCCAATAAAGGACTACGCCTTTTCAGGAGGAGGAGGAGGCAGTTCCTGCATCTAGGACAACATGAACCTATACTGTGCCGGTGTCAACGTCACCGGTAACGACTCATCAATATGAGGAGGAGGTGGAAGTGGAACTGACACAGTCGGTGTGGATACAGATGCACGACCAGGAAGCGTCTGCTCCATGGCTAACAGTTTAGAGTTGGTAGAATCCATAAAAGTTGTCAGCCTCGAAAGCTGATCGCCCATGGCTACCTAAGACCCCTGCACCGCCTGAACGGCACAATCCGTCCTCTCACTCGTCTTCCTAATGTTGTGCTCGAGCATATCAAATTATACGGTAAGCGTCACATCATCCGTCTGCGGCTGAGACTGGAGTTGCTTCAAAATCCTCCGTAACAGCTCGTCACGCAGCTCAGTAACATGGCGACACAGTTCTTCCACTCGGGCTGACTCCTGTAATGACTGTAGGGAATACACACTGGCAGAGGGGGCCCTAGATTATTACGTCACCACAAAGGCGCCGTAGGATCCCGTACCGTAGTACGTACCCCTCTGAAGACCACCAACGACGGTCATCCAGAGCTCGTCGAATGTCCAAGCCGGAGGTGGCTGCGAGGAAGTACTAGCCCCTCCCTCCATAGGTGCACTAGCAATCTCACGCTCTAGCTTAAGATACTCATCCTAGAAAAGTACGCATCTTGATAAGCATAATATTTACTACCAACCTAGTTATTCCCGCCTATGGATATATATTGTATATTTCTTAAGTTATACTAATGTTAGTGACACGTAAAGTAATACTTACATTGCTCTGCGTGGCCCTATCACCGATGAGCTTTTCGTCCTTCCGATGGGTGTCCAGGAAGACGATCACCATGTTGGCGTCCTCACCCCTCATTATCTGTTATATTAATTTATTTGTTATTGAAATTAAACATTTTATTCCTACTTTTATTAAAATAATATATTACAGTAAAATATATACCAGGCAACGAAAATGTTTCATCATGGGAATCGAGCCACCACACCACTTTCCTGCCCTTATCCTAGCCGCCTTCGCCTTCTCCGACTGTTCCTTGTACCTAGGATCGTCGAATCTAGCCCTTATCGCAGTCCACTGCTCGGGCGTGATCCAATCTTGGATTGGTCTTCCAGAGCGCTTTAGAGCCTTCTGGTCGTCAATCGCATCCCGGATCAACTTGGTGGCAATAGCAGGAAATTGTGTTTCGATCATTTCAGTTCGGTGTGGTGGATAAAAATATATTTTCTACAAGAATTAAATTAATTAGTTATATAATATTCATAAATGGTGATTTATACTAAAAGCAATATATTTTAGCTACTTTGAAGTAGGCAAACTAGAATACCTTTCTCTCATTCAAGGTATCCGAGCAGTTGATCTAAGGGGCACCGTAGTTGGACCTCAAAAATAGCCCCAATGCCCTCTAAATTTATGGGGGACGATATCTACACAATAATAATTATATTCATGAATGTATAGATATATGTATAAATTAATGTTAACTAATTAACTTACTTTATAGGCCTGTCGGACCAAATCTTCATCCTCGTCTCGTTCGGAGGGGCGTATGGGGGATTGCTCGGATCATATGGAGACGGAGTAGGTGCGACCTCCTCTACCCGCTCCTCCGTCTCTATAGTGCCGTCAGCATTCAAAAGCTGGACGGGGTAGTCTCAGGCCTGAAACTGTTCGTCCCAGGAGTACTACTATGTACCATCGACGCAGTCGGAGATGTGACTGGTCGGTACACTAGAGTACTAGGAGACGAGGGTCCGGAACCATCATCTAATAGCAGAGTAGCACTCTATCCACTGGTGGAACCTCAACTGGCACGGGATGCTCCTCTACCAGTGCCGGCACGGGATGCTCCGAGGTACGATGTAACGCCCGTGGTTCATATTACGTATTTTGGTATACGTATACGTATTTGACACATATTGTCTGTCTCGTTGTACGATTTATTTTGGTATTTCATTGCTTGGTTCGGTTCGGTTTATTTGGTTCAGCTTGGTTCGATTTTTCAAGTGGACCAACCCCACCTACACCCCCTCTCTTTCGTTAATAGCCACCTAACCAATCTCTCTCTTCCATTAATCCTCATATCTCTTCTTCTTCCTCACCATTACTCTCCACCAACCGTGAGAGAGAGAGAGAGCTTAGGCAAATGCAACTTGCTTCATGGAGGAACTCAATTTTTGTTGTTCCATTTTTTCCTTACGAGATTCTAAGACACTTTAGTACTTAGCATTTTTAATTTCCATGGCTCATGTCATATAGATCTAAGCTTGTTGTATTTTCGAATTTCTTATGTTTTGATCTATTAAACCTTGTTATTCTCATGTTTTGATGGTTCCATGTTGTAGAGAATTTCTTTTTGCCCTATTTTGACCTATAAATGTCCGGATTCTGACCTTAGATGAAGGATTATTGGAGCTTGAAAGCCAGGGCTTCCATGGTTCTTCTTTTCGGAACAATTGGAGTAGAAGAACAGTGCTTGACCGCATGGCCTTTTCATTCGGCAAGTTTTCCTCTGGCCGTATGGCTATTGGCAGTCCTGGTCGTATGGCTTTGTTGGCCCATTGCCGTATAGGCCAAGGTCCCAGTTTCCTCCAGCCGCATAAGACTCTATCCTCTTAACCGCATGGCTTGAGTTGACTTTAGCCGCCTGGCTCTGCCCAACTTTTAGTCGCATGAACCCATCTTTCCCCATTGTCGTATGGCACTGCTTGACCGAGCCACGTGGCTCTGGTTGGCCCGTGCCGCATGAGCCTATACCTGGCCGTATGAGCCCGCTTTCCCGAGCCGTATGCCCCTGTCCCCTTCCGAGTCGCATAAGCTCATTCTCCATTACCGCATGGCTTAGCTTGACCTTGCCGTATGATCCTGTTCTCCTCAGCCGCATGGCGTTGGTTCCTCGAGCCGCACGACTCTTGGTAGTGCTTGTCGCATGAGCTCGTTTCCACTCCACTCAGCCGTATGGCGTTGGTTCTCCCTGGCCGCATGAGCTTGTTCCCCCACTGTCGTATATGCTCGTTTCCTCAAGCCGTATGAGACCCCCTCCCGAGCCGCATGACCTTGTTTTTCACTTGCCGCATGGCTCTTTCCATAGCCTTTGTACCCTTTTATTATGTTGGGTTGTTATTTTATGCTTTGTCTCATGACCCTCTGTGTAACTTAGGTCCCTTGATAGAATTCTTGTACCATGTAAATTCTGTACATATTCTATGAACACGATAGTGACCCATAGTGGTGCACTCTTGGCAAATAATATGACATAATAGTGGCTCGCCGTGGCACACTCTTGATAAGTTAACCTGACACTATATACCTCGATCAGTTGTTACGACGGCTAGCCTGACATGACAAGAATGACTTGACAAGAATGAATGGCGTGGACACCGTAGACGATTGTGTTTGTACAAGTAAACCAGTAATGTCTTGTATCATGTCTAGGAGAGGGACCCCTGAGTACCACGGTCAGGGGTACCTACTGGAATTGACTAAGGCTAATAACTAGAATAATCCAGTAGTCATGAAGAGATTTCCCAGCTACAGACAATCCCGTTATCTGGGTGCGCTAGTAGATTTGTAGCCTGCCGACGAGTAGGGCACATTTCCAGCACACTGTCATGTGTTGCACCCTTTTTGAACGAATATTCGACCTGGATAACCTGGATGGTCTGCAAGGCTTATGTCTGTTGGAACAATCTCATTGCATCTTGCTAGTAATTTGGCCTGTGATAACCCTAGTTAGTTAAAGTACCAAGCCGTACTTATTGCTTGGCCGTGATTGATTGGATGGAGTCTAACCTAGTCTAGTCTTGTCCTGATCCTGTACAAGATGGTAACATGACCTAACTGCTTGTGCTTTATTTTATTGATAAATGGTGGGAAACCAAGTTCCGTTTAGATGAAGGGTTACAACCCCGGTCCTTGTTTGGTTTAAGGGTTGTAACTTGGTTATCCGAATAGTACTATGGTTATCTTATCATATATCATGATGATTTTCCATATCTTTAGTTTTATTATATTATTATGTTTTGTGCTAATTGCTGGTTTTAGTTCTTAAGTGAAGCCTCCTTTGTGGCACTTGCTCTTTCTGGGGTCTGACCCAGCTGGTTTTGTGTGGCCAGATATCGGAGCAGCTCCAGAGGATCTCCCTATCTTCCAGCCAGATGGTGACCACCAGACGTAACCAAGGCAACGAGTGGGTTTCCCTTTTGTTCTTCCACTTTATTGTAAAAATATTCTTTTTAGGCGTTTAGCCGACGAGCACGTGTTAGCTCGATTGTACTTTACTTACTGTCTGCCTACGGGCTGTAACATGATTGACGAATCCTAGGGTTGATCATGTATGGCTGAAACTCTTGCTAGTCTTCACATTTTATACGACTAGCTTCATTATCATCCAAATATGTAATGTATGGGATGCCTTACTATTGTATATTTGATGCTCTAGCATCTTCTAACTGTTATTCCTTGCATGAGATTGAGACAATAAGCTTGTTCATGACCATAAGAGACTGATGGCTTGTAGTTAAACCCTAATGTATCTAGACAGCCATGACCGTATAACGAGGTGGGTTGCACTTCGATATACGTAGCTGGCTATGTATGCCCCTGCTCTCCAGTATTCTGGTTCTGGGGCATTACATGGTTTAAGTGGTAGCCCATACAGGTCTTGTAAATCAAGATATGTGAGGGTTTACCGAATAGATGTCTCAATCAGCACTCGCCCTTGATCTCTGCTCGTATCCTCTAAATTCCTGAAATCTTGACATGATCACATGCTTGTATCTTTGATCTGTCATGGTCCTTTCTTATTGTTCCCTGTGTCGTCTTCTTCAGCGGCATTGTTCCCGGTCCTACCGATTGGCAAGGCAGAGCACCTCTCGTGGACCCGCAACAACCTGGAGATCAAGTCCAGCATTCAGGAGTAGCCTCTAGAGTCATGCCTACTGGGGGTCAAGAGCCACCAGTTCAGCCAGCCTAGCTTACAGAGCCTGATGATGGCACCTTGGTGGGTCTCATCAGGATATTGCTAGCATCTCAAGATCGTTGAGGTGATGTATTGCACCAGACAGTACAAGATGCTCTGAGTAGAGGTGGTCATCAAGGTAACAGTGCGACCAACCGCTTCAAGCGCTTAAATCCTCCCTTCTTTGATAGTAGCAAAGATGCGATTGCCGTAGATGCTTGGCTACAGGATACAGAAGTGATTCTAGAAGCGGCAAAGACGTCCGAGAACGAGAAGGTGGCCGTGGTGCGCCTGCAGTTATTGGATCTTGCCCACAGCTGGTGGGCAGTGCAGGCTGTTAGATTTGTGGCACCTGTTGCTTGGACAGTATTCCGGGAGAGATTCCAGACCAAGTACTTCGATGCTGTAGCTCGGTACGATCTACAAACGAGGTTCACTAATTTGAAGCAGATGGACAGGACGGTCGACGGATATACGGTCAAGTTTTCGAGACTTAGTCGGTTTGCTTCCACCTTGGTAGCAACCGAGTTCGACAGAGCCCAGCGGTTACAGCAGAGGCTCCATCTAGAGATTTTATTGGCGATGGAGCAGTTCAAGTATCAGACTTTTGATGCGATATTGAGAGAAGCCAGGAGGCATGAGTATACCTCCTAGAGGATTGAGGACCGGACCAGAAGTTGGAAGCGGTCTCACGGCCAGATGAATCAGTCTTCAACACCAGCCCCGACAGCTAGGGCCTTGACCATTGGAGCTCCGAGGCGGGCGACCTTAGTGACGTCAGTTCAGCATTCAACCCCGACGAACCCTCAGCAGCAGAAGCCGAAGCAATCTTTCGCAGTGGAATGTTCGCATTGCGGAAAGCCAGGACATGTGGTTGCAGAATGTCGCAGGACACAGGGATTGTGCCTAGCTTGTGAGGCAGGAGATCACAAGATAGGATCCTGCTCGAATAGGGGTAGTTCATCGTCGTCCAACTATACTAGTCCTTCAGTGAGAGGACCGCCACCAATCCAGCTGCTGTATCAGCCTCAGAGGCTATTGCCGCCTTAGTCCCAAGCATTCCAGCAGCAGAACCCCCAGCAGTTTGTACAGGACCAGGCCCTGATTCAGAGCAGACATAGAGGTTTTCAGCAGAGGGGACGAGCACCCAGAGGATATGGTCAAGCGATGGTGATGACCGTAAAGAAGGATTGGCACCATGTGAGGTAGTGGCATGTACTATTCTCGTCAACTCCTTTCCAGCATCAGTGTTATTTGATTCTGTTGCATCGCTTTCATTCATGTCTGCACGATTTGCGACACGGATAAGACTGGAGCCCGAGTCATTATTGTCACGACCAGTACCATAGAGTAAGGGCACGAGACGTGGGTACGTCCAGCCTACGCCGCAGTGTCGAACGCTGTCCTAGGTCAACATACATCTAGTAATATATTTCTAAACAGTTTATACTCCCCGAATGGGGGTGACATAACAGTAAATAAACCCAATCACAACTAAGGAAGAGATAGCACGATATGAAATAGAACTCAAGAAAAATAGATGATAAAGTAGTCTAAGATAATCCCAGCAAATATCCAGAGGTACATGGTCTCAGATACAGAATGAAAGAATATATACAACTCAGAATAGAATAAAGTCTAGCTAAAACATGTCTCAAGACTACATAAAAAGATAAGCCTAACTAATCTAGTCTAGGCAATGGGAGTGATGTCCTCAACTAGAGCTGGGTCCTCCTGAGGGTCCAGCTCGCAAGTGTCATCTAAGGCTGTCCCGTAGAAAGTATCCAGACAGGCCTCCTCCTCGTCCTCTGTAATATTTCAACAGGTCCAGTCAGGACAGGAGCGAGCACAGTACATCTCAATAGTTCATAGCAGGTTAGAAAATATAATTATACAGTAAAGTAAGATACAGGTACTAAAAGAAATGTGGTATGTAAACAGAGAGAGAACTGTAATAGAAATATCTAATATAAATAGAGACTAACAGTGGCTAGTGAGTCAGAGTACAACATAGACATGTAAATGGCATAGGAGATTCTGATAAGACACTATGGAAGAGATTCTGATAAGATACTACTTGGGTATTATTCACATGTCTACTTCTACTCCCCCTACCCCCAATCAATACACAAGGATCCAACTAGGTTATGTTATGATTCTATGTAACAGCCCCCGAAGGGTGGTACATAGTAGTCCCATAAATGGGGATTCTAGGAGATTCTAGGATACCCAGTAAATGGGATAAGAGATTCTAGGAGACTCTGTGATCATAAGAGTATATGTCACAAGTGATCAAAGAACCAGTGAAGCATAGTGATACGTCGTGTAAGTGAAACAAACAGAACATGTAGTACCCGATGCTCCCTAAGGATAACATCTCAAAAAGGGATCCATATAGTACCAATCCGTGTGACCAACGTGACAGTAACAAGTAAAGTAATTTAAGGCAGGAAATAATTCTATGCATGATATGAAATGATCAGAGAATGTACTCGCCTGGTATCTGAGTGTCCAATATGAAAGTACTGTCCGAGGAGTGGTGTCTGGCTCCTAATCAGAACAGCACAAGTCGCAACAAGTCCAAAATGGTATAATAAAGTCCTACTATGCATTGTACATGATTCTAGGTCAATCTAGGCTAAAGTCAACTCTTGGTCAACCTTGGTCAACCAAGAAGTCAAACCTAAGTCAACTATGGTCAAACTAGATCAACCAAGTCTAAATTAGGTTAAACTAGTCTACACTAGACTACATTAGTCTATACTAGGTCACTCAACCTATACAAGCTAGTACACCACACTACTAGGCCATCTAGACCAACTACACATGTTAGTTGGCATTCCTACATATTACTTATATGTGTACATTTCCTAGGTTATAGTGCAACTATTAGGAACATCACATTATATATATATATATATATATATATATATATATATATATATATTATTTTATTTATATATATATATACACATATAGGTATACATTACATATAATACATATGTATACATACTATACATAAACCTACATTTAGAAGACTAGAAAATATATATATATATATATATATATATATATATATGTATAGAGAGAGAGAGAGAGAGGTAAAAAAGACTGTGTGTGTGTATTAAAGAGTGAGTGAAATAAATGTGTGTGAGGCTGTGTGTAGAGAGAACTAGTGTGTGTGTGTTAAAGGGTGAAGGATGTGTCATGTGTTAGGGATACAAGGGTGTGATAGCTAAAAAGAAATTAAACCTGGAAACTGTGGCAGTGTGTGTGTATATATAAATCTGTGTGTGTAATGAGTGAGGCATGGACTGAACAGAAAATAGGAAGGAAAAACAGTTCACAGTTTAGATAGGGCAGACCCCATTTTCCAGTTTTTCAAACAGCTATCCCACCCTCAGTTTATACATTGAATCACTCAAAACAGTTCATGAATTCTCAGTTTTTCAGCCATAAACTAATCCCCAGATTTCAACTTCCCAAAGAACCCAAACAATCATCTAAACAGTTCAATTCAAAACTGCAAAGAAAAAAAAAAGGAAAAATCAAATCAAATCAGAAAACTGAATTTAGTTCAGTCTACTCATGCCTAGCCCAATTTCGAAATCAATAGTTCACCCATCAACACCAAATTTGACATTTAACTAGATTACATATAGGTAAACTATATTAGGTTGTAAAACATTCAATAAACAGTGATTTAGAAGGCTAAAACAATTGCTAAAACTTAAAACTGAAATTAAACTCATATGCAGAAATAGAGAAAACTGAACCTGGTTCCAGTTTTCATTCTAAGCCCATTTTGATTTCAAATAACCACCAAAATATACCAAATCGAACACACACTAGGGAATCATATAGGGGAACATATTTAGGATCTAAAACCCAATATTTAACAGCATTACAAGGGCCAAAACAACTGGCAAATTCATATTTGAAATCTAGAATAATGACAGGAAACACATATATCAGTTAAATGGAAAAATGTCAAACAATTAATGAAAATACACTTGAAATGTGATTTAAAAGGTTGGTAACATAACTACATGTTGTGTATGTGTCCAACAGTGTCATTGTGTCCAAGCACGAGGACACAAACGTGTCCAAACAAGAGAAAACTTAAATCAGACACAACAGTGCACTGTCCAGTGCACTGTCTCGTGCACACGTGCACTTGTGTCGTGCACTTGACACAGGCCAACCCAGGCCTCGTGGTCGTGTCCCCACCTAGGCTAGGTCTAGGTGCTCATGTCTAAGTGACTGCAGCGTGTCCTCGTGTCGCCGTGTCTGAGTGATCAAGCCGTATCAGTGGCTAAATTATACTGTGCGCAGGACAGGGAAAAATCAGTGCACGACTGATTTCTCTCCAACCAATGCACGAAACCCAACAAAATTTGGGAAGCGTGGTGACAGAAGATGCCCCAAGGATCCCACAAAGTTTCGTGTCGAAATAAGCCGTGTCGTGTCGTGTGGAACCCCCGAGTAGCAGGCGACAGAACCCGAGTGCGCGCGTGTGTGCAACGCGTGTCCATGCGTCGAGTTCGACATAACCCGACACAAAAATCCACCTCAGAGGACAGAAATCCATAAGCAATAATAAAACCTAAATTTCTATTTAAAAACATTGCTCAAAAGAAATCAAAATGCCCTTTGAGGCATTTCGACAAACACCTAGGGACAGTCTCTGATACGTGTCCAAACAGACACGAAACTTATGAAACCCGACACTAAACCAATGCAGACACTTAGGGGACTCCTAGGGCTTCCTAAATATGTAAAGAAATTAGAATTTCATGGAGAAATGAGGAAGTTACCTATACTTAAACTTTCAAGAAAAACCCCCTTTCTATAGCTCTTCTCCTTAATGTCCCAATCCAATCAAATCACAACAAACTGAAATAAAACTTCAATAACAGCAAGAATAGGTATATTAGAACCTAATGGAAGAGATTTGAATGAAAAAGGAAATGGAATGAAAATCTAGGGATTAAATGAAGTAGGAACAAACCTTCTTCCTAAACTTGAGCTCTCTTTAAAAAGAGGCAACCCTAAAATTAAGAGAGCATTTATAGGGTGATGTTCCCAATGTGGATAGGGGTGGCTGGCCACTTAGTCTAGGCTAGGGTTTTGGAATTTGTCTTGGGCTTTGGGCCAACCTACAAGGCTATGGCTTGAATTGATTTATTAAAGGTTCTAAATCATAAGCCATGATTTATGACTTTCTAATTCCTATTGCTAACTAGAGCCTAATGACCAAACCAAGGATTAGCCTAGGTTAGACTAGAGTCATATAACCTAACCAAGTCCATTCTAACTAGGGTTAGCTTTTAGGTTGGTCTACAAGGGTCAAGACTAGCCAAAATCAATCTAGTTCAAACAATTCTAAAATAATTCCTAAAATTCCCATAAATTCTAATAAATTCAAATAACCCCAAAAATGACAAAAATACCCTCATCTGGAAAACTAGATGTTACAATCCTACCCACCTTATAAAAATTTTGTCCTCGAAATTAAAGGTGATCGTATTCCTTCTAGGTTAAGCCCCCAGCAATCATAGTCTCAGAACCTAATCAATCATACAATTTAAGAGGACGGCATACAGGGTCATGGCATGCAATATCAGTCTGGGGTCTCATCTAGTTATACCAACATGCTACAGTACTAGACAATCACAAGGTATCAAAACATACAAACAAGGGATGCATCAAATATTCACAAAAAGGGATACTAAGGTTAGGTCAAAACTCACCTCCAGCTAGGTTTGAGAACAGGAACTCCCTCCTGGAAGTAGGGCCCTAGTTGGTAGGTGTATCATGACAATGCTGCACCCAGTGCGCAGCTGACCCACAGAATAGGCACAATCCTAGTCTCTTTCTACAGTTGCTCCACTTGTGCCCAGACTTCTTACAGTAGGCACAGATAGGCTCTGGCTCAGCTGGCCTCTGCTGAATAGGAGACTGGGCTAGGTATGATGATATAGGCTGGATATATGGGTACTCTTTAAACTCTTGGTAGGTCTGGGTACTGCTCCTCGCCCTCTTGGAGCTAGGCTCTCCTCCTGGAAGTACAGAGTCCCGAAGACGTAGCAACCTCTGGATTTGCTCCCTCATGGCCTCCTCATGAACTCTCTGTGACTCCAACAGCCTCTCTTGGAAATATCCGAACACCTGGGCTGCGTCAAGTAACAAACCTCCGTGTGGTACAGTAGGGAGTACCATCCCAAGGGGTAGGGAAAGGCTCTCTCTCTCAGGCAAATCTGCAGCTCTCTCCTGAACGACAGGAGATGAAGGAAGACTCTCTAGCGAGGCTACCACCATCTCCTCAAAGGCAGAAGGTGCCACCACCCCCTGATCAGATAGAGGGATCACTACCTCCTGAACAGTAGGACGTGGATGCACACTCTCAGTAGCTGCAGCTGCTCTCAGGCGACAAGCTCGGGTCATGGGTGCCATACTGGAAAGGAATAAGAAAACAACAATCATCAAGGCTGTAAGACAGTCTACCATCCTATCTGAAAACTGGTACTTATTATAAAAATAAAATAAAAGTAACCACCAATTATCTATTAGGGAATACTATTCAAAAAAAATGAAGTTAAAGAATGAAAGTCAATTGCATTGAAATCCAATCACAATATATATATATATATATATAGAATTAGAGAGGAAAAAGCTAATATTATGTAAATGTTATGTGGTTTGTGTGAATTATACATGAAAATGCATAAGAGGATCTATGTCTCAACTATAGCTATCAAGTTACACTATTCATGGCATATTGGTTAAGCAGTCTACAAGGCACAAGCTATTTACTCATAACATGCATGGCTAACCATATATATATATATGTATATTTATATGTATAGAAAGGTAGAGATTTTAATTGCATCTACATACATTATAACATGTATACAGAACTATATATATATATATATATATATATATATATATATATATATATATCCATATAGCTATATGTGTAGAACCCTAGGGGGGGGTGAATAGGGAATTTAAAATTAAACTATAACAAATGATGCAATAAAGAGTAAGGAGTAGAAAGATCAAACGCAAACGCAAGGATGTATCCTGGTATCCTCTTTTGAGGCAATCCAGTCCCGGAACTCTCTCCGGCTTTAATCCACTATTATGCAAATAGTACACACGAGTTTGGATCCGAAGAACTCGCCAACTTCAACACGAGTTTGGATCCGAAGAACTCGCCAACTTCTACACACGAGTTTTCTTACGAAGGCTCGCCAACTTCAAAGAAAAGGAAAGGATGCTTTGATCTTCTAAACACTTGAAGATCGAAAGTAAAAGCTCTTGAGACACTCTAGCACTTTGGGTTGGATGACAATTGAAGATTAGGTAGAGTAGTAATGGTGAAGCTCTTTTGGTTGTTGAGAAAATTTAAAGCTTGGAAGAGATAGCCTTTAAGAGGAGAGACAAAGCCTCTTTTATACAAATCCAACATCATAAAGGCAATACAGCCGTCGAGCGGATTATCCGCCGGATTTCCGCAGAAATCCGTCGGATTATCCGTTCAACAGTAACGGTCACAAAAAGAGCCGTTGGATGCATTAAATGCATCTGTCAGATGCCGTGGATATGAATTTCAAGTTGCAAAAAGGTCAGGCGGATTATCCGTCGGATTTCAGCGGAAGTCCGACGGATGATCCGAACTGTGGTCTCACAAACTTGCTGTGAGGGGTTCGGATGATCCGCCGGATTTCCGCAGATTTCCGTCGGATTATCCGAACTTCTCCTTACATACTTGCTGTGAGGGTTTCGGATGATCCGTCGGATTTTTGCGGTTTTCCGTCGGATTATCCGAACTTTTCCTCACATACTTGCTGTGAGGGGTTCGGATGATCCGTCGGATTTCCGCGGATTTCCGTCGGATTATCCGAACTTCTCTACACATACTTGCTGTGAGAGATCGAATAATCTGGCGAATTTATCCGGAAATCCGTCGGATTTTCCGTCTCCTCTGAATGACTTCTTCACCATTTCTATCTTTATAAATGTCATCTTAGCAAAGTACGTACATGGATTCCTAGTAGAATACAGACTCTAACAGAGCAGGAACCGCCATCTTCTATGTAGACTTTAAGCAAGGTTTTGCATTGTTTACTCCAACGTCTCTTGTAGTAAAACGTCATCTTGATACTGGAGAAATGTAAGACCGCAAAGGGCGTCTTTTGGGAAGTGCCTGTGAAAATCAGAGACTAAAAGAGATACAGGGGTTAATGTGATCAATGTATCAAAATAGATGTGCCAACAATATGAACATAACATAGAGGTGAAGGGTTAGGTTTTCATGGCAGTTGTGAACATTAGTGTAGAGTGTCAAGTGTACATGGGTTAAAACTTGAGATGAAGGGTTCAATCATTCAGTTTAGCTCAACATTACATATTAGATCTGAAATTGAACTACACATTTGAAAGCAATGTAAAAATGTTAACATGTATTCAGTTTCCAAAATTTTTTTGAAGAAATTCGAACATCAAAACCAACTCAAGGTTTACCACAACAACAACCTAACATGTAAGAGTATGAACCTAACATTATATCCCTACATACAATAATGTATACGGATTAAAACATTACAATTTAAAACTGCAAATTGAACTAAACACTTAGAATTCAGGCTTAAAGGGTTAATATGTACACAGTCTTAGGTTTGACAAAGTTAACACAAAACTCAACCAATTTTCTTTAAGACTTGAAACCCTGCATGTAACATACATGTGCAGTAATATAAACAACAAATAATTACATGAAATTTAAATTTAATTTACGAATTTAATCTGGAAAAAACTAGTCACTGATACTGTCCTATATTAGAATCATTAGAATTTGAAAAATTAACTTCAACATATTAATATGTATTTAGATAGGTTGGTGATCAAGTGTAGCATGCATACGTGTCAGGCAAGCATCTGTGTCCACTATATTATATATATTTTAAGGTAATACAAGAATTAATGGCAAAAAGAAAATAATGATAAAACCTGTTCTGCTTATCTGTTTAAAAGAAGGAACCATTTGAAACTACAGTTATAATATCAAATCTAAGTCAAGGTCTAGCAAAATCCTCGATTCATTGTATTAGGAAGAATTTATAGCAAGAAGTTACACAAGATTATAATAACAACTAAGCTACTCCTACTCATACTCCTACTTCTAAGTTATTCAGTGCTAAATAGACTATAAAGCATAGAGTTATAACTAGTCATCCTCATCTCTCTCCCTACACATTCTCACTTAGCACCATACTTCTCAATGACCAATCTCCAGATCGGACGGCTACGGGGTCTGTCGGGGCCGTGCAGGCCTCCTCCACATGCTCCTAGCACCGTCGCCAACAGCCCACCGCCACCCTTTTCCGTTCCTGCCGTCGGACTCGGCTTCCATTCGGACGTCAGTGATCCGTCGGTGGGTCCGCCCCAAAGAGAACTGATACCTCCCTTCCCTGGGAACCCCCTTCCTCCTGTAATTGTGATTGCTGTCGATGGCGGTACACCACCGCCAAGACCTCCGACGTCGTTATCGGTGGTGACGGGGCTGCAATGGAACGTAGGAACTCCTCCAGTACCATCCTCGGCTGCCTCGGGACCGCAATCGGTACCGCCGTCGTATGCCGGGTCGCCTTCAGCACCTTCCTCGGCAGCCTTGGGGCCGGAACTGGTGCAGCAACCCTACTCGGGACCACCGACACCATTCACTCTGCAGACAACAGGTCCGCCTACGCTTCCGTTTGAGAACCCGATGTGGCAGGCGCAGTCCCAACCGGTAAGTTCTGTAGAATCGTCGTAAAACAAAACCCTGGGTTTCTTTTACTTCCACCCCCGCCTATACTCATGCAGCCTCCTATGATGAACCCGACATTAATATGTACACAGTCTCAGGTTTGACAAAGTTAACACAAAACTCAACCAATTTTCTTTAAGACTTGAAACCCTGCATGTAACATACATGTGCAGTAATGTAAACAACAAATAATAACATGAAGTTTAAATTTAATTTACGAATTTAATCTGGAAAAAACTAGTCACTGATAATGTCCTATATTAGAATCATTAGAATTTGAAAAATTATCTTCAACATATTAATATGCATTTAGATAGGTTGGTGCTCAAGTGTAGCATACATATGTGTCAGGCAAGCATCTGTGTCCACTATATTATATATATTTTAAGGTAATACAAGAATTAATGGCAAGAAGAAAATAATGATAAAATCTGTTCTACTTATCTGTTTAAAAGAAGGAACCATTTGAAACCAGAGTTATAATATCAAATCTAAGTCAAGGTCTAGCAAATCCCCGATTCATTGTATTAGGAAGAATTTATAGCAAGAAGTTACACAAGATTATAATAACAACTAAGCTACTCCTACTCATACTCCTACTCCTAAGTTATTCATAACAACAGAAGGGTATGATGTTTAAAACCTTCTCAAGATACAACCTGTTAATCATATGCGTCTGTCTAAAATCATGTTGTCCAGAGTCTTCATCATGCTAGTGAGCAAGGCTACGATAATCACAGAGTCCTTGTCTAAGGTACGTACCCTTAGGTTCATGGTATTTAAAATTTTCGTATTGCCGTATGCGACGGCAAAAACCTTAAATTCCCATACTCGAGAAACACATCCAAAATCTGACTACATGTCCTCACTATGCCAACTAACACGACCATCGAAGATTCTAGATTCCATAACTGAGGTGACCTAGTCCATATGATTTTTTCAGAAAGAAAAAAAAGAAAACAAACATAACAAAATAGTAACAAAACAAAATTAATCAATCAACAAGGAACAGATGGAATCGGATTTCAAGGTAGTTATAAAAGACAATTTTGGGAATGAAATTGAGAAGAACGGAACTTGCAGCAAGATCTCCAATGGTCTGTGCATCCTTGATTGTCCTGACGATAGCTCGGCCCTGCTAGTTTCTTTCCGGTCTGCTGCTGATGCTGCATGAACCGCTGCTGCTGAGAGAAATCGGGAATGACGGGAAAAGTCCCTGTACAGTCAGAGGTGCACCTCCTATGTAGCAGAAATGCCAACATGAGTCGGCACAACAGAAACTGCGGTCTCGAGGCCCTGATGAACAGGACGAGAGGTGGCCAGTCTCTCGATAGTATCCCCCGAACCGAAGCGATGAGATCGTGCCTTTATAATCATCATGAAGACAGATCAAAACAAGAAATAATTTCTGAGAATGAAGCGAAAATTCAAGGAGGAAAGTTTATATTCAAGAGAAACAACGAGTAGCATATTTAGATAAAAGGGATCTGATAAGGAGTTTTTACTAATGTGATTGAGTACCTTCAAAATATCCTAATCCTACTCCAGGCTGTAGTGATACTCTAGTTCGAATACTACTACATAAACTCGACCTGCATGGGCTACCACTAAAAACGTGTCACGACCCGCACCCTAGAGTAAGGGCACGAGACGTGGGTACGTCTAGCCTACGTCGCAGTGTCGGCAGTAGAACGCTATCCTAGGTCAACATACATCTAGCAATATATCTCTAAATAGTATACTCCCCGAATGGGGGTGACATAACAGTAAATAAACCCAATCACAACTAAGGAAGAGATAACACGATATGAAATAGAACTCAAGGAAAATAGATGATAAAGTAGTCTAAGATAATCTCAACAAATATCCAGAGGTACATGGTCTCAGATACAGAATGAAAGAATATATACAACTCAGAACAGAATAAAGTCTAGCTAAAACATGTCTCAAGACTACATAAAAAGATAAGCCTAACTAATCTAGTCTAGGAAATGGGACTGATGTCCTCAGCTAGAGCTTGGTCCTCCTGAGGGTCCAGCTCGCATGCGTCATCTAAGGCTGCCCCGTAGAAAGTATCCATACAGGCCTCCTTCTCGTCCTCTGTAATATTTCAACAGGTCCAGTCAGGACATGAGCAAGCACAGTACATCTCAACAGTTCATAACAGGTTAGAAAATATAATCATACAGTAAAGTAAGATACAGGTACTGAAAGAAATGCGGTATGTAAACAGAGAGAGAACTGTAATAGAAATATCTACTATAAATAGAGACTAACAGTGGCTAGTGAGTCAGAGTACAACATAGACATGTAAATGGCATAGGAGATTCTGATAAGACACTATGGAAGAGATTCTGATAAGATACTACTTGTGTATTATTCACATGTCTACTTCTACTCCCCCGTACCCCCAATCAAAACACAAGGATCCAACCAGGTTATGTTATGATTCTATGTAACAGCCCCCGAAGGGTGGTAAGCCCCCGAAGGGTGGTACATAGTACTCACATAAATGGGGATTCTAGGAGATTCTAGGATACCCAGTAAATAGGATAAGAGATTCTAGGAGACTCTGTGATCATAAGAGTATATGTCACAAGTGATCAAAGAACCAGTGAAGCATAGTGATACATCAGGTAAATGAAACGCACAGAACATGTAGTACCCGATGCTCTCTAAGGATAACATCTCAAGAAGGGATCCATATAGTACCAATCCGTGTGACCAACATGACAGTAACAAGTAAAGTAATTTAATGCAGGAAATAATTCTAAGCAGGATATGAAATGATCAGAGAAAGTACTCGCCTGGTATCTGAGTGTCCAATATGAAAGTACTTTCCGAGGAGTGATGTCTGGCTCCTAATCAGAATAGCACAAGTCACAACAAGTCCAAAATGGTATAATGAAGTCCTACTATGCATTCTACATGATTCTAGGTCAATCTAGGCCAAAGTCAACTCTTGGTCAACCTTGGTCAACCAAGAAGTCAAACCTAAGTCAACTATGGTCAAACTAGGTCAACCAAGTCTAAATTAGGTCAAACTAGTCTACACTAGACACATTAGTCTATACTAGGTCACTCAACCTATACAAGCTAGTACACCACACTACTAGGCTATCTAGACCAACTACACATATTAGTTGGCATTCCTATATATTACCTATATGTGTACATTTCCTAGGTTGTAGTACAACTATTATATATAATACATATGTATACATACTATACATAAACCTACATTTAGAAGACTAGGAAAATATATATATATATATATATATATATATATATATATATATATATATATATATATATAGAGAGAGAGAGAGAGGTACAAAAGACTGTGTGTGTGTGTATTAAAGAGTGATTGAAACAAATATGTGTGAGGCTGTGTGTAGAGAGAACTAGTGTGTGTGTGTTAAAGGGTAAAGGATGTATCATGTGTTAGGGATACAAGGGTGTGATAGCTAAAAGGAAATTAAACCTGGAAACTGTGGCAGTGTGTGTGTATATAAAAATCTGTGTATGTAATGAGTGAGGCATGGACTGAACAGAAAATAGGAAGGAAAAACAGTTGACATTTTAGATAGGGCAGACCCCATTTTCTAGTTTTTCAAACAGCTATCCCACCCTCAGTTTTCACATTGAATCACTCAAAACAGTTCATGAATTCTCAGTTTTTCAGCCATAAACTAATCCCCAGATTTTAAGTTTCCAAAGAACCCAAACAATCATCTGAACAGTTCAATTCCAAACTGCAAAGAAAAAAAAGGAAAAATCAAATCAAATCAGAAAACTGAATTTAGTTCAGTCTACTCATGCCTAGCCCAATTTCGAAATCAATAGGTCACCCATCTACACCAAATTTGATATTTAACTAGATTACATATAGGTAAACTATATTAGGTTGTAAAATATGCAATAAACAGTGATTTAGAAGGCTAAAACAATTGCTAAAACTTAAAACTGAAATCAAACTCATATGCAGAAATAGGGAAAATTGAACCTAGTTCCAGTTTTCATTCTAAGCCCATTTTGATTTCAAATAACCACCAAAACACACCAAATCGAACACACACTAGGAAATCATATAGGGGAACATATTTAGGATCTAAAACCCAACATTTAACAGCATTACAAGGGCCAAAACAACTGGCAAATTCATATTTGAAATCTGGAATAATGACAGGAAACACATATATCAGTTAAATGGGAAAATGACAAACAATTAATGAAAATACACTTGAAATGTGATTTAAACGGTTGGTAACATACCTATATGTTGTGTACGTGTCCAACAGTGTCATTGTGTCCAAGCACGAGGACACAAACGTGTCCAAACAAGAGAAAACTTAAATCAGACACAAAGTGCACTGTCTCGTGCACACGTGCACTTGTGTCGTGCACTCGACACAGGCCAACCTAGGCCTCGTGGTCTTGTCCCCACCTAGGCTAGGTCTAGGTGCTCGTGTCTAAGAGACTGCATCATGTCCTCGTGTCGCCGTGTCTGAGTAATCGAGCCGTATCAGTGGCTAAATTACACTGTGTGAAGGACAGGGAAAAATCAGTGCACGACGGATTTCTCTCCAACCAATGCACGAAACCCAACGAAATTTAGGGAGCGTGGTGACAGAAGATGCCCCAAGGATCCCACAAAGTTTTGTGTCGAAATAAGCCATGTCGTGTCCTGTGGAACCCCCGAGTAGCAGGGGACAGAACCCGAGTGCGCGCGTGTGTGCAGCGCGTGTCCATGCGTCGAGTTCGACACAACTCGACACAAAAATCTACCTCAGAGGACAAAAATCCATAAGAAATAATAAAATCTAAATTTCTATTTAAAAACATTGCTCAAAAGAAATCGAAATGCCCTTTGAGGCATTTCGACAAACACCTAGGGACAGTCTCTGATACGTGTCCAAACGGACATGAAACTTATGAAACCCGACACGAAACCAATGCAGACACTTAGGGGACTCCTAGGGCTTCCTAAATATGTAAAGAAATCAGAATTTCATGGAGAAATGAGGAAGTTACCTATACTTGAACTTTCAAGAAAAACCCCCTTTCTATAGCTCTTCTCCTTGATGTCCCAATCCAATCAAATCACAACAAACTTAAATAAAACTTCATTAACAGCAAGAATAGGTATATCAGAACCTAATAGAAGAGATTTGAATGAAAAAGGAAATGGAATGGAAATCTAGGGATTAAATGAAGTAGGAACAAACCTTCTTCCTAAACTTGAGCTCTCCTTAAAAAGAGGCAACCCTAAAATTAAGAGAGCATTTATAGGGTAATATTCCCAATATGGATAGGGGTGGCCGGCCACTTAGTCTAGGCTAGGGTTTTGGAATTTGTCTTGGGCTTTGGGCCAACCTACAAGGCTATGGCTTGAATTAATTTATTAAAGGTTCTAAATCATAAGCCATGACTTATGACTTTCTAATTCCTATAGCGAACTAGAGCCTAATGACCAAACCAAGGATTAGCCTAGGTTAGACTAGAGTCATATAACCTAACCAACTCCATACTAACTAGGGTTAGCTTCTAGGTTGGTCTACAAGGGTCAAGACTAGCCAAAATCAATCTAGTTCAAACAATTCCAAAATAATTCCCATAAATTCAAATAAATTCTAATAAATTCAAATAACCCCAAAAATGACAAAATATCCTCATCTGGAAAACTGGGTGTTACAATTATCAGTAAGGCTTAATATACTTACTGGTAACGGTATTGTGGGAGTAGATAGAGTATTTTCCTCGTGTCGGATCGTAGTTAGCGGTAGAGAGTTCTCCGCTAGATTGATAGAGTTTCCGATGGACGATTATGATGTGGTCTTAGGGATAGATTAGTTAAGGAACCAGTATATGAGAACAGATTGCCATATTGGGAGGGTTGTTTTTAGCATTCCAGGCGAGCCAGAGTTTTCTTTTTCCCAAGGCGAAGTTGAACCTTCTTCTCCAGTATTGCGGATGGCAGTAGCAGCAGTACAGTTATCCCAGATAGTCGAGGAGTTTTCAGATGTTTTTCCAGAAAAGCTTCCAGGAATGCCGCCAGAGCGAGAGATCGAGTTTACTATCGACTTGATCCCAAGGACAGCCCCAGTGTCAGAGAGAGTCTACAGGATGGCGCCGTCAGAGTTAGAGATATTATACAGGATAATTGAAGAACTCAGGACCAAGGGATTCATTCGTGCAAGTGGATCGCCTTGGGGAGCCCCGATGCTTCTTGTAAAAAAGAAGAATGGTACGTCCAGATTATGTATAGATTATCGTACCTTGAACTCAGTGACAATCAAGAACAGATACCGTCTCTCGAGGATAGATGACTTGTTTGATCAACTCAAGGGGCGTCCGTATTTTCGAAGATTAATTTACGGTCAAGATACCATCAGATCAGAGTCAAAGAGCAGGACATCCTTAAGAAAGCTTTCATATCTAGATATGGACATTGGGAGTTCCTTGTTATGCCATTTGGAGCAACCAATGTGTCGGCTGTATTCAATGACCTCATAAATCGTATCTTCATGCCTTATTTGGATCAGTTTGTGATTGTGTTCATAGAAGACATCTTGGTCTACAGCAAGAGTGAAGCGGAGCATGAGCAGCATTTAAGAATTGTCCTCCAAATTCTTCGAGAGGACAAGTTGTATGAGAAGTTTAGTAAATGCGAGTTCTGCTCGATCGCATTTCGTACTTGGGTCATATTATCACTAGAGGAGGAGTAGAAGTGGATCTCCAGAAGATCGTGGCTATTGAGACATGGCCAGTACCCAGCACAGTTGCAGAAGTTCACAGTTTTCTTGGCTTGGCCGGCTACTACCGGTGATTTATTTCAGACTTTGCTTGGATTTCAGCGCCATTGACCCAGTTGACCCGCACGGATGTGCCGTTTGCTTGGACAACAGAATGTCAAGATTCTTTTGAGAAGTTGAAGCGAGGTTTGATGACCGTACCCATTCTCACGCTTCCAGATGGAATCGAAGGATTCTTAATGTATTGTAATGCTTCAGACAGAGGTTTAGGATGTGTTTTGATACAGCATGGGAAGGTAATAGCTTATGCGTCATGCCAACTTCGTGATCATGAGAGGAATTACCCAACCCAAGACTTGGAGCTGGCAGCATTAGTGTTTGCACTTAAGTTATGGAGGTACTACATGTACGGAGATAGGGTGGAGATTTTCACTGAGCACAAGAGCCTGAAGTATGTGTTCACTCAGAAGGATCTTAACATACGTCAGAGGAGGTGGCTAGAGCTGCTGGTGGATTATGATGTCAACCTACAGTATCATCCAGGGAAGGCTAATGTAGTAGCAGACGCGTTGAGCAGAAGAGCCGAAGTTTATTTCCTCACAGTGCAACCAGAGCTATTAGCAGATCTTCAGAAGATGAATATAGAAGTTGTCCTTCCTATCAATGTGGCATTGATGGCCAGCATGCAAGTTCAGTCCACTATAGTTGAGAGGATCCGGATGGCGCAGTCAACAGATTCCAAGCTTCAGCGACTCAGAGCAGAGTGTGAGGCAAGACGCCGACCAGAGTTATGCATTCACGAAGATGGTACACTTCGACATGGGAAGCGTCTTTGTGTACCCAGTAGAGATATCAGACATAAAGTCATGGTAGAAGCTCACAGTTCTCAGTATTTCATTCATCCTGGTGGCACAAAGATGTACCGTGATATCCGTCAGCACTTTTGGTGGAATGGCATGCAGAGAGAGATAGCCCGATTTATCTCTCGGTGTTTGGTTTGCCAACAAGTTAAAGTTGAACATCAAAGGCCAGCTGGACTTCTTCATCCCTTGCCGATTCCAGAATGGAAGTGGGAGCATATAACTATGGATTTCGTGACTGGATTACCTAGGTCCCCGACCATTAGAGATGCTATTTGGGTTATTATAGATAGGCTTACGAAGGTGGCTGACTTTCTTCCATTCAGAGTTGGTCAGTCGACGGCTCAGCTAGCAGAGATGTTCCTCAGGCAGATTATCAAATTTTACGATATACTAGTCAGTATCACCTCGGACAGAGATTCAAGATTTACGTCGCACTTTTGGCACAGTCTGGAAGAGAGTTTGGGAACTCACCTCCAGTTTAGCTCAGCTTATCATCCGCAGACAGATGGTCAGTCAGAGCATACCATACGAACCGTAGAAGATATATTGAGATCTTGTACACTCGACTTTGGTGGTTCGTGGGAGGATCACCTACACTTGGTGGAGTTCTCGTACAACAACAATTTCCAGGCCAGTATCCAGATGGCACCGTTCGAGGCACTGTATGGTAGGAAGTGCAGATCCCCGCTAGCATGTGACGATATTAGAGAGAGACAGATGCTCGATCCAAAAATGATTACTTAGACCGTTGAGGTGGTCAGAAGAGTCAGAGATCATCTTCGAGTCGCACAAGATCGCAAGAGCCATTGGACCGATTCTTATCGGCGCCCCCTTGAATTTTCTGTCGGCGACCATGTATTCCTTAGGATCTCGCCTAACCGTGGCGTCATTCATTTTAGCGTACGAGAAAATCTCAGTCCTAGGTATATAGGGCCGTTTGATATTCTGGAGCGAGTAGGAGATGTGTCCTATCGTCTCGCTCTTCCGCCGTCGTTATGTGAGGTGCATGATGTCTTTCATGTCTCCCAACTACGACAGTATATCCTGGACCCGAGCAACATCCTGGATCATTCAGAATTGGTTTTTGGTACCAACCTTTCGTATGAGGAGAGGCCCGTGTCCATATTGGACCGGAGAGAGAAGATACTCAAGAATAAGACTATCAAGTTAGTCCGTATTGCTTGGGGTCATCACTCTTTAGGTGAGTCAATGTGGGAGCATGAGGATGATATCCGATCGCGATATCCCGACCTGTTTGACTCGTAAGGTATAATATCCTTCTTATGCCTTATGCTCTCAATTCCTTGCCTGAATGAATGATTGCTTGATTGATTGCTAGTATGGCTTGTCTGTGATTAGTATAGCTTGTCCTTGCCTCTCTAGCCTCTTAATTAAATTTTGAGGACGGAATTCTTTTAAGGTGGGTTGTAACGCCCGTGATTCGTATTACGTATTTTGGTATACGTGTACGTATTTGACTCATATTGCCTATCTCGTTGTACAGTTTATTTTGGTATTTTATTGCTTGGTTCGGTTCTGTTTGCTTGGTTCGGCTTGGTTTGGTTTTTCATGTGGACCAACCCCACCTACCCCCCTCTCTTCTTTTAATAGCCACCTAACCACTCTCTCTTTTCCATTAATCCTCATAACTCTTCTTCTTCCTCACCATTACTCTCCACCAACCGAGAGAGAGAGAGCTTAGGCAAGTGCAACTGGCTTCATGGAGGAACTCAAATTTTGTTGTTCTATTTTCTTCTTCACGAGATTCTAAGATACTTTAGTACTTAGCATTTTTAATTTCCATGGCTCCTTTCATGTAGATCTAAGCTTGTTGTATTTTTGGATTTCTTGGGTTTTGATCTATTAAACCTTGTTATTCTCAAGTTTTGATGGTTCCATATTGTAGAGAATTTTTTTCTGCCCCATTTTGACCTATGTAAGTCCGGATTCTGACCTTAGATGAAGGATTATTGGAGCTTGGAAGCCATAGCTTCCATGGTTCTTCTTTTCGGAACAATTGGAGGAGAAGAATAGTGCTTGACCGCATGGCCTTTTCATGCGACAAGTTTTCCTCTGGCCGCATGGAACTTGGCAGTCCTGGCCGCATGGCTTTATTGGCCCATTGTCGCATAGGCCACGGTCGCAGTTTTCCCCAGCCGTATAAGACTCCATCTTCTTAACCGCATGGCTTGAGTTGACTTCAGCCGCCCGGCTCTGCCCGAATTTTATCCGCATGAACCATCTTTCACCATTGCCGCATAGCACTGCTTGACCGAGCCGCATGGCTCTGGTTGGCCCGTGCCGCATGAGCCTTTACCTGGCCGCATGAGTCCGCTCGCCCGAGCCGCATGCCCTTGTCCCCTTCCGAGCCGCATAAGGTCTTTCTCCATTGCCGTATGGCTTAGATTTGTAGAAGCATGGAAAAGTATGGAAATTTCTATGCGTCATAGAAACTTCATGCGGCCCAGAAGCTTCATGCGGTTCAAAAACTTCATGCGGCTTCATACGGCTCAGAAACTTTATGCGCCCCAGAAGCTTCATGCGGTTCAGAAGCTTCATGCTGTTTAGAAGCTTCATGCGGTTCAGAAACTTCATACGGTTCAGAAGCTTCATGCGGTTCAGAAACTTCATGCGGCTCAGAAAGCTCCATGCGGCCTTATGCGGTTCAAAAGTCTTCCTGTACAGCTGGCTATATAGCTGGCCATTATTATTCTGACAATAAAGTCACAGCTCTGACAGAAATGATGGCTCTGACATAAAGACAAGATGCGACATGCTCCTAAAAAGATGAGAAAATCTTCAAAATATCTGACACAGTTCACAAATTCCAAAAGAAGTTCTTTATGCGGATCGCCTGTGTGACCTTCATGCGGCCCGGACATGGAGACCACTCCCATACGGCTCGGCCATGACACCACTCTCATGCGGCTCAGTCAGGGGACCACTCTCATGCAGCTCAGTCATGGGGACCACTCTCATGCGGCTCAGTCATGAGGCCACCCATATGCGGCCCGGCCATGAGACACACTTCATGCAGCTCGGTGTAGAAGCATGAAAAATATTCCTTTTTAGTCCCACATCGAAAAGAAGAAAAAGAAAGGGCTCACTACATTCCATAAGTAGAGCCCCCTTGCCTCCTTTGAAAAGGACACCAACTTCTATTCCCTCCTTCCAAACTTGGACTCTTCCTATTACGCACCTTCGGGTGCTAAGTCGAAGAAGTCTAGGGCAGCGCGGGCTCATCGAGCTCAGTCAGCTGTCCCAACCTCTGACCATCAAGGGCGTCCCGTTAAACTGGCCTCTGATGGAAAGTTGTACAGAACCGCCTGTGTCCAGTCCCCGGCGACAAACGGACAAGGCGGTTCTCAAGAGTCTCCCAACAAAGATCGAGGGCAAGTATTTTTACTAGCCCCACATCAGGGAGCAAACATGATACCTACGCACTCATGTGTTCGGGATACCCGGGCCCACAAAGCGAGTGCACATGTTGATCGAGACATTCCTCATGCGTGTCATGAGACGTCCTTCTTGCGGCTCGATCATGAGACATTCCTCATACGGCTCGGTCATGAGACATCCTTCATGCGTCTCGGCTATAAGACATCTCTCATGCGGCTCGGTCATAGGACACTCTACATGCGACTCGGCTATGAGACGTCCCTCATGCGGCTCGGTCATGAGACGTCCTTCATGCGGCTCGGTCATGAAATATTCTTCATGTGGCACAGAACCCAGGAAGCTTTATGCGGCTCAAAATCCCTGGGAGCCTCATGCGGCCTAGATTCAACATGCGGCTCAAAGCTCGAAGAGTCTTATGCGGTTCGGAAAGTCCCAGAGAGCCGCATGCGGCTCAGGAAGAGCCACATGGCCTCAGGCAGCTCAAAACAGGCCTATTACTGCTGGCCATGAAGTGACTGCTCCCATTAAAAGCTCTGACATAAAGTGATAACTTTGACATCAAAAGCTGAAATGATGGACTCTGACATGACGGCGTATTCCTCGAGAAACGAAAAAAATCTCCTATGCAGCTGGCACGATCCACCAACTACAAAGCTCCCTATGCGGCTGCCACCACCCCATGTGGCTAATATTCGCATGCGGCTCGGATCGTGGAGACCCACGTCATGCGGCTCAAATTATAAGAAGTCACCCCATGCGGCCGCTGTTCTCATACGGCTCGGATCATAGAGATCATCTCCATGCCGCTCAAATGCTGAGATGCCACACTTATGCAGCCTTAACACGTGTCCAGGTTCATGCGGCTCAGTTGGAAATTACTCTCATGCGGCTCAGATTTCATAGGCCATACTTATGCGGCTCCCACCTTCATGCGGCTCTGTCAAGACATTCTGTTCCTGTAGCTCGCGATTAGAACACGTGGCAGAAAATCAATTTTCCCCGCGTTCCTATAGCTCACAATATGGTGATGGTGGGACACGCGGCACCAAATCAGTCAAGATTAATTCATTCA
Organism: Iris pallida; assembly: GCA_029216955.1. Lineage (NCBI taxonomy): Eukaryota > Viridiplantae > Streptophyta > Magnoliopsida > Asparagales > Iridaceae > Iris > Iris pallida. Next base: position 13,494,750 of record JANAVB010039220.1, read on the forward strand.
GATTTAGTGCAATCATCATAATTAGCCGAATCAAGTCAGATTTATTACAATCAAGCGATTGAACACGTGGCAGGAGATTCGAATTGACGACTGCATATCATAAAGATTTGTGGCAATCAACATTAATTGCTCACAGAGATTTGATGTAATCCACATTAATTGCCTAGATTTGCTACAATCAGAATTAATAGCCCAGATTAATTGATCCTTAACCGCCAACTTCTCAAGGAGGCAATCATTGGCAAACCCTAATGATCACACCCCACTCCTATAAATAGCAAGGTGCCATTCCCTTACAAATGGCTGGCAAAAAAAGAGAGAGAGCACCACAGAGACATCCAGGGATATAGCAACAGAAGGCGCAAGGGAGTCTCCCCACACGTCCAAGATCATTTCTTTACCAGAGCCAAGGCTACATCTGATCGTCCAAGGAGTAAGGCAGAGCGGCCGTCGCTTTCCCGAGCCTCTATCGTCACCCTCCAGAAAAAACTAAACAATTGTAGTTAGATTGTTGTACCTAGGTTTTCGTCCCTAGACTTTCTTTGTACAAACGAGTTTGTATTGTGAAGTAAAAGTCCAGTCCTCCGATATAACTGTTCTGTTCTTTTATAATCAATGACAAACACGATGGCGACTCTGCTGGGGACTAACTTCTCCATGGCTGAGGAGTTGGTGACGTAATCAGACGTACCCAAACTTGGCTCCGCTAAACAAGTGCTGGTCGCCCGGTTCGACCAACAGACCTTTGAAGAAATGCTCTCCGACGGAAGCGCTGGCCCGGTCCAGCGGCGAGCCCGCACGAAGAAGGCCCGCCAAGAGTGGAGACCCAAATCATTTGCTCCTCCCCAAGCTCTCGAAGAAGTACTCTCTGTTGCCCGAGACAGCGTAGAAGTCTCGCTTGTAGGGGCAAAGAGGACTCTGATGTCCCCAAGTCTGGCAGAAGAAAACACTATAATGCTAGACTTGTAGGGGCAAAGAGGACTCTGATGTCCCCAAGTCTGTATAAGGGCCCCAGTCGCATGGAGGCCCATACTGCCACAACTGGCAACCGTATGGAGAAAACTCATGCGTCCACAAAAGTCAGCCATATGCAGAAAGCCCATGCGGCCGAAACTTTCAGCCGCATGAAGGCAGCCTGCACGGCCATGACTTCTAGCCACACTCAGAAGGTTCATACGGCCACAGAGGATAGCCGCATACAGACAGCCTGTACGGCCATGATATCCAGTCGCATACAGAAAGTTCATGCGGCCATAAAAGATAGCCGCATGCCGACAGCCTGTACGGCCACGACTCCTAGCCGCATACAGAAAGGTTATGCGGCCACGCATACCAGCCGTATGCAGACAGCCTCTACGGCCACCGATCCCAGCCGCATACCATCTATCCCATGATGCTCATGGTCAGTCTTTGACCGCCTCTCATACGGTCCTGACCTCGAAGGCTCTCTAGAGCATATGCCAGACTCTGTTGTGACCATCATGGACTCTTCCTATTAGGAACTCTCAGGTACTAGAAGGAAGAAATCTCGGGCAGATCGGGCTCGGCGAGCCCAGTCAGCTGTCCTAACTCCTGACTATCAGGGCATCCTGCGGACTATTACGCAGGCCCCTAATAGAAAGTTGTACGGAACTACCCGTGTCCAGCCCCCGGCGGCTAACAGAACGAGTGACTTGCGCAACATGATTCTTCACAAGCGCAAGGAAAGAGACAAAGATTTGGTGTGCAAAGATTTCTGTCAGGAACATCAATGCACCCACGTCATTGTCAACTGCTGCTGCAACAAGGCGGTAGTACAAGCAGACCGGCGGTCTGTCTTCCAACGGTTGCAACGCCCAAACTCAGAAGACGAGGTGCTTCTCGTCGCATCCTGCAATTCTGCTCTAAAGATTCCTGGCAGCGGGAGAGGGAAGAAAACAAGTGTCTCCAGCCCAAAAATTTCAACCGGCGTAACCAAGAGACTTTCTTCTAAACGGTTGTCTACTACCGTTGCAGGAGGAGTTTACCAATGTACCCGCTCAAAGATAAAATCTTCCACACTTGGGGATTCGTCGTCCACACTTGGAGACATTGGAGCTAGGGGTAGCACTCCTCCAAATATCTATGACAATCCGGTAATCCAAGAGGATAATCCAGACGCAGCAAATCCCGACGTCTCCGAGGACGTCCACAACTCTCAAGACGAGGCAAGCTCTGAAGCTGGGGGTACCATTATTTCTGAGTTCGAACCAGAGAAAAACATTTCCACATACCCCGATGACTTCTCTGTACGAGGATACGACTCAGAAGGCACGTCCTCTACCGCTCCTTCTACCTCTCATCATATAAGGACGGTATTCATGACGGACAGCAACAAAGAGGGTCCCAGTGATCGCTAATGCATCGATACTATGGAGGCCATACTGCATGCCTTGGTCAAATCTATGGACGAGATCAAGACGGCCCTTCCCACTCTCAAAGGAAGGACGCCTGGCCAAACAAGCTTGGGTCCCGCGGTCAATGCGGACTCGAACTCAGCTGAAACAAACCTGGACGATAATCCCCCTGAAATATTGGCTCACACCGATGCAAACGAGGCCAGGGAGGCGAGAAGAGAGGTCCAGGAGCTCCGAGCCATGTTTCAAGCCCGAGAAAATTACCATGACCTCAGGGTACGACAACCGTATCCTGCTGCGTGGAGAGATGTTCCCTTCCCACCAAAATATAAACCATTCCACATCAATCCATATGACGGGAAGACATCTACAAGCAGGTACATCACCTACTTCGAAGTCACAACCGACCATCTGCCTCATGACGACGCCATCCTTACGCTGTTGTTCATCGGAGCATTGGAAGGGGTCGCCTTCGATTGGTACCGTAACTTGTCGGATAATTGCATCCACTCCTTCACCAGCTTCAAACGTATTTTTTTGGAGAGGTTCTACGAAGTAGGACAAGACGTGGCAATTTCCACTCTTATGGATGTTGTTCAGGGAGAAAAGGAGCTAACCAGAAATTATATCGAACGGTTTCGCCAAACCGCGATGAAGCTGCCTTCCGAAACCCTGATTCCTCCCTGATTGAAATTTGCCAAAAGAGACTGCTTCCCACAATCAGCCTCTCGATGGGCGAAAGTCAATTTACGGATTGGAAGACGTTTATCATCAGTGCAACTAGCACAGAAGATAAGGTGAAGAAAGCCCGCCAACTGGGGTTGCACATTTCAGAAGGGGAAGACAAGGGTAAACGCCCTAACGTCAACGACAACAACGGTGGTAATTCCTCCAACAGTCGAGACAACAAGGGCAAGCAGGCTATGGTGACATACACAGTCCTAGAACCCCAATCAAAGCCGACAAAAAAACAGTAGCCTCAGATGACCTACTCCTTCGAGGATGGCCATGTTAAACCCATCTTAGACATGCTCATCCAAGGAGGACGAATTCAGCTTCCTCCTCCCAGGCGTGAGCCTCGTCCTGCAGATATGGAGAGTCCCAAGTACTGCCATTACCATCGCTATGTTCACCATGCTATACAAGACTGCTACCAGCTGAAGCGATACATCCAACATCTCATCGATTCTAAGGCCCTGACTATTGATTTCGAAGAGGTGATCGTGGCGGCCAACATGGTGTCAGTACAATTCGGCAGCTTTTCTCTGACAAAGACTCAAGATAGAGTAGTACCCATCCCCAGAGCAAAGATGGAGGTCGCTAACCTTCTAACTCCCCGAGACCAAACTGCTGGTCTAGTACTCCCTACCACATGATCTTCGTCCCGCAAAAGGCTGTTAAAGGTCAAGCTCTGGCAGACTTTTTAGCAGCTCATCTAGGTTCGGAGTCGACCAAAATAGACGAAGAGATTCCAGACGAAGTCGCTAATTCAAACATGGCCTCCCATGATACCATATGGCGAATATTCTTCGATGGCGCTTCAAGAACTGGGCCCAAGGGCAACATCGTCACTGGAGTCGGAGTAGTACTGATTTCTCCCTCCGGGCTAGTGATCAATCGGGCTTACTCTCTCACAGAGCCCTGTTCAAACAATATGGCCGAGTACAATGCCTTGGTCATTAGCCTCCGACTTATAAAAGAGCTGGGGGTAGAACACCTTGAAGCATACGGCGATTCACAGTTAATCGTCAATCAGATTCGGGTTTCATACGAGGTTTGCCATGAGGACATAATCCCCTACCACCAAATAGCGATCGACATTATCTCGTCATTCGAAGGGTTCTTCATCGAACACGTTCCCAGGCTCCAGAACATTGAAGCCGATGCCCTAGCAGTACCGAATCATGCTCATCATCGGGTTGACATCATAGGCCGTGAGTTGGTCTGTCCCAGGAATAATGTTCAGTGTGTCGAAAGTTACTCCGTTCTGACAGTCGACGAAGCACCAGACTGGAGACAACCGTTCATAGACTTTGTAGTCTATGGCATCTTGCCCGAAAACCCAAAGGAGGTCACCTCTATCAGAAGGCGTTCCCTCAGATTCTTCGACGATACAGAGACAAAAATGCTATATCGGCGATCATACGATGGATTACTGCTTCGATGCCTGTAAAATATAGAATCCAAAGAAGCCCTATGCGAAGCTCACAACGGCGTGTGCGGAGCCCATCAGCCTGGCCCGAAACTACAAGATCGCCTTCATCGAATGGACTACTGGCCCATAATGGTTGCAGATGCGATAGACTATGCGAGAAAATGCAAAGCCTGTCAAGTCCATGCAGATTTCATCCACCAGCCCTCCGAGTTTCTACATCCGACAGTGGCATCCTGGCCGTTCGAAGCATGGGGAATGGACATCATTGGTCCAATCACTCGGCCTTCATCCCGAGGATACCGCTTCATACTTGCAATCACAGATTACTTCTCCAAATGGGCGGAGGCTATTCCGCTAGCAGAAGTGAAGACTTCAAACGTGATCAGCTTCTTCAATCACCACGTTATCTACCGCTTTGGACTGCCCCGAAGGATCATCCACGATAATGGTCCGTAGTTCTTAAGCCACGCATTCTATCGGTCTTGCGACAAATACCGAATACAGAATATTGCTTCAACACCATACAACCCCGCAGCTAATGGTCTGGCTGAAGCATTCAACAAAACAATCATCAAGCTTCTCAAGAAGTTCATGTCATCAAACAAACACGACTGGAATGAAAAGCTCGGTGAATGCTTATGGGCGTACCGTACCACAGTACGGACTGCCACCGGGAACACACCATTTTCTCTGGTATACGGGAGTGAGGCAGTTCTCCCACTGGAGACTCAAATCCCTTTACTCCGTGTCGCTCTCACATACAGATTGACGACGGATGATAATCACCACCGCCGACTACAAGAGTTGGAGGCCCTAGATGAGAAGCGCCAGTTAGCTCAACAACGAATCGAGCTGTATCAAGACCGTATCTCCAGAACCTTCAACAAGAAAGTTAAAATCAGAATATTCCAAGTGGGCGACCTCGTTCTGGCAGTTCGAAGGCCGATGGTTATGACTCACAAAACCGTCGGCAAGTTCCAGCCAAAGTGGGAAGGCCCGTTCATCATCGACGATTTATTCCCCAATGGAGCTTACCGCCTCGCAAAACAAAATGGAGACTTGCTTATGTTGTCCATCAACGGTAAATTTCTAAAGAAGTATTACGTCTGAAACGACATCTGCCAGAGTGTTGAGTTACGTACCCGCTGGTACCGCTGAACTCACATCCCGACTACAATCTGCCAAAGTGTTGAGTTACGTACCTGCTGGTACCACTGAACTCACAGCCCGACTACAATCTGCCCAAGTGTTGAGTTACATACCCGCTGGTACGGCTGAACTCACATCCTGACTATAATCTGCCAAAGTGGTGAGTTACATACCCGCTGGTACCGCTAAACTCACATCTCGACTATAATCTGCCAAAGTGTTGAGTTACGTACCCGCTGGTACCGCTGAACTCATATCCCGACTACAAATCTTCTAGAATAATAAGTCATGTACCCGCTGGTACCGCTGAACTCGCATCTCGACTCCAAATCTTCCAGATTGGGGAGTTATGTACCCGCAGGTACCGCTGAACTTACATCCTAGCCACTACAGATGAATCTATATCGCATCTTTTAGGTAGTAAGTCATGTAAGATTATACCTCTGAACTTTCTTCCTAAAAGGAGCTTTCTCTTTATGATCCAATACCCGTACTTTCAGTGCACAAAAACGGTAACCGATCCACAAATTCTCCGATACAACCACGTCGATGTTACCTCTGAGTTGTTTTTCTTCCATCAGAAACAAACCTCCCCTCACATAGAACCTCCATGTCCTCAATACCTCTGAGTCGTTCTATATTCCCTTCATGGAGCCCACTCCTGCCATGTCCTCATTACCTCTGAGTGGGAAGGCTCCATCGAAGAAAACCTCATATTTACCACGTCCTCATTACCTTTGAGTAAGTATGTTGGTTCTCTCTCGACTTATTATCCGTACCAAAAAAAAACCCAGGGTACGCCAAGGATAATAAGCCCATAAATGTCCTCTGTTGACCACAAATGTCCGCAGCTGACCACAAATGCCGTACTAGGTTCCCTAGTACATCCACATCTTTCCTCATCATCATATGCTTTTGGAGCCCAGCTGTTACATAGCATTCTTTCACCCAATGCATAGAACTTCCACGTTGATAGCACCTCTGAGTTGTTCTGTGTACCCTTCATGGAGCCCACTCCTGCCACGTCCTCATTACCTCGGAGTAGGAAGGCTCCATTGAAGAAACCCTCACATTTACCACGTCCTCATTACCTCTGAGTAAGTATGTTGGTTCTCTCTCAACTTATTATCCATACCTAAAACCAAGGTACGCCAAGGATGATAAGTCCACACAAAATCCCCAGCGGAAGTACCCAAACCTATCACGTCCATGCTACCTCTGATAGGATCTCAATACCAAAACAACTCTACTTTCCATGCTTCTTATTCAAAGTATTCCAAATTTTCAATTTGAAAACTTTGAAGGGGGTCTTGTAGAAGCATGGAAAATATTGCTTTTTAGTCCCACATCGGAAAGGAGAAAAAGAAAGGGCTCACTCCATTCTATAAATAGAGCCCCCTTGCCTCTTTTAAAAAGGGCACCAACTTCTCTTCCCTCCTTCCAAACTTGGACTCTTCATATTATGCACCTTCGGGTGCTAAGTCGAAGAAGTCTAGGGCAGCACTCGCTCATCGAGCTCATTCAGCTGTCCCAACCTCTGACCATCAATAGCGTCCCGCTAAGCGGGCCTCCGATAGAAAGTTGTACAGAACCGCCCGTGACCAGCCCCCGACGGCAAACGGACAGGGTGGTTCTCAAGAGTCTCCCAACAAAGATCGAGGACAAGTGTTTTTACTAGCCCCACATCAGGGAGCAAACATGATACCTACGCACTCGTGTGTTCGGGATACCCGGGCCCACAAAGCGAGTGCACAGGTTGATCGAGACATTCCTCATGCGAGTCATGAGATGTCCTTTATGCGGCTCGGTCATGAGACATTCCTCATACGGCTCGGTCATGAGACATCCTTCATGCGGCTCGGCTATGAGACATCTCTCACGCGGCTCGGTCATGGGACACTCTAAATACGGCTCGACTATGAGACGTCCCTCATGCGGCTCGGTCATGAGACGTCCTTCATGCGGCTCGATCATGAAACATTCTTCATGCGGTACAGAACCCAGGAAGCTTCATGCGACTTAAAATCCCTGGGAGCCTCATGCGGCCCTGATTCAACATACGGCTCAAAAGTTCGAAGAGTCTTATGCGGTTTGAAAAGTCCCAGAGAGCCGCATGCGGCTCAGGAACTTTATGCGGCTCAGGAAGAGCCACGTGGCCTCAGGCAGCTCAAGACAGGCCTATTACAGCTGGCCATAAAGTGACTGCTTCCATTAAAAGCTCTGACATAAAGTGATAACTCTGACATCAATAGCTGAAATGATGGACTCTGACATGACGGCGTATTCCTTGGAAAACGAAAAAAATCTCTTATGCAGTTGGCACGATCCACCAACTACAAAGCTCCCTATGCGGCTGCCACCACCCCATGTGGCTAATATTCGCATGCGGCTCGGATCGTGGAGACCCTCGTCATGCGGCTCAAATTATAAGAAGTCACCCCATGCGGCCGCTATTCTCATGCGGCTCGGATCATAGGGATCATCTCCATGCGGCTCAAATGCTGAGATGCCACACTTATACAGCCTTAACACGTGGCCAGGTTCATGCGGCTCAGCGGGAAACCACTCTCATGCGGCTCAGATTTTATAGGCCATACTTACGCGGCTCCCACCTTCATACGGCTCTGTCAAGACATTCTATTCTTGTAGCTCGCGGTTAGGACACGTGACAGAAGATCAATTTTCCCCGCATTTCTATAGCTCGCAATATGGTGATGGTGGGACACGCAGCACCAAATAAGTCAAGATTAATTCATTCAGATTTAGTACAATCATCATAATTAGCCGGATTAAGTCAGATTTATTGCAATTAAGTGATTGAACACGTGGCAGGAGATTCGAATTGACGGCTGCATATCATAAAGATTTGTGGCAATCAACATTAATTGCTCACAAAGATTTGATGTAATCCACATTAATTATCTAGATTTGCTACAATCAGAATTAATGGCCCAGATCAATTGATCCTTAACCGCCGACTTCTTAAGTAGGCAATCATTGGCAAAACCTAATGATCACACCCCACTCCTATAAATAGCAAGGTGCCATTCCCTTGCAAATGGCTGGCAAAAAAAGAAAGAGAGCACCACAGAGACATCCAGGGATCTAGCAACAGAAGGTGCAAGGGAGTCTCCCCACACGTCCAAGAGCATTTCTTCACCATAGCCAAGGCTACGTCTGATCGTCCAAGGAGTAAGGCAGAGCGTCGTCGCTTTCCCGAGCCTATATCGTCACCCTCCATAAAAAACTAAACAATTGTACTTAGATTTTTGTACCTAGGTTTTCGTCCCTAGGCTTTCTTTGTACAAGCGAGTTTGTGTAGTGAAGTAAAAGTCCAGTCCTCCGATATAACTGTTCTATTTTTTATAATCAATGGTAAACACTCGGTTGTGGGACAGTCCCTCATGCGGCTCAGCCAGGACGCATCATTTATGCGGCTCACCACAAGAGTATCTATTGAGACACATGGCAGGAGTTGACCAAGTCTTAACAATTCAGATTTATTGCAACCAATGGATCATAACAGTTCAGATTTATTGTAACAAACAGATTAAGATTAATCTTAACCAATCCCCAACTGCCCACTTCTCAAGGCGCAGTTACAAGGATGTGGCCTAAAATCAGCCACGTAGCTATACACCCCACTCATCATAAATTCCTATAAATAGCAAGGTGCTATTCCCTTGTATACACATAAGCAGAGAGAGGCAGAGAGATACACACATAGTATTTCTTCGCCGGAGCCGAGGTTGCGTTCGATCGTCCAAGCAGTAAGGCAGAGTTGATAGTACTTTTCCGAGCCTCTACCGTCACCCCCAGAATCTAAATTAAATAATTATTGTAACCCCCAGAGAAGAGGCTAGAGGCGAGGAGAGAAGTTCAGGAGCTCCGAGCAATGTTTCATGCTCGAGAAAACTCTCAGGACCTTAAGATACGACAGCCGTATCCAGCTGCATGGAGAGATGTCCCCTTCCCCCCACGATACAAACCATTCAACATCAATCCATATGACTGGAAGATATCTGGAAGCCGGTATATGACCTACTTTGAGGTCACGACAGATCATCTGCCGCATGACGATGCCATCCTTACACAATTGTTCGTCGGGGCATTGGAGGGAGTCGCATTCGACTGGTACTGCAATTTGCCGGACAACTGCGTCTATTCCTTTGCCGGCTTCAAACATATGTTCTTGGAGATGTTCTATGAGGTAGAACAAGATGTGCCAATGTCAACCCTCATGGATGTTGTTCAAGGAAAAAAGTATCTGACAAGGAACTATATTGAGCGGTTTCGCCAAACCGTGATAAAGTTGCCCTTCGGTAGTTTAGACTCTTTTTTAATTAAAATTTGCCAAAAGAGGCTGCTCTCCACAATCAGCTGCTGGATGGACGAAAGTTAATTTAAGGACTGGAAGACCTTCATCATCAGCGCCACTAGCGCAGAAGCCAAGTTGAAGAAAGCCCGCCAACTGGGATTGCACATCTCGGAGGGAGAGGACAAAGACAAATGCTCTAATGCCAACAACAACAACGACGATAATTCCTTCAACCGAGACAATAAGGATAAGCAGGCTATGGTGGCCGACACAGCCCAGAAACCTGAACCAAAGCAGACAGAGAAGCAGTGGCCTCAGGTGACTTACTCCTTCAAAGATAGCTATGTCAAGCCCATCTTTGACATGCTCTTGTAAGAAGATAGAATTCAGCTACCTCCGCCGAGACGTAAACCTCGACCTGCAGAGATAGAGAGCCTAAAGTACTGTCACTATCATCGCTATATCCACCATGCTACTCAAGACTGCTTCCAATTGAAGCGATATATCCAGAAACTCATCAATTCCAAGGCCCTGGCCATTGATTTCGAGGAGGTAACAGTCGCTGCCAACATAGTGTCAGTCCAATTTGGTATCTTCCCTCCAACGAGGACCCAAGATGGCGTAGTACCTGTACCCCGAACAACAATGGAGGTCACTAATCTTCCACCTCCCCGAGACCAGACGACTAGGCTGGTGCCCCTCACCACATCACGAGGGGAGGTCATGTGGGTCAACCTAGACTTGGTACCTGAAGTAACTCAGTCTGCGTCACCCTCCACCGGTAAGAAGAAGGGCGGGAAAGTTAAGTCCAGCCGCACAATCTCGGCCGATGTCGAAGAAGCAATAGCTATCGTTACCCGGTCCGGTGCACAATCTCAACCTACACCGGGTAACTCGACCGAAGAATGCCAGTCGGCTACTGTCAACGCCCTAGGACCTTCTCAGCCTCCGCTGGCCTATAAACCCAAGACAAAGAAGACCCGCTTTGACAAGCCGCTGCAGAAAGACGCACCTCAGGGGTTAGAAAAGCCTTATAATTTTGACATTTTGGCACAATTGGCCAACACACCAGCCAAATTATCATTATATGAGCTCCTGAGATTCTCCAAAGATGTACGTATTGCACTGAGTGAAGCACTCCAAAATGTTGACGCATATCTGGCTCAGGTCAAGCTTACAAGGGAGAGCTCGCCAGCGGATCTCCAGGACAGTGCTTGTACAGGTGCAATGCCCAACATTGTGTTCACTCCGCAGGATATACTTATCAAGACCAACCTACACGATCACCCTCTGTATTATACTGGATATGTCAGCGACATCAAGGTTGATCGGATGCACATTGATCCCGGTTCTTCGATAAGCATTATTCCGAAGAGCTTGCTTCACCTCCTGCGCATCCCTATGCATCGGTTGGCTCCTACCAGCACCGCCATCAGCAGTTTCAATTCAGGAAGAAGTTATCCCATTGGGAAGATTTGCCTAAAGTGCCAAATTGGCGACCTTCAGTCGGAAGTGACCTGCTATGTCATAGACGCATATACCTCCTACAATATTCTCCTACGGCGTCCGTGGATACATGATTATATGATCGTGCCCTCCATATTGCACCAATGCTTCAAGTACATTGACAAGCACAGCTTCCTAAAGATGGAATTTGCCGACATCGATCCTTTCAAAGGGGTCGAATCCTACTATTCGAATTCCTGCTTGTACGAGAAATCAAAGAGGCACCTGATCAAGGAGGATGTTCAAGAGCAGACGGAGGCCATTGCAGGGCCTGAGGAACCCTTGAGAATCCATCTCCAACCCCGCAAACCAGGCAGGACTGTACCTCTTACAGCCACTCTGCGTAAGGAAGCAACTAGTCTTCCGGTGCTCACTGCACAAAAGGAGCAGATGGTCATCCGACTGCCAAGGTCTGGTCAAGGGCCGAGATCCACTGTGGAGCCACTGACAATCAGACTGCCAAGGGCCGGCCAACAACAAACAGAAGAGATCAATTTTTCTTTTAAGCCGATGGTCATTAATCTGTCTAAGACAAGACGATAGCCGAGTGCTAAGCCAGGGACTGCTAGTATGCCAACAACTCTACGTCCAGCACCAAACGCTAAGCCAGGGACCGCTAGTTCGCCAACAACCCCACGTCCTGTACCACCAGTGGAACCCCGGATGATCAAGCTGTCCAGGTCATCTTTCCAGTCTTCATTAATTCAGGGTATGGCTGAAGAGGAGCTAGAGCTGGCCAAGTATGTGGCTGCCCACACTGATATTCCTTCTGCTGATGATGTAATACCGCCTGAAAAGATACCTTATTTTATTAATAAAGGGCTATCTTTGAACTACCTCGAGCTTAATAAGCTCCGTATAATATATGCTATGGAACACGGTATAGGCACCAACTTACACACACAAGTGACAAATGTCTATATCGCGAACAAACTTACTCCTGTGGAGGGTGCTTGCTTCATAGTCCCGGGAGAGGACCATCCAATCATCTTCAGCCGAAAGAATGGTCAACAGTCCTTCAGGCCAGAAGAAGTCGATCTCGGACCCGACACCGGAAGACTGCCCCTTTATCTGTATAGCTCCCGATCCAAGTACCTCATACAAAATAGGGGTATGATATGGAGACTACACTAGGCTTGAACTATGGCACCGGCCGATGATTACCCTTGCAATTGCCAGTCCCGGCTGGAAAACCACGAGATTATTACAACAAGACCAGATGTGGTCTAGGCTACGTTACACCTGCAACAATCCCTAAAAGCTCGGATGAGGAATAAGACTGGCATTCATATTCAATCGATCACCTACTTCCGATTCGGATGTCAGCATCGGGGACGTATTCAGGCAAGTTTGGTCTGTCAATATAGGATTTACTGATGCCTATGAAGAAGACAAAGATGTACCCAAACTTCTCGAATTAGAGCCTTGGGTTCAACAGCTAGATGCGCAGTGGGAGAAGCGTTTCGAATAAAGAGATCCTCCTAACGAAGATGAGATCACGTAAGTTGACCTCGGCGATGAATCCTCTCCAAAACCAATCTTCGTTAGCAAAAGTCTGACAGATGAAGAGCGGGAGTCACTTTTGCAACTCGTCAGAGAGTATATTGACGTGTTTGCCTGGAGCTATAAAGATATGCCAGGGCTAAACCCCGAGATTGCACTCCATAAGCTCAACATTCATCCGGACGCAAAGTCGGTCTTGCAACAGCAACGACGATTCCGTCCGGACATCATGAACTCTATTGAAGCTGAGGTCAACAAACTAATAGCCAGCGGCTTCATCCGTGAGGAACAACATCCAGACTGGGTCGCCAACATAGTACTGGTCCTCAAGAAGAATGAAAAGATCCAAATTTGTATCGACTTCCGGAATCTGAACGAAGCATGTCCTAAGGATGAGTTTCCTCTTCCTATTACGGACATAATAATTGACAACACATATGGCTTTGAGCGCATGTCGTTCATGGATGGCTTCTTAGGATACAACCAAATCAAGATGTTTTTTGACGATAAAAAGCATACATCATTCCGAACGCCAATAGGTGTGTACTGCTACACAGTCATGCCCTTCGGTTTAAAGAATGCTGATGCCACATATCAACGGGCCATGAGTATCATCTTTAGAGATCACCTGCATAAAATCGTGGAGTGTTACGTCGACGACATCGTTGTTAAAAGCCGCTCTAAGGAAGATCATCTGCACGATTTGAGGACAGTATTCGACCTGATACGAGCACACAACTTGAAGATGAATCCCATCAAATCCTTCTTGGGCGTATCTAGCAAAAAATTCTTGGGTTTTCTTATTACTTCCCAAGGAATCCATAAAGACCCTGAGAAGACGAAGGCAATCATGGAGATGGGTCCCCTGAAAAATCTTCGAGAACTCAGAGGCCTTCAAGGGAGGCTAGCCTATATCTGGAGGTTTATCTCTAACCTCTCCGGACGATGTCAACCGTTCACACACCTCATGAAGAAAGATGTCTCCTTTATATGGGATGAGGAGTGCCAACGCGCCTTTGACAACATTAAAGAATATATGTCGAATCCTCCAGTCCTGGTTGCCCCGGTTGCTGGAAAACCATTTCTGCTCTATGTGCGAGCGATGGAGCATTCCCTCGGTGCTCTACTAGCACAGAACAATGACGCAGGGCATGAACATGCTATCTATTATCTCAGCCGAATGATGATAGGGCCTGAGCATAGATACACCGTCGTGGAAAAGGAATATCTCGCTTTGGTGTTCGATATTCAGAAGACGCGACACTATGTTATAGGACAAACCATCCATGTCATATCACGAGTTAACCCCCTAAGGGTCCTCATAACCAAGCCGGGTGCACTCAGCTCTCGTCCCGCCACCTGGGCGATATTATTATCCCCCTACCACATGATCTTCATCCCGCAGAAGGCTGTTAAAGGTCAAGCTCTGGCAGACTTTTTAGTAGCCCATCTAGGTTCGGAGTCAACCAGAATATACGAAGAAATCCAGACGAGGTCGCCAATTCAAATACGGTTTCCCATATTTCCGTCTAGCGAATGTTCTTTGATGGTGCTTCAAGAACCGGGCCCAAGGGCAATATCGTCGTTGGGGTCGGAGTGGTACTGATTTCTTCTTCCGACTTGGTGATTAATCAGGCATACTCACTCACGGAACCTTATTTAAACTACGTGGCCGAGTACAACACCTTGGTTATCGGCCTCTGACTTGTGAAAGAACTGGAGGTAGAGTACCTGGAAGCATATGGCGATTCGCAATTAATCGTCAACCAGATCCGAGGTTCATATGAAGTTCTCTACGAGGACATGATCTCCTATCATCAGATAGCAATCGCCATCATCACGTCCTTGAAAGGGTTCTTCATAGAACATGTTCCAAGACTCCAAAATATTAAAGTCGATGCCCTAGCAGGACTTGCCGCTTCTTTGGCGGTCCCAAATTATACTCATCATTTGGTTGATGTAATAGGCCATGAATTGGTTTATCCTAAGAACAACGTCCAATTTGCTGAGAGTTATTCTGCCTTGACGGTCGACGAAACGCAGAACTGGAGGCTCCCATTTATCGACTTTGTAGTCTTTGGCATCTTGTCGGAAAACCCGAAAGAAGCCACCTTTATCAGAAGACAGTCTCTCATATTCTTCTACGATACTGAGACAAAAATGCTGTATCGACGATCTTATGATGGGTTGCTGCTCCGGTGTTTGTCAGATACAGAAGCCAAAGAAGCCATACGCGAAGCTCACGATGGCGTTTGTGGGGCCCATCAACCTGGCCCAAAATTACAAGACTGCCTTCGTCGGATGGGCTATTACTGGCCTACGATGGTGGTAGATGCGATAGACTATACAAGAAAGTATAAAGCTTGTCAGGTCCACACAGATTTTATACACCAACCATCCGAATTCCTACATCCGACGGTAGCATCCTGGCCATTTGAGGCATGGGGAATGGATATTATTGGTCTAATCACGCCACCTTCATCCAGAGGACATCGTTTTATACTGGGAATTATGGATTACTTCTCCAAATGGGCAGAAGCTATTTCGCTTGCAAAAGTGAAGGCATCAAACGTGATCAGCTTCCTCAAGCATCATGTCATCTATCGCTTTGGACTGCCTCGAAGGAACATCCACGATAACGGTCCGCAGTTCGCAAGCCACGCCTTGTATCGATTTTGAGACAAACATCGGATCCAGAATGTTGCGTCAACACCCTACAACCCGGCGGCTAACGGTCTGGCAGAAGCATTTAACAAAACTATAATCAAGCTTCTCAAGAAATTCGTGTCCTCAAACAAACGCGACTGGAATAAAAAGCTTGGCGAATGCTTATGGACGTACCGTACTACAGTCCGGACGACCACTGGGAACATACTATTCTCTTTGGTGTACGAAAGTGAGACAGTTCTCCTACTGGAGACTCAAATCCCCTTGCTCCGTGTTGCCCTCACTTACCGATTGACGATGGATGATAATTACCGTCGCCGACTACAAGAGTTGGAGGCCTTAGACGAAAAGCGTCTGTTAGCTCAACAACGAATCGAGCTTTATCAAGCACGCATCTCTGGAGCCTTCAACAAGAAGGTTAAACTCAGAATATTCTAAGTAGGCGATCTCATCTTGCGAGTTCGGAGGCGATGGTTATGACTCACTAAACTGCCGACAAATTCCAGCCAAAGTGGGAAGGCCCATTTATCATCGAGACAGTATTTTCCAATGGTACATACCATCTTGCAAAGCAAAACAGAGACTTGCTTATGATGCCCATCAACGGCAAGTTCCTGAAGAAATACTATATCTAAACAACATCCGCTGAATCAACCAGATTGTTGGGTTATGTACCCTTAAGTACCGCTGAACTTACACTTTGGTCATTCCAAATGAATCTATATCGCGTCTTCTGGGTAGTAAGTCATGTATAATAATACCTCTGAACTTCCTTCCTAAAAGAGTATCTTTCTCATAATCTATTACCCGCACTTTCAGTGCATAAAAAGGGTAACAGGTCCACAAAATTCCCGAAACAACCACGTCGATGTTACCTCTGAGTTGTTTCTCTTCCATGACAAACAAATTACCCTTTAGGTAGAACTTCCACGTCCATATTACCTCTGAGTTGTTCTATATATCCTTCGTTGAGTCCACTCCTGCCACGTCCTCATTACCTCTGAGTAGGAAGACTCCATTGTAAAGCTTCCATATTTACTACGTCCTTATTACCTCTGAGTAAGTATGTCGGTTTTCTCTCGACTTATTATCCGTACCCAAAACCAGGGTACGCCAAGGATAATAGGCCCATAAATGTCCACAGTTGACCACAAATGTCCACAATTGACCACAAATGTTTGCAGTAGACCACAAATGTTGTACTAGGTTCTCTAGTACACGCGCCTCTTTTCTTACAATCTTATGCCTCTGGAACCCAGCCGTTCCATGGCATTCTTTCGCCCAATTCCAAGAACTTCCATGTCCACCTTACCACGGAGTCGTTCTAGGTATCTCTATCAAGCATATTATCCATACCTAAAATCAAGGTATGCTAAGGGTAATAGGTCCATAGAAAGTCCCCCAGTGGGGCAAACACATAATACCAAAGATGCAGTACAAGCACAACTGATAAAAGATGATGCAAACAAAATTATTTATTTAAATCAAAAGTACTATATTTTTTGGGACCACGTCCCTATCAAAAATATGAAGAAACATAAAGAAAGAAATAAAAAAGCCGATCATGGTTCGGCGACACATAATTCTCGGAGCCGGTCCTTCAGTTTGGACGTCGACCGCTCAATTCTCAGTGTGGAACGACGCTCAGCCTCTTCCGTCAACTTCTCTGCATCCTCCAGATGTGCATGTGTCTGCGAACCATCTTCAAGTTTCTTCAGGGCACGCTCCAAGGCATCTGAGGTTCGGGTGACCTTGTCGGTCTTCCGAAAAATTAGCTCATTGTCTTCGCACGAGGCTTGGAGCTCAGATTCCAAAGAAACCAATTTTCTCTGAAGCTGGATGATCTGCTCCTTGGTATCGGCTATATTACCAGAGGCGGCCTCTTTCCGAGCGATATAATCCTCCCCTCGGTGGCTTAGCTGATCGTACTTCAGAGGCAAATCTCGGAAGTTCTTCACTAGAGCAGGCTTGGATGTATCCCGTACCATTCTTACCTTTTCCATGGCTGTTATAAGGAAGGCATGCTCCTGATAATTGCTGAAGACAGATCGACTTACCGCAGTCCTTGAAATTGAGCCACCAGCTGATCATCGTCAAGTAACTTGTGCTCCAATAGCTCGACCATCCCTGCCCCACCGGGGAGGATTCTAAGGAGTTCAATCTGGCCACGGGCACGTTGACAGGCCAATACAAAAGATATCCCCCTCTCCACGGCAGCCTCAACCCCTCGCTTCAGGTGGCGGTAGAAACTATCAACCACGTCCTTCGACGATTCATCCAGAACTTCCGAAGAAGACGGCGTCAAAGGAAGGGTAGCTGGCAGAGTTGAAGAAGATGCACCATAACTTGACACCCCTGCCACTAGGAAAACAAGTTCTGAGCGATAAGATGCTTGAATAACAGCCATCTCCTCCTCCGCAGCTCGAAGGATCCGGAGACTGGGCAGGGCAGAAAGGTCGACCTCCGGTGTTGGAGCCACATGAACCAAGGAGGGTACAGGGACCATTTCTTCCCGCCCCGGCCATTCCACTGCTTGTTCTCCTGAATTCGATCCGACAAGAGATCCTTCGATGTAAGTTGGATGGGGAGGAGGCATACTTTCTTCCATTACATTCCCTCCGGTGACTTCTCCGTCGACGATGTCCGTCGTCAGCGGCGAAGTAGCAGGACCTGTATATCCGGAGCAACCATCGATCAGCTTAACCCGAAGGATGTAAAGATTGAGCAAATGAACCTCCTCACTAGTCAAGATAAGACTTATCTTACCAGAGGGAGGATTGCTGAAGCTGAGGCTCACTCCCAACCACTGTATCCTATTCACCAGCGACATCTGAGCCGAATGCAGTTGGTTCTTCTGCCCCAGTCGTCCCGAAGGTGGACACAATTGGGTCACCATCACCCGAATGAAGTTCAGCAACCTCGAGGACTGGCTCAGTAGAGCCCACATCGCCCTGGGTTGAGATATCAGCAACGGAAGGAACCTCAGCCGTTGTCGGGAGAACGCTGGCAGAAATAAGCTCAGCACTCATATCACTAATTAAAGTGGCTAGAGCCGGGTCGACCTCAGAGATAGTAGCCGGCTCTCGAGAGTCCACTTCTTTTGACGCTTACAAAAAAAGGAGAATGATCAGATCATAGTGCAGAAAAGAAGAGCTAAAAAAGATGGTTGTAATTCGATTCACTTCCGAAACGGTATCAACATCATCGCTTCTCTCCTTAATGATTGGCCTGCGAGGCTTGACAGCAGCCCATTTTCGGGAGTAAGTTATGCCGCCAACAGTGGACTCACGCCTGCTTCGCTTGCGTAAAGGACCAGGCACAATAGGGGGCTGATCTGCCACCACATCATCTACAGGAGGAAGAGGCAAGTTATCGGGGTCATCCTCTTCGTCCGTATTGGTAGACTCTGAGTCTTACACATCAACTACATTCCCTTTCTTTATCCTCATCTTGGGGCCTTTTGGTTTCTCCTCCAAACCAGTACCGACAATAAAACTAGTACTTGGGTCAAAAGCGTTAGGGGGCTTGTTCACCATAACATGGTACAGAGCCGCCATATACAAAATTTGCCCTGACGCCCTAGCATCAGGCACAGAGAAGCTGGTACGGGTGTGAACAGTGTTATAGTAATGCCAAGCCCGGATGTCGTCAAGGACGCTACCCTCAAAACCCAGGCAGGAGTTGGGATTGTCTAAGAATAGCTGACTGTACCCAAACTGTCGGAAGAACCGACTGGGTAAGGCTCCAAGAAGATGGAGTTACGGTTGCGATATACCAGGTGTGCAGGACGGATGTTCTGCAATCAGAGGAGCATCTTATCCGACAAGAGGTGGGGAGGCCCAGTGCCATCAAGATGTACGCCCCTCACTTCTTTATTAGTAAAATATGGGACAGACACAAAAAATGTGTATCTGTCCACTCTCGCCAGCACCATCCGACAGGCTGGCATGGTACTGCACTCCCAGGGCATACGGCGATACTGGAAGATGAAGGCATCATCCGCAGTTACGTCATCTTCTGGGCCAGGACTCATCCAAGATTGGCAGTGCATCAACAGCCACCCCATCAGATAATAATAGGACAGCTCGATTCGTTCAAAGTCTTTTGCCGTATCACGGGCAATGAACTTGAACGAGAAAGTGCGGAGGCTATGATGTATGCTGCATACCATAGCAGGGAGGAGAGCTAGTCTGGCCCCAAAGAGTAGCTTCACCGCAGGAAGGATAAAGTTACAGCTGATTCTCTCAATAGAGACAGCCCCTCCTAAAACTACGCAGTTCCGCAGCCATGCCATCAGAAATCCTGCCAGAAGAGCCTTATCGGGCAACTTCTGAGTATCCTGATAAAAGTAATTAAAAGAGTCAGATTGACTACCAAATCTGTCGCTTGTGGTTTTCACCCTCTTGGCGGTCGACACCTGGTCCTGCACCTCCTCCCGGGTTCGAGGACTTCGGAGAGAAACCCGGCCCGAGGCGCCGAGCTTAAAAAGGTAACTGAGCCAGGCCTTCGTATGAGGAATGTTCCCTTCCGAGCTGTCATTCTTCTTCTTTGATATCTGCTGGCACGTGCTGTGGTGACACAGCAATTCCCGGTAGACAGCCACAAAGCCCGAGAACCGCTGCTCCAACTCCTCGAACTCTTCATTTGTAGGAGTATATGCCTCAAAAACTTCGTCTCCCCAGGGCAGCTTGGAGACTTCGCGCATCTCGTGGAGAGCGAGCCACATCTCCCCTTCAGGGGTAAGGAAGGTCCCCGTTCGACGATTGTACATCTCGAGAAGAGCCATGAACAATTTTTTGTTTATGGGCAAACCATAACAAGTGCCCCGAATGGCATGATAGAGGCCAATCTCGTGCATGAGATTTTCGTGCGTCTGTAAAATCTACGTGGACAAGTTGATCCATGAAGGGATAGGGTTCATCCAGTTCAGCAGCGCCAACCGACCAATGGGGTAGGATCCCTTCTCAGCAAGCTGGATCATAAAGGTGTCAGCTTGAGAGAACCGGATGTTGGGACCCTGCACATTTAAGAAACTACCCGGGGCTAACCCCATCACATAGCAGCTGACCGGTATCCTGCTCGCGACCACCGACGTCAAGTTTCTATTATAGTGAATATCACCCACGAATATCCCATGCTGGATCGGAGTCAAGGAGTCTACCATTTTTCTGTCGGTTGGCAGCATGTTGAACCACGACAGCGGGAAGTGACGCTCCATCTGAGGAATATGGATTGCCATCCCTTTGGAAGAAAAACTCCAGCTTTCAGATATATCTAAAACGTTGGAGTTTTTTACAGTCAGGACATCCCCAAAGAGGAACGCAGGTTTCAGGTGTTGACCCTCCAATTTCCTCGAGTTCATCATGCACGAGAGAAAGAAGAAAGATTGGTTTTTGATATCCCTCAGCCTCTCCTCAGGTTCATCTTTGGGAAATTGGTCTGACACATAATCAACTATGTGGTCGAACCTCACACCCAGAGTAGATTGGGCGCAACCTACCAAGAGTTCTCCCGCAGGATTGACTGGCAACTTCACTGAAAAAAGACAAAAGAAAGAAGTCAGAAGATAGCCAAAGAAAAACTACTTAATGCTTTCTGAGCTTATGCGGCTCTGTTAGGTGGGTCGTCATACGGCCCAGTTTATAAGGAGCTTATACGGCTCTGTTTGGGGGGTCTTCATGCAGCCCAAGGAGCTTATGCGGCTCTGTTTAGTGGGTATTCATGCGGCCCAGTTTATAAGGAGCTTATGCGGCTCTGTTTTGTGGGCCTTCATGCGGTCCAGTTTATAAGGAGCTTATGCGGCTCTGTTCAGAGGGTATTCATGCGGTCCAGTTTATTAGAAGCTTATGCGGCTCTGTTTGGGGGGTCTTCATGCGGCCCAAGGAGCTTATGAGGCTCTGTTTAATGGGTATTCATGCAGCCCAGTTTATAAGGAGCTTATATAGCTCTGTTTTGTGGTTCTTTATGCGGCCCAGTTCATAAGGTGTTTATGCGGCACGAGATTACTCTCATGCGGCTCGGACATGAGGCATACTCTCATGCGGCTCAGTCATAAAGTAAACTCTAATGCGGCTCAGACATGAGGCATACCCCATGCGGCTCGGACATGAGGAGTTCTTGCTGTCCATACAGCACACTGAACTTGAGCAGTTCAGTGAAGAACGAAGAAGGCCCGCGCTTAAAACATGCGACATAGCCATTATAGTTAGGGTTCAAAGCCATGCAGTTTTCTTTCCAACACTCTTATCGTCAATACTAGAATGAACGTCGGGGTGAACTGAGATCGCCGACGAGGAGGCAACTCCTTTGCCCTTCGTCGCAGCACTGGAGGAAGCCTTGGCAGCCATTGATGATCAAAAGAGGAGAAGAGACGGAGACTAGGGCAAGAAAGCTTGAAGAAAGAAGAGAGTAAAGAATCTCTCTCTTCAAAAATTGCTCATATTTATAGGCTGGCGGGGCGTGTGAACCGATAGACGTTTCGGATTTTGTGCTGCCTAGAAGATAAAGCCAACTCTTGGGATTCTATCCCCTTTTCATGCAAAAGACAACTCCGAATCGCCCAAACAAATCCAAAGTTTTAAATGCTGACTCTTGGGATTTTATCCAAAAGATGACTTTAAAACAAAGAAATAATTAATACCGAAGATACGGGACGCCCACGTGGCATGAAAGCCATTATGCGGCCAGAGAAGCCTATGCGGCACGGAGAGCTCAACCCAGTATGCGGCCAAAGAATCCTATGCGGCATGAAGAGCTTATGCGGACAGACCCATGCTTCTTATTCAAAGTATTTCCAAATTAAATTTTTGAAGGGGGTCTTGTAGAAGCATTGAAAAGTATTGGAATTTCTATGCGGTCCAGAAATTTCATGCGGCCCAGAAGCTTCATGCGGTTCAGACGCTTCATGCGGTTTAGAAACTTCATGCGGCTCAGAAACTTTATGCTGCCCAGAAGCTTCATGCGGTTCAGAAGCTTCATGTGGTTCAGAAACTTTATACAGCTCAGAAAGCTCCATACGGCCTTATGCGGTTAAAAAGTCTGCCTGTACAGCTGGCCATACAGCTGGCCATTATTACTCTGACAATAAAGTGACTGCTCTGGCAGAAATGATGGCTCTGACATAAAGATGAGACGCGACATGCTCATAAAAAGATAAGAAAATCTTCATAATATTTGACACAGTTCACAAATTCTAAAAGAAGTTCTTTATGCGGATCGCCTGTGCGACCTTCATACGGCCCAAACATGGAGACCACTCCCATGCGGCTCGGCTATAACACCACTCTTATACGGCTCAGTCAGGGGACCACTCTCATGGCTCAGTCATGGAAACCACTCCTATGCGGCTCAATCATGAGGCCACCCTTATGCGGCCCAGCCATGAGACACTCTTCATGCGGCTCGGTTGTGGGACAGTCCCTCATGCGGCTCAGCCAGGACACATCATTTATGCGGATCACCATAATAGTATCAGTTGAGACACGTGGCAGGAGTTGACCAAGTCTTAACAATTCGGATTTATTGCAACCAACGGATCATAACAGTTCAGATTTATTGTAACAAACAGATTAAGATTAATCTTAACCAATCCCCAACTGCCCACTTCTCAAGGTGCAGTTACGAGGATGTGGCCTCAAATTAGCCACATGGTTATACACCCCACTCATCAAAAATTCCTATAAATAGCAAGGTGCTATTCCCTTGCATACACACACGCAGAGAGACGCAGAGAGATACACACAGAGCATTTCTTCACCGGAGCCGAGGTTGCGTTCCATCGTCCAAGGAGTAAGGCAGAGTTGATAGCACTTTCTCGAGCCTCTACCGTCACCCCTCCAGAATCCAAATTAAATAATTGTACTTAGATTGCTTTTTCTAGGTTTTGTTCCTAGGCTCTCTTTTGTACAAGTGAGTTTGTAATTATAAATCAAAGTTCAGTCCTCCCATAAAACTGTTCTATTATTAGATAATCAATGGCAAACAAGCTTGACCTTGCCGCATGACCCTGTTCTCCTCAGCCGCGTGGCGTTGGTTCCTCGAGCTGCATGACTCTTGGTAGTACTTGCCGTATGAGCTCTTTTCCACTCCCCTCAGCCGCATGGCGTTGGTTCCCCCCTGGCCGCATGAGCTTTTTTTCCTTACCGTATGGCTCTTTCAATAGCCCTTGCACCCTTTTATTATGTTAGGTTGTTATTTTATGCTTTGTCTCATGACCCTCTATGTAACTTGGGTCCTTTGATAGAATACTTGTACCATATAAATTCTGCACATATTCTATGAACATGATAGTGACCCGTAGTGGTGCACTCTTGGCAAGTAACATGACATGATAGTGGCCTGTCGTGGCTCACTCTTGATAAGTAAACCTGACATGATATAACTCAATCAGCTGTTGTGATGGCTAACCTGACATGACAAGAATGACTTGACAAAAATGAATAGCCTGTACACCATGGACGATTGTATTTGTACAAGTAAACCAGTAATGTCTTGTATTATGTCTAGGACAGGGACCCCTGAGTACCACGGTCAGGGGTACCTACTGAATTGACTAAGGCTAATAACTAGAATAATCCAATAGTCATGAAAAGATTTTCCAGCTACAGGCAATCCCGTTATCTAGGCATGGAAGTGGATTTGTAGCCTGCCGACGAGTAGGGCACATTTCCAGTACACTGCCATGTGTTGCACCCTTTTTGAACAAATATTCGACCTGGATAACCTGGATGGTCTACAGGGCTTGTGGCTGTTGGAAAAATCTCATTGCATCTTGCTAGTAATTAGTCCTGTGATAACCCTAGTTAGTTAAAGTATCAACCCGTACTTATTGCTTGGTCGTGATTGATTGGATGGAGTCTAACCCAATCTAGTCTTGTCCTGATCCTGTACAAGATGGTAACATGACCTGATTGTTGGTGCTTTATTTTATTGATAAATGGTGGGAAACCAAGTTCCTTTCAGATGAAGGGTTACAACCCGGTCCTTGTTTGGTTTAAGGGTTGTAACTTGGTTATCCGAATAGTCTTATGGTTATCTTATCTTATATCATTATGATTTTTCATATCTCCAATTTTATTATATTTTTATTTTTGTGCTAATTGCTGGTTTTAGTTCTTAAGTGAAGTCTCATTTGTGGCACTTGCTCTTTCTGGGTCTGACCCAGCTGGTTTTACGTGGCCAGATACCGGAGCAGCTCCAGAGGATCTCCTATCTTCACTACCAAATACAGTAAATTAGCGACGGATATTTAGCGACCAAAATTTTCAGTCGACGTTAGCGACGGCTTCGTGGCCGCTCGCCGACTGATTACCGACCACACGTCTTTGCCATTTTTATTTTAATTTTAGGGGGAGAAAAGGTCGCACATCCGTCGCTAGGCTGTCGAAGATATAGTGACGGATCTCCAGTCGTCGCTACGTAGTCGATTATTTGGCAGGAATTGTGTAGAAAATTGGCGAGACATTTCTTCGACTACGTAGCGACGGATATTCAGTCGGCAAGTATTAATAATTGCGACCAATTGGCGACGGATAATTAGCAGTCGCATGTTCGTCGCTAAATTTACGTTCCAGACTTAAAATGAAAAGGCGGGGGGAACTTTTCGTATTCCTCCCAAATTCACTCTCTCTCCTCTCTCTCTCTCTCTTTCTCGCGGCTCCGGCTTCGGTGAACGGCATCGACGTCCTCTCCTCTCTCTCTTTCGAAGGTAATCCCTTCTCTTTCTCTCTCTCGATCTCTCTGTCTCTCTGTCGCGGTGTCGACGTAGGGACAGCGGGGACGGCGGGGCTTGGGGACATTCTGGGGCTGGGCGGCTGGCTTGGGGCGGGGGCGTCGGGGGCTGGGCAGCGGGCTTGGGGCGGGGGCGTGGGGGCTGGGTGGCAGGCTTGGGACGGGGACGTCGGGGGCTGGGCGGCGGGCTTGGGGTGGCAGGCTTTGGTCGGGGGCGGCAGGGGGCTTTGCTTATCAAATTCATCTGAGTTTATATATTGGCTAAATAATGTGTTATCCATATTGGGTGTTATCCATTAGTTTGGTGGTGTTTGGATTAGTAAATGTGAATATGGAGTTTGGGTTCATGGTGTATATATATGTTCACTGTGTCAAGGACAGTACGAGTTTTTTATCTGCATAAGTCAGTTGTGTGCTTCTATATAGATATATATATCTATACATCTAACTGTGATATACATATATATGTGTATGTGTGCTTTAGAGAGTGAGGAATGAAAAGGCAGGCCTACCATGCCTATTAGCATGCAGGACGGCTTGGGGTGTAATGTGTGAGTGTAGATATGTTAGGAATTATAGGTAATTAATGCTAGTGTTACTAGACTAAGGTAGTGCTTGCTAGATAGTAAGGACACTCTAATATCCTAACCAAGTTAATTTTAGACTAGATATTTAGGATATAGCTCCCATATCCTAGAAGTGGACTCTTGCAACTTAGAAATAGATAGATTGACTCAGTTTGATTAATTGACCTATAATCGGTATCGGACTATCGGTATCGGTATCGAACTATCGGACTATCGGTATCGAACTATCTGTATCAGTATCGGTATCGGTATCGCACTATCGGTATCGGTATCGCACTATCGGTATCGAACTATTAGTAACAACTGTACTTAGATTTTTCTCTTCTCGAGCTAGAATACTAGCGGATCTACCAGTTACATGATTATATACTAATTCTGTTTAGTTTGTCTTACTATCCAGATTTTTATATCCAATCTGTGATGGATTGTTATTTTGTTGATCGTACATGGATGTACAAACGACAACACGAGAGCAGAATAGGTGTGAGTGACGATTTTCAGGCAGGCGTGGAAGTGTTTCTTAAGTATGCCATGAGCAAAGCTCTGTTTATGGACGGTAACAAAATCAAGTGTCCATGTCGTAATTGTCGCAATAGACGTTACGAAGAAGTGGCGAGTGTAAGAGATCATTTGACCCGTAAGGGTTTCGTACGTGATTACGGCCTGTGGTCATCGCAAGGTGAACTATATTCTGAAAGACAGGTTGCGAATGCTGCTACTTATGCTTTTGATGATAATGCTGCAGCAGATTTTGTCGTCGATGACGACGAATGCTCCGTTGATCATGGAGACGTGCAGAACCTTGCACGAGATATGGTGTATGACGCGGCAGGGCCTAATTTTGATCCGGAGGATCCTAATCCCGAGGCGAAGGAGTTCTATGATATGTTTCGGGATGCTGAAACTTCTTTATATCCTGGTTGTGATCCACATTCCGTACTGTCAGTGACGATGCGGTTGTTGAACATAAAGTCCGATTTTAACTTGCCACAAACTTGCTTTGATCGGATTACACAACTAATGAAGGAGGTGTTACCGAAGGAATCAAAAGAGCTTCCAAAAAACTTCTACAAGTCAAAGATGATGGTCCGACAACTGGGACTGGGGTACGACAAGATAGATTGTTGTCGCAATGGATGCATGTTGTACTACAAGGAGAACGAGGATGTAGAAAGTTGTTGCTTCTGTAATACGGATCGTTACAAGGAAGTCAGGGAAAAAGGAAAGCCAACTAGAAAATGACGTCCTTACAAGTATATGCATTACTTGTCGATCACGAAGCGCTTGCAGAGGATGTATATGTCTTAGAATACAGCAGAACACATGACGTGGCACAACGAAGAACGCACAAAGGACGATGGAGAATTGTCACATCCTTCGGATGGAGAGGCGTGGAAATATTTCGATTTTTGCCATCCAGATTTTGCTGCAGAGCCCAGAAATGTACGCATGGGGCTATGTTCTGATGGATTCGCCCCTTTCGGGCAGTCGGGATCTCAATACTCCTGCTGGCCGGTCATTTTGACCCCTTACAATCTGCCACCATGGATGTGTATGAAGACTCCTTATATGTTCTTGACAGCTATCATACCGGGTCCCAAAAATTCGACGAAGAATATCGATATATATTTACAGCCGTTGGTGGATGAGCTGAAACAGCTGTGGGAGATCGGCGTTACGACCTATGATATTTCCAGGAAACAAAACTTTCAGATGAGAGCTTCACTAATGTGGACAATCAATGATTTTCCTGCATACGGTATGCTGTCGGGATGGAGTACTCACAGCACCCTGTCTTGTCCGATATGCATACAAAATAGTAAGGCGTTCCGTCTTAAGCATGGAGAAAAAACTTCTTTCTTTGATTGTCATCGTCAATTTCTGCCCGCGAGTAATCCTTGGAGAAAGAACAATGACACATTCAGAGCTGAAAAACAAGAATTTTCTCATCCGTCTGCCAGATTGTCGGGATACGATATTTAGGAAGATGTAAAGGACTTGCCCACTATAATAGAAGATCCATCGAACAATCGTGTCGATGGGTTCGGACAAACCCATAACTGGACCAAACGGAGTATCTTCAGGGACTTGCCTTATTGGAAAGATAATCTTATATGGCATAATCTTAATGTTATGCAAATCGAAAAGAATGTGTTCGATAATGTCTTCAATACCGTCATGGACATTAAAGGAAAGATGAAGGACAATCCAAAAGCAAGACAAGACATTGCCGAGATATGCAAGCGTCCTTATCTGAACTTTATACAAAGGAAAGCTGCTGGACAATTAAGTAAGCCGATAGCACAATACACATTTAGCAAGGAAGATAGATTAATAATCTGCAAGTGGGTATCTACTTTAACATTTCCCGACGGCTATGTGTCGAATTTGTCTAGATGCGTTAACCTTAATGAACGCAAGCTAACAGGAATGAAGAGTCATGACTGCACGTGTTTATGGAAAGATTACTGCCCATTGCTTTGAAAGAGTTGTTGTCTTCTGCTGTATGGGTTCCGTTGGCCGAACTATCAATATTTTTTAGGGATATTTGTTCCACTAAGTTGACTGTGCAACACATGGTTGAACTTGAGGAGAAGATTATCTTAACAATTTACAAGTTGGAGAAAATATTTCCTCCTGGCTTCTTCGACAGCATGGAGCATCTACCGATTCATCTAGCGTACGAAGCCCGTGTCGGTGCATCTGTTCATTATCGATGGATGTACCCATTTGAAAGGTACATAAAAATTGATATAATTTAAGTTGAATTTCAGTGGGTTTTAAAATTCTTTCTTAATTCCCAAGATAATTTGTCTCTCTAGATACCTACACCATCTAAAAAAGAAAGTTAGCAACAAAGCTCATATAGAGGCTTCGATATACGAAGCATATTTTATCGAAGAGGTGTCAAACTTCTGCTCCATTTATTTCGATACTCATGTTAAGACAAATCGAAATAGACCTCAAAGGAATGACGAGGACGTTGAGGATGGAGGAATATTCAATATAAGGGGCAAGCCTGCTGGGGCTAGTAAAAGACGATGGTTGACAGACGACGAGTATGATGCCGCTCACCGATATGTCTTGTTAAACTATGACATACAAGAAGTGAGAGATTTGGAGAAGTAAGTCAGTACACTTGCACTCGTTATAATCTCGAATTTGATGAAGTAAGTGACTACACTTATATATTCTTATTTTCTCTAATAGTGTATTTAGAGTTGAAGTCAAAATAAGGAGACCCGATATTACCGATGAGGGACTTCAAAGAGAGGTTGATTGTACATTTTCGTCAGGGTTTCGCAAATACGTAAGTAACTGTGACTATAATTGAGATTATTAATATATAATCTGAAACATTTAAATTATAAATATTTGTTTACAGGTTTTATTGCCTGAAATAACACTCACTCATGAGAGTATTCGTTATCTGGCACTGGGACCGAAGAAGCAAATAAAGACTTGGCCAGGCTATGTCGTTAATGGCTTCAGGTTTAAGTCAATTCAGAATGCTATAAATGTCGAATTTATCAATGACGGCATCAGTACCAAGGATTTCGGTGTTTGCATAAGAGGCACCAACTATGACGACGAGCCGGACTTTGACTATTATGGAGTGCTTCTGGATATTGTAGATTTACAATATACTGGCCCATATGATATGCATATTATGATGTTCAAATGTGAGTGGTTCGATACGACACCAAATATCGGTTGGAGAATCGATAAACAATTTGGATTCGTCGATATAAATCATCATAGGAGGTATAGAGGGTCCGATACATTTGCGATAGCAAATCAGGCTGTTCAAGTCTACTATACAAGCTACCCTAGGCGTCGTAGAGAACGATTTGACTGGTGGGCAGTATGAAAGATTAAATCTAGAAATACATTAAACGTTGGAGATCCAGCATACCAAGAGGACCAGATCGAAAAGTTCCAATACTTGGGACAACACTCAGATACAATGGATGTTGAAGATATTGTTGAGGAAAATAGAGGGAAGGAAGAGGTTGATACACAAGACTTAGCTGTCAACCAGAGGAGAAAGAGGCGTCTTGTCCAAAATATTGAGGCAGAAGAAGAAGAAGAAGAAGAAGAAGAAAAAGAAGAAGAAGAATTTGATGGGGATGAGGATACAGATGAAATCGACGATGAAGATAAGGATGAGGATGAGGATGAGGAGGATGATGATGAAGACGAGGCCGAGGATGAGAACGAAGACGATGATTAGGTTAAATATTGTTGTATATTAAAAATACTTCCAATTACGTGAATTAAGTTTGACCTCATAAAAGCAATTACGTGAATTCATGTTTTTTTTATTCGATTATTTACTTATTGCAGATGGCACTCCTAGTCTTTTTCGTCGCGGCGGCACTCGTCTTCCTACAGGTGGTATATATATTTTAGTTTAGTTTTTTATATCCATTTACACTTTTATATTGCTAATTATGTTTATGTGTTCTATTTACAGGTCATGATGGCTGGCCGTGGTCGTGGTGCTGGTTGTGGTCGTCGTGGTGGTGGTGGTGGTGGTGGTGCGGGTCGTGGCCGTGGTCATAGTGGTGCTGGTGGTCATGGTCGCATTCAAAGTTCCCGGGATGTGACCCCATCGAGCGAGCCCGACCCGGAGAGTACCCCGGGCACAGACGTATCTCGCCCTCGATCGACCACTTCATCGAGGCATGAGTCTGAATCTGCTAGCGGATCCGTTCCGCTATCGGAACCACCAGCAGCGGATCCACCAGGCGATGCCCCAGTTACTGCACAGTGGGCCCCAGAGTACCCCCATACTCGGTTCCATCCGGTTACTGGGTAATTCTTTGTAGAACCCTAGAGGGGGGGTGAATAGGGAAATTAAAAATTAACTACAACAATTGATGCAATAAAGACAATTGAAAGTAAAGAGTAGAAAGCTCAAACGCAAGGATGTATCCTGGTATCCTCCTTTGAGGCAGTCCAGTCCCGAAACTCTCTCCGGCTTTAATCCACTATTTAACCAAATAGTACACACGAGCTTGGATCTGAAGAACTCGCCAACTTTAACACGAGTTTGGATCCGAAGACTCGCCAACTTCTACACACGAGTTTTCTTACGAAGGCTCGCCAACTTCAAACAAAAGAGAATGAGAACTTATTGATCTTCTAACACGTGAAGATCGAAATGTACAACTCTTTAATACTCTAGCACTTTGGGAGAGGATGACAATGAAAAGCTTGGAAGAGTATTAATGGTGGAGCTCTTGGTTGTTGGAAAAATTATGGAAGAGTTGGTGAAGAAGCTCAAGAGAGAGAGAGCTTTCTTTTATAAACGAACCAAGAGTGGTGGCATTTAATGCTCTGAATACAGACAGACCGGCATGCCGTCGGTATGCAGCGGCATACCGTCGGTATACCGGCCAAATAGTAACGGTCATATTAATGACCGTTTGAGAGCATTAAATACAGCCATTAATGCTAGTCAGAGCAATTCAAAAACCAAATATTTGAAACTCGGTATACCGCCGGTATGCCGGAGCATGTCGCCGGTATGCCGATAATTTGTCACAGCAAGTTTTGAGTTGCTAAAAATGGTATACCGTCGGTATACCGTCGGTATACCGGAGCATGCCGTCGGTACGCCGACAATTTGTCACAGCAACTTTTGGGTTGCTAAAAGCGGTATACCGCCGGTATACCAGAGCATACCGTCGGTATGCCGATAATTTATCACAGCAAGTTTTGAGTTGCTAAAAACGGTATACCGTCGGTATGCCGGAGCATGCCGTCGGTATGCCGACAATTTATCACAGCAACTTTTGGGTTGCTAAAAGTGGTATACCGCCGGTATGCCGGAGCATACCGTCGGTATGCCGACAATTTGTCACAGCAAGTTTTGAGTTGCTAAAAACGGTATACCGTCGGTATGCCGGAGCATGCCATCGGTATGCCGATAATTTGTCACAGCAACTTTTGGGTTGCTAAAAGCGGTATATCGCCGGTATGCCGGAGCATACCGTCGGTATGCCGACAATTTATCACAGCAACTTTCTGGACAAAAAGATCGGTATACCGCCGGTATACCGGAGCATGCCGTCGGTATGCCGACTATTCGTCACAGCAACTTTCTGGATGCTAAAAATGGTATACCGCCTGTATGCCGAAGCATACCGCCGGTATGCCGCTCTGTAGGTATTTGATTTTTGACTTTGTTCTTTTTACTGTCATCCGTCCTTAGGTGTTTACAGATATACCTAGACTAGTACAGACTCGAAGACTCTAAGCAGGAAGACGCCGTCTTATGCAGGGAACGCCGGTAACTGCTCCAGTCTTCAGTGAAGAAGGTGATTGCTCTTGAACGGAAGAACTCCATGTAGTAGATCTTCTGAGAATATTTGAATCTGAAGAACAGAAGACTAAACTACAAAGATGCTGTTAATTAATCAAAATAAAATGTGCCAACAAACTCCCCCATTTTGATAATAGACAAAAGAGAGAGATAGCATCTTCAGGGAATAGCTCCCCCGTAGGTAGACAGCTCCCCCTCAATACGATTTTTCCCCCTTTCTCACTTAGTCAAAGATGGGGATAATAATAGAAAAAGTGCATAATGAAAATGACACGAGTATATAAAGAGAAGCATGTATTAATATATTGAAGTAAGAAGTGAATACATGCTTGACCCATACATATCATAGTGAAAATATAAAAGACTCTCCACAACGAGAGCCGGACACTAGAGATAACCATAGATAAAGTCCCCGAAGGACAGCAAACAACAAGTACCAACCACACATCGGTCCCCGAAGGACCACAAAAGACAACAGAAAAACAAACACATAAAAACTAAAACACGCATAACACGAGACCATCACCCAAAAGGGAATCCATCCCTACTCATCAGCCGGATTGTCATCATCACCCTGAGCTTGCTAGAAGGCGCCAAAAGGATCAATGCTGTCAGGGTACATAAACCCATAGGCATTGGGATCAGAGAAGCGCGGGGCCGCGTACATGGGATCCTGAAGATTAAGATCCAGAAAAACATCACGGTCTTGAAGAGTGCGCTGAATAAAGTACCCCTGATCGTGGAAACGAGACTGGATCAGGGTGCCAAGTCCACGAGTGTGGGCCCGCATCTGCTCCTCCGCCTGGGCCATACGTATATCAAACTGCTGCTGAGTGAGCGACATATAACGGCCCGAAGCATGAGGGGTAGATGTGGGAGCAGCAGGAGCGGATGCCGGTTGCTCTTGGAAGGATGAGGCACGAGAAGTAGAGGAGCCAGCAAGGGTACGGGAGACAGCAAGATATGAGGGGACGCCATCCGAGGAGCAAAGAGATAGGTCAAATTATTTGGCCTCCAGAAGC
The DNA here is from genome assembly GCA_029216955.1 of Iris pallida. NCBI lineage: Eukaryota > Viridiplantae > Streptophyta > Magnoliopsida > Asparagales > Iridaceae > Iris > Iris pallida. The sequence goes on from JANAVB010039220.1 coordinate 13,528,092, forward strand.
AGAGTGATAAGGGAGCCATAGTAAAGGTTCTGCTTCCCCGAAGGCAAGACACGCCGGAAGAGCAGAAGAGGAGTCTTCGGGAAGGAGAACCGCTTCCGGGCATAGAGATAATACATGTAGACGAGGGCATCACCGGTGATTGCGTCATAGTTCCCGCCTTGAGGAAATAGTGTGTGGCACACTATCCTATGGAGCTCGTAGTAGAACGGCTCCAGCAGGACAGAGAGGGCCGCGATGGCAGGAGGGTTGGGACCCTTGCAGATGATACGACAGAATTCGTCGAAAGGTGACGTCGCCGAGGAGTTGAGAGCACCCAAGGATGGTAACGCTTCTCCTTTTTCCGGGATGCCTAACATGTTTCCCACTTCCCGAGATGTTAGACGGAAGTGGCGGTTATTGACCATAGATTGAATGGCGGATGGATCGTCGTCGTCCCCTCTCATGTTGTAATAGAAAAGTCGGACAGCAGCGGGGTAGACGGGTATTTGGTGCCGAAGTAGAGAGGAGAGTCTGGCGTCATCAAACAAGGGGACGTGACCGGGGAAGAGGTTCCAGTTGATCGCCCGTCCCTTGAACACGTTGTGATGGACGAAGTGCTGGAACCAAAGCTTGGCCGCCAGAGAGTTGGAGAAGACGCGTTGGTCATAGCCGGTAGGTAGCGCCACCGGGACGAAGGGGTTGAACATGGAGGAGGAGGAGGAGGAGGAGGATCGGGGACAGTGGATGAAGGAGAAGTAGGAGAAGTGTTGGAAGAAGGAGGATTTTAAAGAGGAGGGGGAAGATGAAGAGATGATTTGAAAGGGGAGGAGGGGGGAACGGTTGTAGAGGAGAAGTAAATGAAATAGAGTTGAAAAGGTGGTGGGTAGTTAAGAGGTTGGAGTAAAAAGAGGAGAGAAAGGGGGGGAAGTAATTGAAAAGTAATAAATGAGATGGGAGATGAAGAGAGGGGTAGTTAAGATAGATGGGATGGATGAGAGGGAATAAAAGAGGGTTTAAAAAGGAATAAAGGAAGAGAGATAAAAAGTGGGCCCGGATCCTGAACAGGTGTCCTGTCTGCCTCTATCCGGCATACCGGCGGTATGCCGACGTGTACCGACGGTATGCCGAGTTTCGAAACAGAACCTAATTCTGATTCGAAAAACGGCATACCGCCGGTATACCGCAGTATACCGTCGGTGTGCCGGTCGAGAGGGATTATGGATCAAAAGATAGAATGCCTAATTCACGGCAAAGGAAGGTGAAGCGATCTTCCGGGAGCGGTTTTGTGAAAATATCGGCTAATTGATAGGTAGTATCAATAAATTCAAGACGAATATCTCCCTTTTGTTGATGGTCACGAAGAAAATGGTGTCTAATTTCAATGTGCTTCGTGCGTGAGTGACAAATCGGGTTTTTCGTGAGATTGATAGAGCTAGTGTTATCACATTTAATAGGGGTGCATGAATGAGAAATGACATAGTCTAAAAGTGTTTGTGACATCCAAAGAATTTGTGCACAACAACAACCAGCCGCAATATATTCTGCCTCAGTGGTAGAAAGAGCAACAAAATTTTGCTTCTTACTAAACCACGATACCAAAGACTTCCCGAGGAATTGACATGTGCCACTAGTGCTTTTTCGGTCAATCTTGCATCCGGCAAAATCCGCATCCGAAAAGCCGTGAAGCTCAAAGGATGAGGATTTCGGATACCAAAGACCCATGTTAATGGTGCCTTTGAGATAACGAAAAATGTGCTTAACGGCACACAAATAAGATTCCTTTGGATTGTCTTGATATCGTGCACATAAGCAAACACTAAACATAATATCAGGACGGCTAGCAGTTAAGTAAAGTAAGCTACCGATCATACCTCTATACTTACGAATGTCGACCGATGTACCATCTTCATCATTGTTAAGCTTTGTCGTTGTGGCCATAGGAGTCCTCATTGATTTGGATGAGTCGAGATCGAAACGCTTGAGGAGGTCCTTTGTATATTTCGCTTGATTGATGAAGGTTCCTTTGGGACCTTGCTTGATTTGTAACCCCAAGAAGAAGGAAAGTTCATCCATCATACTTATTTCAAACTCTTCCTGCATAACTTTAGCAAATTCTACACAAAGTGTATTGTTAGTAGAACCAAAAATAATATCATCGACATAAATTTGAACCAATAAGAGAGTCCCATCATGGGATTTAATAAAAATTGTGGTGTCAACTTTCCCCTTTGAAAAATTGTGAGAAACAAGAAAAGAGCTAAGACGCTCATACCAAGCACGGGGAGCTTGTTTGAGGCCACAAAGGGCCGGATGGTGTCCTCACGCTCCTACGTTGACTCACCTAGAGAGTGATGACCCCAAGCAACACGGACTAATTTAATAGTCTTGTTCTTGAGTATCTTCTCCCTCCGGTCCAATATAGACATGGGCCTCTCCTCATACGAAAGGTTGGTACCAACAACCAATTCTGAATGGTCTAGGATGTGGCTCGGGTCTGGAATATACCGTCGTAATTGGGACACATGGAATACATCATGCACCTCACTTAGCGACGGCGGAAGAGCGAGACGATAGGATACATCTCCTACTCGCTCTAGAATATCGAACGGCCCTATATACCTAGGACTAAGCTTTTCCTGTACGCCAAAGCGAATGACGCCGCGGTTAGCGAGATCCTAAGAAATACATGGTCGCCAACAGCAAATTCTAAGGGACGCCGATGAGCATCGGCCCAATGGCGCTGGCGGTCCTGGGCAACTCGGAGGTGATCTCTGACCTTCCTGACCACTTCAACCGTCTGGAAAATCAATTCGGGTCCGAGCATCTGCCTCTCCCCGAAATCGTCCCATGCTAGCGGGGATCTGCACTTCCTGCCATAAAGAGCCTCGAAGGGTGCCATCTGGATACTGGCCTGATAACTGTTGTTGTACGAGAATTCCACCAGGTGCAGATAATTCTCCCATGAACCACCGAAGTCAAGGGTGCAAGATCTTAACATATCTTCAAAAGTCTGGATTGTGCGCTCTGATTGACCATCCGTCTATGGGTGATAAGCTGAGCTGAACTGAAGACGAGTCCCCAAACTCTTCTGCAAGCTGTGCCAAAAGTGCGATGTGAATCTTGAATCCCTGTCTGAGGTGATGCTGACTGGCAACCGTAAAGCCTGACGATCTGCCTGAGGTACATCTCTGCTAGCTGCGCCGTCGACTGTCTAACTCTGAATGGGAGAAAGTGTGCCACCTTGGTAAGCCTGTCCACAATTACCCAAATAGCATCTCTGCCGGCCGGAGATCTGGGCAATCCGGTCACGAAATCCATGGTTATATGCTCCCATTTCTATTCTGGGATCGGTAAGGGTTGAAGAAGTCCAGCGGGCCTCTGATGTTCAGCTTTAACCTGTTGGCAAACCAAACACCGAGAGACAAACCGGGCTATCTCCCTCTTTATGCCATTCCACCAGAAATGCTGACGAATATCACGGTACATCTTCGTACCACCCGGATGAATAGAATATTGTGAACTGTGGGCTTCTGCCATGACTTCCTGTCTGATATCTCCACTGGGTACACAAAGACGAGTGTCGTGCCGAAGGGTACCGTCTTCATGGATACATAACTCTGGCCTTCTTCCTGTTTCACACTCTGCTCTGAGTCGCTGGATATTGGAATCTGTTGACTGCGCCACCCGGATTCTCTCAACTATGCTGGACTGAACCTGTAGACTGGCCATCAATGCCACGCTGGTTGGAAGAACCACTTCAATTCCCATCTTCTGAAGATCTGCCAATAATTCTGGTTGCGCCGTCAGGAAATAAACTTCGGCTCTCTTGCTCAATGCATCTGCTACGACGTTGGCCTTCCCGGGATGATACTGTAAATCCACATCATAGTCCACTAGTAGCTCGAGCCATCTTCTCTGCCGCATATTAAGGTCCTTCTGGGTGAAAACATACTTCAGGCTCTTATGATCAGTAAAGATCTCCACTCAATCTCCGTACAAGTATTGTCTCCACAACTTCAAAGCAAACACTACCACCGCCAATTCCAAGTCGTGGGTCGGGTAATTCTTTTTATAATCACGTAGTTGACGTGACGCATAAGATATTATCTTCCCATGCTGCATCAAGACACACCCCAATCCTCTGCCTGAAGCGTCACAATAAACTGTGAATCCTCCGGTCCCATCTGGAAGGGTAAGAATGGGAGCCGTTATCAAACCTCGCTTCAACTTCTCAAATGATTCCTGACACTCTGCTATCCAAACAAACGGCACATCCTTGCGGGTCAACTGGGTCATCGGTGCAGAAATCCTTACGAAATCTGAAACGAACCGCCGGTAGTAGCCGGCCAATCCAAGGAAGCTGCGAACCTCTGCCACTGAGCTGGGTACCGGCCATGACTCGATAGCCACAATCTTCTGGGGATCCACTTCCACTCCTCCTCGGGTAATGATGTGACCCAAGTATGATATGCGATCGAGCCAGAACTCGTATTTACTGAACTTGGCGTATAACTGATGCTCCCTAAGCGTCTGAAGGACGACTCTGAGATGCTGCTCATGCTCTGCTTCACTCTTGCTGTAGACCAGGATGTCATCTAGGAACACGATCACAAATTGATCCAAGTAAGGCATGAAAATGCGATTCATGAGGTCCATGAATACGGCCGGCGCATTGGTCGCTCCAAAGGGCATAACAAGGAACTCCCAATGTCCATACCTCGATCTGAATGCTGTCTTCGGGATATCCTGCTCTCTGACTCTGATCTGGTGGTATCCTGACCGCAAGTCGATCTTCGAGAACACTGAAGCCCCTCTGAACTGATCAAACAAGTTATCTATCCTCGGAAGAGGGTATCTGTTCTTGATTGTCACCGAATTCAAGGTACGATAATCAATACATAGCCTGGACGTACCATCCTTCTTTTTCACAAGAAGTATCGGGGCTCCCCAAGGCGATCCACTAGCACGGATGAATCCCTTGGTCCTTAATTTTTCAATCATCTTGTATAAAACTTCCAACTCTGAAGGCGCCATCCTGTAGACTCGCTCTGATACTGGTGCTGTCCCGGGAATCAAGTCTATAGTGAACTCAATCTCCCGCTCCGGCGGCATCCCTGGAAGCTCCTCTGAAAAGACATCTGGAAACTCTTCAACTATCCGGGGTAACTGTACTGCTGCTACTGCCATCCGCAATTCTGGGGAAGATGGCTCCACTGCACCTCTGGAAAATGAAAACTCTGGCTCGCCGGGGATATTAAAGTCAACTCTGCCAATATGGCAGTCTATCCTAGCATACTGGTTCCTCAACCAATCCATGCCTAGGACTACATCATAGTCTGCCATAGGAAACTCTATGAATCTAGCGGGGAACTCCCTACCGCTAACTACGATCCGATACGAGGAAAACACTCGATCTACTCCCACAAGACCATTACCAGTAAGTATATTGAGCCTCACTGATAATGATTCGGGCTCCAATCCTATCTGTGTCACGAATCGTGCAGACATGAATGAATACGATGCACCAGAATCAAACAATATCGAAGCTGGAAAGGAGTTGATGAGAATAGTACCTGCCACAACCTCACCTGGTGCAACTTCTTCTTCCATAGCCATCATCATGGCCTGACCTTGTCCTCTGGTTGCTGGTCCCCTCTGCTGGAAACCTCTCTGCCTATTCTGGGTCTGAGCTTGGGCTTATGCATACTGCTGGGGGTGCTGTTGCTGGAATGCCTGAGACTAAGGCGGCAAGGACCTCGAAGACTGATACTGCTGCTGCTGAACTGGTGCTGGGGCCGGTCCTCTCACCGAAGAACTAGAAGGGTTGGATGCAGATGAACCACCCCTATTCGGGCAAGCCCCTATCCTATGATCTGCTGCTCCACAGGCCAGGCACAATCCCTGTGCCCTACGACAATCTGCCACTATATGGCCTGGCTTCCCGCAATGAGAACATCCCATCGCGGAAGTCTGCTTCTGCTTCTGCTGCTGCGGGTATGTCGGGGTCGAATATTGAACCAACGTTACTGAGGCCGCCCGCCTCGGAGTTCCAATGGTCAATCCCCTAGCTGCCGGGGCTGGAGCTGATGATTGGTGCAGCTGACTGTGGGACAGCTTCCTGCTTCCGGTCCTATCCACGATTCTCTGGGAGGTATACTCATGCCTCCTAGCGGCTCTCAAAACTGCATCGAACGTCTGGTGCTCGAACTGCTCAACCGCCAACAAGATCTCCAAATGCAGTCCCTACTGGAACCGCTGGGCCCTATCAAACTCGGTCGCCACCAAGGTGGGGGCAAACCTACTGAGTCTAGAAAACTCCGATGCATAACTGTCGACTGTTCTGCCTCCTTGCTTCAAGTTGGTAAATCTGGTCTACAAGTCGTACTGAGCCACAGCATCAAAATACTTCGTCTGGAATCTTTTCCTAAATACTGCCCAAGCAATAGGTGCCACTAATCCCATGGCCTGCGCCGCCCACCAATTGCGAGCTAAGTCCAACAACTGCAGGCGTACCACCGCCACCTTCTCATTCTCGGGTGTCCTAGCTGCTTCCAGAATCACCTCGGTATCCTGAAGCCATGCATCCACGACAATCGCATCCTCGGTGCCGTCGAAGAAAGGAGGGTTCAATCGCTTGAAGCTGTTTGCCGCCTGGTTCCCTGGATGTCCGCCTCGGGTCAAAGCATCTTGAACTGTCTGGTGTAGGGCGTCGCTTCGACGATCCTGGGAAGCTATCAAGGTTCTGATGAGGCCTACTAAGGTACCATCATCTAGCTCTGCGGGCTGGACGGACCGAACTGGTGACTCTCCTCCAGTAGGTATCACTGTGGAGGCGACCCCGAAATGGTGGGCTTGATCTCCGGGTTGCTGCTGGTCCACGGGAGGTGCTCCTCCTTGCTGATCGGCAGGGTCAGGTACAGTACCGTTGAGGAAGACGACACAGGGAAATAATAAGGAAGGACCAGGACAGATCAACGATACAAGCATGTAATCAGGGCAAGAATTTCAGGGTTTTGAAAATACGGGCGGAGATCAAGGACGAATACTGATTGAGACATCTATTCGGTAAACCCTCACATTTCTTGATTGAAAAGACCTGCATGGGCCACCACTTGAACCATGTCACACCCCAGAACCAGAATACTGGAGAGCGGGGGCAGACATAGCCAGCTACGTATATTGAAATAGAATACATCTCAACTATACGGTCACGGCTGTCTAGATATGAGGGTTTACTACAAGCCAACAGTCTCTTAAGGTCAAGCCTATTGTCTTAATCTCAAGCAAATAATATAATTACAAGATGTTTGACCACCAAATATACAATAAAAGGCGTCCCAAATATTACATATCAGCTGATCATGAAGCTAGTCGTACAAAATATTAGGACTAGCAAGAGTTTAGTCATACATGATCAACCCTAGGATTTGTCAATCATGTTTATAGCCCGTAGGCAGACAGTAAGTAAAACTGCACCGAGCTAACAGGTGCTCGTCGGCTAAACGCCTCAAAAGAATAGTTTTACAATAGAGTGAGTGAAAAAAAATAGAAAACCCACTCGTAGCCCGGGTTCCTTCTAGTCGCCACCATTGGGCTGGAAGCTTGGTAGATCCTCGGGAGCTGCTCCGAAATCTGGCCACACCAAAACCAGCTGGGTCAACCCCAGAAAGAGCAAGTGCCACAAGGGGGCCATGAAATAAGAACAAAAGCCAGCATTAACACAAGAAGATATAATATTTAAAACTAGAATTTATGAAAACATGGCAGGGTGATATACGACGAGATAACCATGGGACTATTCCGATAGCCAGGTTACAACCCGTAAACCAAACAAGGACCGGGGTTGTAATCCTTCATCTGAACAGAACTTGGTTTTCTACCATTTATCGGCAAGAAAATAATATAAGAAATTAGGACAGGGAGCAATCATGTACTGGATCAAGACATGGCTAGACTGGTTATATCTCATTCAATCAATCACGGCCAAGCAGATACTACGGCTTACTACTTTAACTAACTAGGGTTATCACAGGCCTATTTACTAACAAGATGCAGTGAGATTGTTTCACAGCCACAAGCCCTGCAGACCATCCAGGTTACCCAGGACAAAAGATTAAGGTTGAATTCAGGTGGGTACATCGTCCAGGAGACACATGTACCCTTAGGTGACTTAGAGGGTGCAACACTCGACGGTGCGCTGGAAATGTGCCCTACTCGACGGCAGGCTACAGATCCCAAGAGCGCCCAGGTAACGGGATTGCCTGTAGCTGTGTCATCTCTTCATGACTGCTGAGTTATTCTAGTTATTAACCTTAATCCATTTTAGTAGGTACTCCTGACCGTGGTACTTAGGAGTCCCCTCCTAGACATGATACAAGACAGGACAAGTGGATTTAACAAGCAAGCAAGAAGAACCACCCACGGTGTCAAGGCAGGTCAAGTTAAATTATCAAGATCAATCATGTCAGGGTACTTGTCAGGAGTGCGCCACGACGAGCCACTGTCATGTCAGGTTGGTCATGTCAGGAGTGCACCACCACGGGTCACTGTCGTGTTATGCTAGTTCCTTGTCATATCATGCCATGTACAATAGTCATTCCAAACATATTAAGTAAAATCAAGTTCAGGACAAAAGGCGTAAGGATATAAAATGGGCATAAAATATCTAATAAAATATTAATATACGGTGAAGCAAGCTTATACCAAGCACGCCTTTCCAGAGCCTTCAACAAAAAGGTGAAGGAAAGAATCTTTCAAGTCGGTGATCTAGTCTTAGCAGTGAGAAGACCAATGGTCATGACGCACAAAACAAAAGGTAAATTTCAGCCTAAATTGGAAGGTCCTTTCGTCATAGAATCAGTGCATTCTAACGTGCGTACCGACTAACCAAGCCTGATGGTGACTTGCTTATGATGTCTATCAACGGCAAGTTCCTAAAGAAATACTATGTGTACCCTCTTTTACATAATGTTCACATATGTTCAGTCATGTAAATGTACAGTACGATGTTTATGTGACTCAAAAAAAATCTAACTATTATCCGTATTTCAAGAGTCTTGAATACACCTTGGATAATAGGTCCTCTAAAATATTCCCCAATGGAATCATTTCCGTTTTTGACTCTGTCCAAACTCGGTTTAACGAGAACAAGTCACATCCCTATTACCTCTGAATTATTTTCCGATAATTATTTCCCCAGTAGAATGATTAAGAAACGTTGCCATGTCCATATAACCTCTGAGCAAAGCATTCATCAAAGATAATCACGTCCATACCACCTCTGAATTATCCACTCCCACCTAACGTTTATATTTTCCCATGTCCATATTACCTCTGGTCAGATATAGAACATCCTCTGCTATAACGTCCATATTACCTCTACTAGCAGCCTCGTTCAACTTATTATCTATATTAAAAAAAGAGCTTGAATATAAAATAGATAATAGGTTCACATCAAAATTTCCCATCAGAATACCCACTAGAAACATTCTTGCTATGTCCACATGACCTCTAGTTCCGATATTTCACAAAACCACATTCACTTTTGAAAAGATTCTTTATTCTTTACTTAAACGTCTATCAAGAGACCGAAAAAGGGTACAAGTGCCGTGATGGCTGGAAGAAAAAAATAGTTACAAATAATCTCAGGGATACATAGGCGATTGATATTGTCCCTTAGAGCCACGATTTCAGCTTCAGACTTCGCAGTAGCTCGACGATGTGCCTCTTCTTGGCGAGCAGCTTCATCTTCAAAAAAGATCAGACTCAGATGCTCTCCCTCCAACTTCGTGAGCATTTCTTCTAAATGGGCAGAAGTGGTGGCAGTCATGGCAGCCTGAGCCAAATAATCCTCCTGTTCAGATGTTGCCGTCCTTAAGTTGGCCTCTAGTTGGGCAATCTTGTTCTGGATCTGCGCAATATGATTATATCTCTCGATGATCTACGCAGCCAGTTTTGTCACCCTCATTTTCCGTATTTCATGTATTTTGTATTATACTAATATATGGATTTTGGCATGTATTTTTATTTTTTTCCTCAACTTGTGGAATTTTAGTATTTCTCGTATTTTGGGTTTTTGTCATGGCTCGGTTTTATTGGGGTTGATTCGGTTTGGTTCGGTTTTATGTGTTGGAACACCTTAGCCCTACACTCCACCCTCGACCCACCATAACTCCCCCTCTTTATATCCCCACCTACCACTCTCTCTCCTCATAACTTCCACCATTAATTTTCTTCTTCTTCTTCTCCTTCCTCCATAACTCTCCTAACCCTAGGCAAATGCATCTTACCACCACATGAGAACCCTCTTTTCTTTGTCCATTTGATAGATTGGGGCATGGTGATCAACATTAGAACTTAGCATTTTGTGATTTGGAGCTTCCTTTGTTCTAGATCTAGGTTTAGCTATTTTTGGATTTTGCATGGTTTGATCTACTTTAGTTGGATTTTATGGGTTTTTGATGCTTCTATGAGGAAGAGCATTCAGTTTCACCCAAGTTGGAACTTTAGAAATCTGGATTTGGAGTTCGGATGGCCAGATGGTGAGGTTTTGAAGTTTTAGAGCCATTGGAGCTCTTCTCAGCTGTAGAATAGAATAATGGGATGATATTTTTATTGATGAGAGACTACATATATATAGGAGAGGCTAGCTTCCTCTCCTATTACTCTAAGTAATGTGGGACTAAAGCCCAATTACTAATAACTCTAATATAACACTTATTTCTAATATAACTCTTAACACCCTCCCTCAAGCTGGAGCATAGATGTCAATCATGCCCAGCTTGTTACATAAAAATTGAACCCGGGGACCCAGGAGAGGTTTTGTGAAAATATCAGCTATCTGGTCGCCGGTCCGCACATGTTGAAACCTTATCACTCCTTTTGTATATTCATCACGAACAAAATGAATATCAATTTCAATATGCTTCGTCCTTTCATGAAATACTGGGTTGGTGGCAATGTGAATAGCAGATTGGTTATCACACCATAGGTCTGCTACTTGAGATCCTGCGTCTTCTCCCAGTTCTTGTAGGAGATGCTTCATATATAATATTTCTGACGTGCCATGAGCAATAGCTCGATATTCTGCTTCTGAGCTTGAGCGTGCTATCACACTTTGTTTCTTGCTTTTCCACGATACAAGATTTCTGCCAACAAATACGGAGTAGCCAGATGTAGATCGTCTATCTGCCAGACTTGCTCCCCAGTCAGCATCAGTAAAATACTCAATACGAGAATGTCCGTTATTCTCCATTCGAATTCCTTTCCCTGGATTCTTTACTAGATAACACAGAATTCTGAGAACTGCCTGCCAGTGTGGAACTCTTGGAGAAGCTATGAATCTACTCGCGACACTTACTGTAAAAGAAATATCCGGACGCGTCATGACTGCCAAGTAGTTGAGTTTACCAACCACTCGACGATACTGATCTGGATTGGTCATCAGGACCCCTTCGTCTGGAAGTAACTTCGCCCCTGGATCCATAGGTGAGTTTGCTCCCTTTGCTTGCATCATGCCTGCATCATTTAGTATATCCAGTACATATTTTCTTTGAGACATTACAATGTCCCGCTTTCCCCGTGTGACTTCAATACCCAAAAAATAGTTCAAGGATCCCATATCTTTGGTTTGAAATTGTTCTCCAAGAAACTTCTTGAGATTTGCAATACCCTGTCTGTCATCTCCCGTGATTACAATGTCATCAACGTAGACACCAAGCAGTATTCTTCCAGCAGATGTGTGTCGATAGAAGAATGAATGGTCCTTCTTCGACTGACACATTCCAAATTGAGTAACCACCTGTGTAAATCTACCAAACCACGCACGTGGTGATTGTTTCAGGCCATAGAGAGCCTTCCTGAGATGACACACCTTACCCTCCCTTGCAACGAACCCGGGAGGTTGCATCACGTAGACTTCTTCGTCAAGATCCCCGTGGAGGAAAGCATTTTTGATATCTAGCTGAAGTAAAGGCCAGTCATAGCGAACGGCCAACGCCATGAGAACACGAACGGACGTTATTTTGGCCACAGGAGAGAAGGTCTCAAAGTAATCCTCACCATATGTTTGAGAGAATCCTTTGGCCACCAGACGAGCCTTCAATCGATCAAGAGTGCCATCCGGTTTCACCTTAATCGTGAACACCCACTTACAATCGACAGCCTGTTTACCAGTAGGTAAATTGACTAAGTCCCAGGTATGATTCTCCTGGAGAGCCTTTATCTCCTCGTGCATAGCAGCACGCCAACCAGGATGTCGGAGACCCTCCTCAGCGTTTTTGGGGATCTGAATCCCATCAATAGTAGCTACCAGAGACTGAGCATGACAACTAAGACCTTTATAGTTGTCAACATCCAAGGGATGATCTCGACATGCACGACGAGGACGTGCTGGAGGCAGAATCCCCAGAGCTGCGGGCGGAACTGGTGGAGCTGCGGGCAGAACTGGTGGAGGCAGCTCATTGGAGCCGGAGCTACTGGTGGAACCAGAGGAGGATGATTCTGTGGTGGACGTCGTTAATGGCTGACTTGGTGTATGTGGACCATCATCCTGGGTGACTGGCTCGGTAAGAGAGGGCACCTGTACTGGAGGCTGTTGTGTTTGAGGAGGAAACAGCAAAAAATCTTCGTCTGGATAAATTAGGGGTGCCGGACCTATTGACTGGGGAAACGGTAGAAAGTTTGATTCGACAAAGGTAACATTCCGAGTGAAAAAATATCTCTTTAAGACAGAAAAGAAACACCGATACCCTTTCTGATCTTTAGGATACCCAAGAAAAATACATTGTATTGCCTTAGGATCTAATTTAGAAAGGGTTGGTCGGGTATCCCGAACATAGCATAAGCAACCAAAGATACGGGGAGGCAGAGGAAACGGTTCTTTTCCAGGAAAGAGCCGAAAAAAGGGAGTGCTACCATAGAGCACTGACGACGGCATGCGATTAATAAGAAAACAAGCCGTAAGAACCGCATCCGACCAAAATTTCTTGGGAGTACGTGCTTGAAACATAAGTGCACGTGTTGTTTCCAATAAATGGCGATTCTTGCGTTCGGCGACACCATTTTGTTGGGGTGTATACGCACAAGAGGTTTGGTGGATAATGCCATTGCTGGCCAGATGTTTAGCAAGATCACGAGATAAATACTCACGGCCATTGTCACTTCGAAGGATTTTGATAGGGAGACCAAATTGTGTTGTTATCTCGGCATGAAAGTTGCACCAGATGTTAAATAATTCAGTACGACTTTTCATCAAATAAAGAAACGTGACACGTGAGTAGTCATCGACAAACGTGACAAAGTACTAAAAACCCATGACAGATTCAGTCGGACAAGGTCCCCAGATATCAGAATGCACCAACTCAAAAGGAGCGGATGCAAGATTATTAGAGCTTACCGGATAAGGAACCCGATGATGCTTAGCCAAACGACATGACTCACAATGAAAAGAAGAGGGAATAACTAAGGACGGGTACAATTTCTGAAGAACTTGGGACGACGGATGACCTAACCGACAATGTAACTCGACCGGATCCAGTTTTATGCCTACACAAACAACCGGAGAAGTAGCGTCAAACAGGTACAAGCCTCCAGCCACATGCCCCTTACCAATAGTCTTCCCAGTTGTCAGGTCCTGAAAAACACAACCATCAGGAAAGAATGTTACTGAGCAATGAAGTTCACGAGTCAGTTGACTAATAGAAAGTAAACTGAATGGGTTCCCAGGAGTAAGTAGAACAGAGTTGAGTGATAATCCGGGAGAAAGAGTGGCACTTCCACGGCCGCGGACTGTCAGGGAACCGCCATTTGCAACAGTAATGCCAGAAGCACGACGGACAGGTACATAATTATGTATCATACCTGCGTCACCAGTCATGTGAGCGGATGCACCCGAGTCAATTACCCACTGCTTGGGATTGACAATGCATGCTGTAGAGTATCCGGCTGTGGAACCAAACGTTGATGCTTCACCACGACGTTGAGCCTGGAACTCAAGAAATTCTGCGTACGAATCGTCGCTCAATGGAACCGAGCGAATGCTATTATCAGGAGCATCCGAAGTAATATTGGCAACAGGAGCTTTAGGACACTGCCACTGAAAATGTCCTTGTTAGCCACAGTGAAAGCAGGTCCGTAGTCGTCCCCCATCACGACCACCATTGCCTCGTCCGCCATCACGTCCATAAGTCCGACCACCTCGTCGTCCACCACGTCCACCACGAACGCCAGGACGAGCAGCGCTACTAAGAGCAGATCGATCGGCAGGAGCATCCCCCGGAGTGGTCTCAACCACCTTTGCGGCCCTTAGAACACGGAAGTGGGCCTCCATCAAGGATGGAACATCAGATCCAGCAATGATCTGGGAACGAGCCGAGTCCGCATCAGGACGAAGAGATGCAAGATATGCCATAACATGAAGCTGCTCGCGTTGAGTCCGAGCTTCATTGATATCTGACGTCAGAGGAAGAACACGATCAATTTCATCCACCATCGCCTTGAAGGATCGGAAGTGGTCCTTATGAGACTTATCTCCCTGATTAGCTCGGTAAACGCCAACAACCGAATCATATATGCGGGATAAGTCGCGCTTTCCATCAAACGCCATTGCTAGGACCTCCCATAGCTCCTTGACTGTGTTCGTGTTTTGAACCATGTCCTCGACGGACGGTTCCATGGAGTTCATCAACTGTGTAAACAGTCGACTATCATCCGTCTCCCACTGTTCAAAAGTGGGATCAGTCGTTGTCGGAGGGTTGTCAGTTAAATGTTTAAACAGCCGCATCCCACGGAGTGTTTTCTTAACCTTCTTACGCCATATTGAGTAACCATCGGGACCGTCCAATCGACGGTCGACAAGTCGAATCGAAGAGACCGTCGTGCCAGTACTTATCATATTGCTGACACCGGTACCATCATCGGTCTTCGGATCTGTCATCGTCGCGAGTTCTTCCAACCCCAAATATCACACCAACTTTACGAATGTGCTATAACCGTGGCCACCGCCGGTGCGCGCATGTAAAGTAAACACGTCAGGACACAGGAGAAAACACGATCATTCTCTGTGTAGATCCTGATGTGATGATCGGGGGAGGAGAAACAAAATAAAGCATTTATTAATTCCCGACGGCGTAATCTAGGAACAGAAGGTGCCCAAATAAAGCATTTGGCGACAATCTGTCTTCGAAATATGCCGTTCCCTCTCTTCTTCTCTTTTTTTTTTTTTGTCAAAAGGAAAGACGGCTAGGGTTGGGGTTTGGATGTGAAATAAGTAACATAATGGCGGCTAGGATTAGGGTTTGGATGGGATAGGTTTAGAGTGGAGCGGGGGAGGGGGGCAGCAGGTGCAGGGGGCGCGAGGGGGGGGCGCTGAGGGGGGGGCGGGTACTGTAGCACGGGGGGGGGGGGGCAGCAGCAGCGGGTGGGGGGAGGCGGGTACTGTAGCACGCGGGGGGGGGGGGCAGCAGGTGCAGGGGGCCCGAGGGGGGGGCGCCGACGGGGGGGGGGGGGGAGGCAGCAGCAGCGGGTGGGGGGGGCGGGTACTGTAGCACGCGGGAGGGGGTTGAGAAATTTTTTTTTTTTATGGAGAGAGGGGTGGATGGATTATGGCTCTGATACCAAGCAGAATAGAATAATGGGATGATATTTTTATTGATGAGAGACTACATATATATAGGAGAGGCTAGCTTCCTCTCCTATTACTCTAAGCAATGTGGGACTAAAGCCCAATTACTAATAACTCTAATATAACACTTATTTCTAATATAACTCTTAACATCAGCCATGGAGAAGAAGACCCAGACCCTGCGTGCGTGTTTTTATGCGTACGCAGCTCTCAGCGTGCGTGACTTTTTACGCAACTGCCCCCTTGAGCGTGCGTGACTTTTTACGTATGCTGCTTCCTTGAGCGTGTGTGACTTTTCACGCAGCTGCTCCCTGTAGCGTGCGTGACTTTCACGTACACTGCTCCCAGTAGCATCCATGACTTTCACGTACACTGTCTCCCTTGAGCGTGCGTGACTTTTCATGCAGCTGCTCCCTGTAGCATGCGTGACTTTCACGTACACTGCCTCCCTTAAGCGTGCGTGACTTTTCACGCAGCTGCTCCCTGTAGCGTGCGTGACTTTCACGTACACTGCCTCCCTTGAGCGTGCGTGACTTTTCACGTAGCTGCTCCCTGTAGCGTGCGTGACTTTCACGTACACTGTCCCCCTTGAGCGTGCGTGACTTTTTACGTATGCTGCTTCCTTGAGCGTGCGTGACTTTTCACGCAGCTGCTCCCTGTAGCGTGCGTGACTTTCACGTACACTGCTCCCTGTAGCGTGCGTGACTTTCACCTACGCTGCACTCTCTGCGTGCGGGACTTTTCGCGTACGCTGCTCCCCTGACCCCTTGCTTAACCGATTGGCTCTTAGACTTTTGGTCGTATTTCTATAAGCTTGGCTTTTCTATAGCCCCGTATATTAATATTAATATTTTATTAATATTTTATTAGATATTTTATTAGATATTAATATTTTCAGGACAGTAGCTTTTTTCGGTAGTCAACTCACCTGACCCCTTGCTCAATACGCTATGGAGCTAATAAGCGTTTTCGTCTAGTGCCTCGAGCTCCTGTAGATGCAGACAGTAGCTTTCTTCGGTAGTCAACTCACTGGCTAGGGCTACTCGAAGAGAAGGAATCTAGATTTCAAGGGGAAGAACTGCTTCGCTCCCATAAACTAGAGAGAATGGTGTACTGCCTGTTGAAGTCCCGACTGTTGTACGATAGGCCCATACACACTCACCGAGCTTCTCATTCCAATCATGCTTGTTTGAGGACACAAACTTTTTGAAAAGTTTTATGATAGTTTTATTGAGGCCTTCTGCTAGCCCGTTAGCCGCTAGATTGTAGGCAGTAGAGGCTATGTTATGGATTTGATTCCTATCACAGAATCGATAGAATGTATGGCTTGCGAATTATGGACCATTATCATGGATGATCCTGCGAGGTAGGCCGAAGCGGTAGATAACGTGATGTTTGATGAAATTGATCACATTTGACGCCTTCACTTCGGTAAGCGGTATAGCTTCCGCCCATTAGTAGAAGTAATCGATGATGGCTAGGATGAACCGATGTCCTCTACAAGATGGAGGGCTGATTGGTCCTCTGACGTCCATGTCCCAGGCTTCAAACGGCCAAGATGCTGCCGTCGGGTGTAGAAACTCCGAAGGTTGATGGATGAAATCAGCGTGGAACTGACAGGCTTTACACCTTTTTGCATATTTAACAGCATTTGCTATCATCGTGGGCCAGTAATAATCTATTCGTTTGAGGCGATCTTATAATTTGGGGCCTGGTTGATGTGTACCACAAACTCAATCGTGAGCCTCCCGGAGTGCATATTTGGCTTCTGTGTCTGATAAATATCATAACAGTAGTCCGTCGTAAGAGCGTCGATACAACATCTTGGTAGCTGTATCATAGTAAAATCTAAGGGATCGTCTGTAGATAGACACTGCTTCCTTCGGGTCCTCGGGGAGGATTCCATAGACGGCGTAGTCTATGAAAGAAAATCTCTAGTCTTTAACATCGACGTTTGTTTACTTTGTGTAACTGTGATGAATATGCAAGGTATTTTTCACATAGAATAGTTCTCGACCAGACACTTGTAGGACCGATTATAGGAATGAGTTGTAAAGCGCGATACTCTAGAGAGGGGTGAATATAGTAGATAGCAAAAATTAACTATTTAAAAATATTAGTAACAAGATCACATAATATATATATCACAGATATGTAAATGAAAAGTAGAGAGTAGAGAGCAAACGCAAACACAAGGATGTATACTGGTTTTCCTCTTGTAAGGACTAGTCCAGTCGGAAGAACTCCAGCTTCCAGTTGAATCCACTATGGAAAATTACCACAAGTTTCTATCCAAAGTTCATACAACTTCTACAATGCGAGCTTTGATCCGAAGTACTCGACCAACTTCAATTGTGAAGTGTCTACCTTCAATCAAGCCTCTGATTACAATCGCTCTGAAACTTCTACACCGTACCGCACTGGCAAATCGACTAGAGGATTGTAACTGGCTTGAGATTTAAAAATAAAAGCTCAGAACACTTTGGAAGAAGTAGTAGGCTTATAGAGAAGAGATATGAAAGTGAATTAGTGTGTTAAAATGATCGTAATCCTTCTCTATTTATAGTTATTCCAAAGGTAGAATTCTGACAGAATTTGGACAGAATTCGGACAGAACTCTATGAGAAAATCTCGTTAGGATTCGTAACTGCGGGAAGACCAAGTTCAAAAAGCAACGTTCACTAACCCAACTCTGGCCGAATTCGGGCCGAACTTGGGCAGAATTTGCCTGGTGTTCTGTCAGGGTTTTTGCAAATTGGTTTTTGGGCTTTTTGAAAAGATCCAGCAGTTAGAAAGTAGTTTAGGCTTTTGTAAGTGGGCTTATTTTTTAAATAAAAGGGTATTTTGAAAACATTTCTTGGGTAGCCTATTTGCCAGTACGATGCAGTTTATATCGTATTCCTAGACTCAATAAATATGTAAAATACATTAATAAAATAGGAAAACCAAGAGCCCTTTGATGACGCCTTTCTTCAAATATTTGAGCAGACTTGAAGACGCCTTTTCACTTGACGGCGGCATCCAAAGATAAACATATCTGGAAATCTGATTACCTAGGTCGTTAGGCGGTTCAAAGAAATCTTCTTGTATAATGCCGTCTTTGGCCCATCAATAATTCTCCATTGTATATGCCCTGGTTTGATCATGTTTGATCATGCTTACAGCATATCTATAAATACATGTTAGGCAAACAAAACAATATGACTGATATAGAACATTAGAACAATGCTAAGTTTAAGTAGCAACATGATAGTGATTACATGAATATTAGTGACGTCATTATGTTAAACTCAATTGATTAGCCATATTCAAAAATATGACATAATCATTGGGCTAACAACACTATGATCGACTGCTGAGTATTGGTAGGGACGGTTAAAGAAGCAGCGAGACCGGCTAGAGCATCTGCTTCTATATTATGTAGTCGAGGCACGTGCTCGATGAAGAATCCAGCGAAAGTAGATGCCAACTCGATTGTTGCTCTGTGATAGGGGATGAGATCTTCGTGACGAACTTCATAATCCCCTCGAACTTGACTAACTATTAGCTTGGAATCGCCGTAGGCTTCTAGATCGTCAACTCCCAGTTGTTTTGCCAGTTGCAAGCCGATTAATGAGGCATTATATTCGGCTACGTTCTTGGTTCATGGTTCCATGAGAGAATATGCATGATGTATAACCAGATGATTAGGTGACACGAGCACGACGCCTACTCCATCTATAATATTACCTTTGGGTCCTGTTCATGATGTACTGTCAAAGAACATTCGCCAAATGGGGATTTCTTCAGTTGCAGTGTTAGACTCCACCACTTTATCGAGGATTTTGTCGTAGAGTTTGGAAGATTCTGGTACCGGATGAGCTGCTAGGAAATCAGCTAACGCTTGGCCTTTTACTGCCTTCTGAGGGACGAAGAACATATCGTATAGAGTCAACAACATTGCCCATGTAACTAAACGGGAATTAAGGGAACCCGGTTTGGTCATGAGTATTCTGAGAGGGTTGACATTAGATATAA
Organism: Iris pallida; assembly: GCA_029216955.1. Lineage (NCBI taxonomy): Eukaryota > Viridiplantae > Streptophyta > Magnoliopsida > Asparagales > Iridaceae > Iris > Iris pallida. Next base: position 13,547,710 of record JANAVB010039220.1, read on the forward strand.
TGTGGATAGTCTGCCCAGACACATAGTGGCATGTCTTCTGGATGGAAAATACTAGTGCAAGGCATTCCTTCTCCACAGGTGTGTATCTGTGCTCGGCACCCACCATTGTGCGGCTGAGGTAGTAGATTGCTTGTTCGTGGCCGCCTTCATTCTTCTGAGCTAAGAGGGTGCCAAGAAAACGGTCCATAGCGCAGACATATAGTAAGAAGGGCTTTCCCAATATTGGAGCTACCAATACTGGAGGGCTTGTAAGATACGCCTTGATGTCGTCGAATGCGCGTTGACATTGTTCAGTCCAAACGAAAGATACGTCTTTCTTTATAAGCTGAGTGAATGGTTGACACCTTCCAGAGAAGTTCAAAATAAATTGTTTGATGTAGGCTAGCCTTCCTTATAGTCTGCGTAGCTCTTCGAGGTTTCTTGGAGGATGCATATCGAGGATAGCTTTCACTTTCTTCGGGTCAAGATGTATACCGTTTGAAGTAATGAAGAAACCAAAGAACTTGCCGTCGGAGACTACCAGAAAAGATTTGGTTGGATTCATCTTAAGTTGGTATGCATGCATTAGTTCGAACACCGTTCTCAAATCTTGGAGGTGGTTGCCCTTGAGATGACTTTTAACTGCAATATCGTCTACGTGGCACTGCACTGTTTTGCACAAATAATCGCAAAAAACTATGTTCATGGCTCACTGGTATGTCGCCCCTGCATTCTTCAATCCGAAGGGCATCACCGTATAGCAATATACCCCCAACGGTGTTCGAAAAGATGTGTGCTTCTCATCATCGGGGAACATCTTGATCTGGTTGTAGCCTGAGAACCCATCCATGAAGGACATCCGCTCGAAGCTGCAAGTATTGTCGATCATTATGTCGGTGAGCGGTAGAAGGAACTCGTCTTTCGGGCATGCAGAGTTCAAATCACGATAATCGATACAGACTCAAATTTTACCATTCTTTTTTATGACTGGAACGATGTTGGCAACCCAGTCAGGGTGTTGTTCTTCGCGAATGAATCTACTGGCAAAGAGCTTCTTGACTTCATTCTCGATGGCCTCCATGACATCTTGTTGGAATTGTCGTTGTTGCTGCTTCAATAGCTTGGCTTTAGACAAAATATCCAGGCGATACATGGCGACTTTAGGGTCCAAACCTGGCATGTCTTCATAGCTCCATACAAAGACATCGATGTATTCTCTTATAAGCTATATAAGAGATTGGCGTTCATCGCCAGATAGACTTTTGCTGATGAAGATTGGTTTAAAAGATGATTCATCTCCTAAATTAACTTGGATGACTTCGTCTTCGGTAGGTGGTTCACGTTGTTCGAAATGTAGCTCCTACCTAGTATCCATCTTCTTAGTCCATTGTTCAAGCTCGATTGATTGGACATCGTCCGTAATTTGGTCAACGAAAACCATGTTGACGGACAGAGTTGCTTTGAACATGTCGCCGATGCTGGAGTCTGAGTCCCAGAGGAAGGAATCAGAAGAATGAGAACAATGCTCTGCTTCATCATCTGATCTTTCGGGAGTTGTTGGAGGAGTGACATAACCCGAACCAATACTGTTTCGTTGATAGTAGTTCTCGTGTTTGCCGGGATGAGCGAAGTGTCGTATTGGCAATCGTCGTCACCGGCCGTAATTTAGCTCCTGGTCGCTTTTGATGTCATATCCCATGTTCCGGATGACATTCTTGGCCTGCCAACTATATCAAAAAAGTTGTATTTTTCCAGGGTCATAGTCAGCTTCTGTGTTGTACTTGGGGGAAGTAGAGTCTGGAACGGACTTTCTCTCGCCATTTATACGACCGAAGATGATTAGTTCTTCATCCTCCTTTTTGGCTGGAACAATGAAGTAGTAGATATCTTCTGGGTAAACTTTTTCTCGTAGGTGAGGCGTCGTGACCGGCATATAGAGGTGTGGTCCTATGCCGTGCACTGGAGCGTATATCGTATCTATGTAGTGGTTTACAGATTGATAGACATCAGAGAAATTCAAAGATAAACCTTTACTAAGAAAATATGCAAGTTTTTCCTCAGGGATAACATCATCCGCTGAAGGTACATTATTATAAGTATTGATATATTCATTGAGAGGATTATCATCTGGAAGAGGAGCCACAGCCTTGGCCAATTCCAGCACGTAGGGTAATTCTTCAGGATTGGGAGGATGGACATTAATAGGTTCCTCCCGGGGTGTCTTGCTGAGAGTGATGGTCAATGGTTTGACCTTGTCAGGGTTCTTCTTTTTCATGCAGATTGTGAGAGGCTTCAGAATACTTTTTGGAGTAGTACGTCCTTTGACTCGGATAATCAGGGGACCATCATTGGAGGATGAACTTGCTTTAGCTTCATTGTCAGCTTCGTTGCCGTCATCCTTGGGGGGCTGAGATTGGTAAAGTACCGAATCTTCGTAGTAGGCTTCGATGCCCTTAAAAGGATCGACATTGGCAAACTTCGTCTTTACGACACCGTCATTTTTGACGTAATTGAAGCACTGGTGAAGTGTGAAAGGAACGATCTTGTTCCAGTGTATCCATGGACGTCCCAACAAGACGTTGTAGGATATATTGGCATCAATCACATAGCAAGAAACCTCTGTTCGAAGATTACCGATCTGGCACTTGAGATCTTGTCCAGCGGGTGGCTTCGACCAACATTGAAAGCCATGATAGTTGTGTCGGTTGCAGATAGCTTGTGCAGAGGAATTCCTAGAATTTGAAGCAAACTTCTAGAAATGATGCTGAGTGAGGATCCTGGATCGATGTGCATGCAGTCCACTTTGATCGCCCTAATATACCCTGTATAGTATAGGGGTCTATCATGACGATTATTTTTTAGTAGCATATCCTCCTGTAGAAAGGTGATGTTGGGCACCTCTTCCATAGTACTGTGGCAGTGAGGACAGGATACAGGGTCTTCAGTAGGGGCTTTGACTTCAGCGAGATAAGTCGGCATGTAGTAATGCCTCACTCACATAATGTAGTTACATGTGCTTCTAGCTGCACGTTAAAGGCCCTGTGCCAGCCTGCTTTCAGTGTATAATTTTGGGCATCTACAAGTTTACCCTCAAGAGACGGCCTGCTATCTCTGTCAATACACTATAGGTGAGTTCTTTATTAAAGTACATGGCATGAAGCGCTTTGTACTTCCCTTGCGGGACTACGTCGCTATGACATGGCCTAAAGCCGAGGCCTTACCCCGGACCGGGAACCTCATCATAGTGTCATACTACTGTAGCATAAGGACACCACCTCTTTGTAGTGTCATACTACCCAGCATGAAGCCTTGGGCTCCCTTGCGGTGTTATGCCGCAACGACATGGCTTACAAGGCCGAGGCTTTTCACCTATCTGGGTACCTCATCGTGGTATCGTGCCACTGTAACATGAGGAACTCCTCCCCTTTATAGTGCTGACTACACCCCTCTTTAATTTCAACATACAGCATTAGGCTACCTGCCTATTTGCGGTGCTACGCCGTTGTGACTGGGCTCGCAAAGCCGAAGCATTACCTCTTTTAGGAACCTCATGGTGGAATCACACCACAGTAGCATAGAGTTTCACTCCTTGTAGTTGTCATGACCCGCACCCAGTGTAGGTGTACGAGAAGTGGGTACATTTAGCCTACGTCGCAGTGTCGGCGGTAGAACGCTGTCCTAGGTTGCTATCTAATCAACAACTCACGCAATTATATAATGTACATGTAAACCTCTACTTCGAACGGAGGACAAGTATAGATATAATGAAATCTTAATCACAGTCTAAGCATGATATGATAACACAGAAGTTTATAAATAAGACTAAATAACAACAACAAACCAACTACTAAATAATAATAATCTCAAAATAGACAATATCTCAACTTATTACAATTCAAGTTCTAAAACATGAAAACTAAACCAAATCAACTAGCTAGTCTCCCGATCACTCCTGAGTGTCAGGGCCAAAGGTAGCTAAGCCATCTCCTGGTCCATAGTAAGTAGGGCAAGTGTCCTCGGGGCAAGCATCTGTAATATTTTCAACAGGTTCAGTCAGGACAGGAACGAGTACAACTCATCAAGAAATCCCAAGTAAATGACAGAGAACTATAAACAGTTATAGAAAGTTGTATTGATGAACATGGCAGTTTATATGAGTAATGATGTAGAGAAACAGTTAAGATACAAAAAAAGTAAGGTAACTAAACAAGAAGAGAAGCATGACAATGAAGACTGTAAAATATAATCTAGCTGAACTAGAGTAACAAGATATAAGTCCAGACAATATAATATGAGTCAAGTATAATCCCAATGTGAGTCCAGACAATGTAAATCTAATACCAGATAATTCCAGTATAAGATGAGTCCAGAATAAGTTGAGTCCAGTCAGTAATCAAAGATTCCAGGGTGAGTCCTGACTATACTCTAACAGTGTGTTTTAAAATATCGAGATCGACATGTAAACGGATGTAGGTAATACGGCACATCACACACTCGGCCAAGTGTGGGATGGCAATCATTCCAGTATAATTCCAAGGGAGTGGTTACAGTATTTGGGAATATTCACATGTCTACTCCAATATTTATCCGCCCAACAAGTATAAGTGAATCCACAATCTGACACGAAAATAATTACAAGTCTAGCCAGAACATGAATAATACCAGTAAGTGATTCCAGGGTGATTGCAGTAGGTGATGCCAGTAGTGGTTCCAGAAATAGAGGCTAGACATGAATAAATGAGTGTCGAATGAAATGGATCCAGCAATATCAAATCGTGTTTGTAATAGAGAATCAATAGAACTAACTACAAATGAAGTACAGATATCAACAAGTAATTGAGAGAACTATCAGAGAATGTACTCGCCTAACACTCTGAAAAGAGTAGTGTAAAATCAGATGTCTGCACGGGAGTCACAATGTCCTAAATAGAGCAATATGGATTATAATGTGTTGAAAATAAGACAAATAAAGTTTATGATGCAATCTACATGATTTCTATGTCAATCTAGGTCAAAGTCAAACTTGGTCAACTCTGGGTCAACCCAAGTCAATACTCTAGTCAAACTAGGTCAAGGGCTAGTCAACTCAAGTCTAAACAACAACCTATAGGGCCACTCTATACACTAGGCCTATATACATCCTATAGATACAATATAATTACATACATTCATGTATGCATTGTATAGGATACATGCATATCCTATTTACATACTAGCATTCATACATACCTTCATGCCTTACATTTCATTTATGTATCTATTTATACATACATTGCATATATATATATATATATAAATATATATATATATATATATATATATATATATATATATATATATATATATATACTAGATTACATACATGCGTATTCATTACATTGTATCTATACATTAACATATAGATACAATACAATCAATCATGAAAACAAAAGAGAAAAGGGAAGGGTGAAAGGAAGGGAAATGGAAGGGAAAATGAAAGAGAGAGGGAAAAGTGGGGAAATGAACTGTGAAGGGGGCAGGGGGCTAAACTAGGGACTGGACAGGGAAGGGAAAAGGAAAAATAGTGCATTGTGAAGGAGGAGGGACTGATTTCAAGTGAGGAATGTGGATTAAAACCACAAGAATATGTGGGACTGTTAACAATTAATATAGGACTGATATCAAAGTATATGGACTGAACTTCAACTTAGCCTAAAGAATGGTAGGGTCTAACCCAAATCCTTGATACAATGTCAAGCCAAGGTGTCCTACAAGCCTGCTGCACTGGCCTGGAGCCTATGCCACAGACCTGGCCTACTGCTACTGCTCTGTTGCCTAACTGAACTCAACCCTCATGTCCATAACCTATTCCTCACAACTCCTTTACTGCTAACACATGCTGAACCAAGCTAATCCAAGACACTCCACATCTCTTCTCACTGATACACTCCCCCTTGCTCATCCAAACTGAACACACATACATACAACCCCTCAACATCCCACAGACCAACACACACACACACACTAACAAACTCAAGACACTAAGATACTGAGTCCCTAACACATGGCTATGCCTGCATGTTGGCCCAATGGCACAAATATAAGGAGCCAAATCATGTCTTGCTGCCATGGCACTTACCTGCAGGCAGGCAGCTTACTGCTGCTCAAGCAAGGCCAAAAACCTACTGCCCAAACACCTATCCTCTATATCCTCAGTCACACACTCAACATATGTGCACTCAAGGTACCAACCCCAGCTCAAAACAGTAACCTAGGAATTCGAATATTGATTCCAACATCTCAAATTTCCTAATATTCAAATTAAATTCCAGTTAACACCATATTATCACTTAACATAACCCAATTTACATATGAAACCAACATCAACCACAAAACTCAAATTCTTAAATAATCGACCCTACTAAAACTTAGGAATCAAAATAACTTAGCATCTCAACAAATATGTAATCATCTGAAAATGTAATCCTCTGAACATGTATCATACCCAAAATATCAAACCCAAACAAACTAACATCAAATCAAACAACTCAAAGCATAAACTCGGGATATATCAACTATATTTTTTAAACTCAAGGTAAACCCTACGTACCTTACTGATACCACCTGAGACTCACCCAAAACCCTAGACAATGTGTCAATATGTGTCAACCTAAGGTGTGTCTACACACCAGTGGCCTAAATGTGTCCAACCCAGTGTCTAAAAGTGTCCAGATCGAGTCCAAACAGAGGTCAAACTGTAACAGTCGACAAGCATGAACAGCATCGTGCTGCCATATCGAGGGTCTTAGGACACGACATACGACACTAGAGGGCTCGTGCACGTGTCCCTAGGTAGGTTAGATCTAGGGCAAGGTCTTAGGGTTCCAGTATCGAGTCGGGGTCGTGTCATGTCCGAGTTTGAGTAGTGTATCAATGGGGCTTTTCACGTGTGTGCACAGGGAGCACGAGACGGTGCAGCCTCAATTTCTTCGTGCATAGTCGACGAGGTCCCACAAAATTTTATGGGTGTGATGTCAGACACTAGGCCCACGTGTCTACCAAGTTTCGTGACATAATAATCCGTGTCGTGTCCTGTGTCGAGCCCGAACAACCGGGTAGCCGTACGAGCCCCGTGTGTGTCTCGTACATGGGGTGCGTGTCCATTTTGGGCATGAATACAACCGCAAATCGTGCTCAGTCCTCATAAATATTGTCATACACATTAAGAGCTTCAAAAACATGTAATTAGTTTTGGAAATTACTAAAATAAATTCCTATATGGCATTTTAACAAACACATGCATGTATACATTAACACGTGTCTGATACAGACATCAAACGGACACGATTTTCTACCAAACTTGAGTGAAAGCTAGGGGACACCTAAATCTAGCCTAATATGCAAAGAAATCAGAATAAAAACACAATTTAAAGGGTTTACCTATAGGATGCAAATGACCAAGAAAAGCTCCAAATTGATTGATACCCTTACTAGTCAAATCATCCAAATTATATTCAAACAGAAATTACTCTTTATGAATATCAAATAGAGGATGATTAGAATCTATTTCAAAAAGATTTAGGTCAAAAAAGAATTGAAATGGATTTGTTATGAATTAGGGAAGATGGGAATTTACCTTTACTTTCTAAATGTTGGAAGGACACAAAAGAGGCAAGAACAAAGGAATGAGAGATTATATAGGGTGGGGATCCCTATGTGTCTAGTCATAAAGGAAAGAATTATGGTTAGGGTTTCACTAATGGGCTATGGGCCAAGTTTCATTAGTCATGGAAATAAATTCATAAGTCATAAGTCATTGAACCTAGTCTTATTCTCTTATTTCAAACTTGATTCTGAATGACTAAAATTGGGTTGACTTAAGTTAGACTAGGGTCCCACCATACAATTCAAGTCACCATAGCTAGAGTCAACATCTAGGTTAGTCTCTTAAGTCGCAACTGGTAAAAGTCAAAATTAACAACCATCGGTCCAATAATCAATCAATTCATTCCAATAAGTCAAAATGACCAAGTTACCCCAAGGCTAAAAATGATAAATAAATATCCCAATCACATGGTTAGGCTCTAGGTCAGACATTCTTTAGGGTTTCACTAGCAGCACATCAAAATCACAAGTCATGACTTAAAATAATTTTAAATTGATTAAAAATCATCAAAAATTATAATGTGATATAAATATCAATAAATAATAATTATAATTTCAAAAGTTCAAAATTACCCTCATTTGGAAAATGGGGTGTTACAAGTCTACCCCCTTAGAAGAATTTCGTCCTCGAAATTAAGATGATCGTACCCCTACTAGGTCAAACCCCCACTCAAATCAAAGTCGATATATAACATGCAACACAATCCTACTGGTCGTGATTTCACAGTCTCGATCAGGGTAACTACACTACCTAACATATCACAAGTATATCCTGGCAAGTACTACTGGAATCACACATGAAGGTGGGGAGGAAGAACAAGAAGGACAAGCATGCTAACCCATCACCTGCAGCGTCGGTCTACTCGACTGTCAGCGCAAAAGCCTTGCCACTCTGGGGTATATCCCTCTGATGGTACGGGGCAAGGTGCTGCGCTACAGGTAGCCTAGCTCCCTCTATCTAATCCATAATACTCAAGTAACATCCACACTAATATTCTATTTCATCATACTAGGGCACCATCTATATGGTATCTATTCTGAAATCTGATAATCATACCCGTCTAACCAAAACCATGTCACCAGAATCCTCATTACGCTAGTAAGTACAACAGCGATAATCTATAGAGTTCGCAACTAAGGTACATACCTCTAGAATCATGGTATTCAAAATTTTTGTATTGCAGCTAGCTTGGCTGCGAAAACTTTAAATTCCCACACCCGAGAAATACATCCAAAATTAGACTCTATCTCATCGCCAAACCAGCTAATATGGTTGTAGAAGACTCTAGATTCTATGACTGAGGCAACTTAGCCCATAATGTTATCTTGGTAGAAAATTAAGTCAACAATGAATACCAAGAATCAAATTCGACGATGAACAAGGGAGTAGATAGAAACTGTCGAAATCGAATTTCGAGATAGTTTATAATGAGATTCTCAAGGGTCATACCAGGAATCTTATCAAGTAGTCCTAACTGTGATTGAGTAACCTCTCTGCTAAAACCTATTCCTTAGTTTCTATCGTAGGCGCACAGCAGTACAACTAATCGTTGCACTACCACGATATCGCACTAATGCGACTCTCGACCTGCATGGGCCACCACTAAAAATATGTCATGACCCACACCAAGTGTAGGGGCACGAGAAGTGGGTACGTCCAGCCTATGCCGCAGTATCGTCTGTAGAACATTGTCCTAGGTTACTATCTAATCAACAACTCACATAATTATATAATGTACTTGTCAATCTCAACTCCGAATGGAGGACAAGTATAGATATAATGAAATCTCAATCACAGTCTAAGAACGATATGATTACACAGAAGTTTACAACTAAGACTAAATAACAACAACAAACCAACTACTAAATAATAATAATCTCAAAACAGACAATATCCTAACTTATTATAATTCAAGTTCTAAAACATAAAAACTAAACCAAGTCAACTAGCTAGTCTCCCGATCACTCCTGAGTGTCGGGGCCAAAGGTTGCTAAGCCATCTCCTGGTCCATAGTAAGTAAGGCAAGTGTCCTCGGGGCAAGCATCTGTAATATTTTCAACAGGTCCAGTCAGGACAGCAATGAGTACAACTCATCAAAGAATCCCAAGTAAATAACAGAGAACTATAAACAGTTATAGACAGTTGTATTGATGAACATGGCAGTTTATATGAGTAATGATGTAGAGAAACAGTTAAGGTACAAGAAAAGTAAGGTAACTAAACAAGAAGAGAAGCATGGCAATTAAGACTGTAAAATATAATCTAGTTGAACTAGAGTAACATGATATAAGTCCAGACAGTATAATATGAGTCAAGTGTAATCCCAATGTGAGTCCAGACAATATAAATCTAATACCAGATGATTCCAGTACAAGATGAGTCCAGTATAAGTTGAGTCCAGTCAGTGATCAAAGATTCTAGGGTGAGTCCAGACTATACTCTAACAGTGTGTTTAAAAATATCGAGATCGACATGTAAACGACTGTAGGTAATACGGCACATCGCACACTCGGCCAAGTGTGGGATGGCTATCATTCCAGTATAATTCCAAGGGAGTGGTTCCAGTATTTGGGAATGTTCACATGTCTACTCCAATATTTTTCCGCCCAACAAGTACAAATGAATCTATAACCCGACATGAAAATAAGTACATGTCCAGCCAGAACATGAATGATACCAGTAAGTGATTCCAGGGTGATTCCAGTAGGTGATGCCAGTAGTGGTTCCAGAAATAGAGGCCAGACATGAATAAATGAGTGTCACATGAAATGGATCCAGCAATATCAAATCGTATTTGTAATAGAGAATTAATAGAACTAACTACAACTAAAGTACAGTAATCAGCAATTAAATGAGAGAACTATCAGAGAATGTACTAACCTGACACTCTGAAAAGAGTAGTGCAATATCAGATGTCTGTACCGGAGTCACAATATTCTAAATAGAGCAATATGGGTTATAATATGTTTAAAATAAGACAAATGAAGTTTATGATGCAATCTACATGATTTCTAGGTCAATCTAGGTCAAAGTCAAACTTGGTCAACTCTAGGTCAACCCAAGTCAATACTCTAGTCAAACTAGGTCAAGGGCCAGTCAACTCAAGTATAAACAACAACGTATTGGGTCACTCTATACACTAGTCCTATATACATCCTATAGATACAATATAATTACATACATTCATGTATGCATTGTATAGGATACATGCATATCCTATTTACATAATAGCATTCATACATACCTTCATGCCTTATATTTCATTTATGTATCTATTTATACATACATTGCATAAATATATATACTACATTACACACAAGCATATTCATTACATTGTATTTATATATTAACATATAGATACAATACAATCATTCATAAAAACAAAGGAGAAAAGGGAAGGGAGAAAGGAAGGAAAATGGAAGGGAAAATGAAAGGGAAAGGGAAAAGTGGGAAATGAATGTGAAGGAGACAGGGGGCTAAACTAGGGACTGGACAATGAAGGGGAAAGGAAAAATAGTGGATTACGAAGGAGGAGGGACTGATTTCAAGTGTGGAATGTGGACTGAAACCACATGAATATGTGGGACTGTTAACATTTAATATAGGACTGATATCAAAGTATATGGACTGCACTTTAACTTAGCCTAAAGAATGGTAGGGTCTAACCCAAATCCTTGATATAATGTCAAGCCAAGGTGGCCTACAGGCCTGCTGCACTGGCCTGGAGCCTAGGCCACAGACCTGGCCTACTGCTACTGCTCTGTTGCCTAACTGAACTCAACCCTCATGTCCTTAACCTATTCCTCACAACTCCTTTACTGCTAACACATGCTGAACCAAGCCAATCCAAGACACTCCACATCTCTCCTCACTGATATACTCCCCCTTGCTCATCTAAACTGAATACACATACATACCCCCCTCAACATTCCACAGACCAACACACACACACACTAACAAACTCAAGACACTAAGATTACTGAGTCCCTAACACATGGCTATGCCTACATGTAGGCCCAATGGCACAAATGCAAGGAGCCAAATCATGCCTAGCTACCATCGTGCTTACCTGCAGGCAGGCTGCTAGCTGCTGCTCAAGCAAGGCCAAAAACCCACTGCCCAAACACCTATCCTCTATATCCTCAGTCACACACTCAACATATGTGCAATCAAGATACCAACCCCAGCTCAAAACAGTAACCCATGAATTCGAATATTGATTCCAACATCTCAGATTTCCTAACATTTAAATCAAATTCCAGTTAACACCATATTATCACTTAACATAACCCAATTTACATATGAAACCAACATCAACCATAAAACTCAAATTCTTCAATAATCGACCCTACTAAAACTCAGGAATCAAAATAACTTAGCATCTCAACAAACATGTAATCATCTGAAAATGTAATCCTCTGAACATGTATCATCCCCAAAATATCAAATCCAAACAAACAAACATCAAATCAAAGAACTCAAAGCATAAACTCAGGATATATCAACTCTAATTATTAAACTCAAGGTAAACCCTACGTACCTTACTGATACCACCTGAGACTCACCCAAAACCCCAAACAATGTGTCAATACGTATCAACCTAAGGTGTGTCTACGCACCAGTAGCCTAAATGTGTCCAACCTAGTATCTCAAAGTGTCCAGATCGAGTCCAAACAGAGGGTCGAACTGTAACAGTCGACAAGCATGCACAGCATCGTGCTGCCATATCGGGGGTCCTAGGACATGACACACGATACTAGAGGGCTCGTGCATACGTCCTTAGGTAGGTTAGGTCTAGGGCTAGGTCTTAGGGTTCCTATATCGAGTCGGGGTCGTGTCGTGTCCGAGTTTGAGTCGCGTATCAGTGGAGGTTTTCACATATGTGTCCAAGGAGCACGAGACAGTGCAGCCTCGATTTCTTTACGCACAGTCGACGAGGTCCCACAAAATTTTATGGGTGTGATGTTAGACACTAGGCCCACGTGTCTACCAAATTTTGTGTTATAATAATCAGTGTCGTGTCCTATGTCGAGTTCGAACAGCAGGGGAGCCGTACGAGCCCCGTACGTGTTTCGTGCATGGGATGCGTGTCCATTTTGGATATGAATACAACCCCAAATCGTGCTCAGTCCTTACGAATATTGTTATACACACTAAGAGCTTCAAAAACATGTAACTACTTTTAGAAATTCCTAAAATAAATTCCTATGTGGCATTTTAACAAACACATGCACATACACATTGACACGTATCCGATACGGACACCAAACGGACACGGTTTCCTACCAAACTTGAGGGACAGCTAGGGGACACCTAGATCTAGCCTAATATATAAAGAAATCAGAATAAAAACACAATTTAAAGGGTTTACCTATAGGATACAAATGACCAAGAAAAGCTCCAAATTATTTGATTCCCTTTGCTAACCAAATCCTCCAAATTGTACTCAAACTGAAATTACTCACCATGAATATCAAATAGAGGATGATTAGAATCTATTACAAAAGATTTGTGTCAAAAAGGAATTGAAATGGATTTGTTATGAATTAGGGAAGATAGGAATTTACCTTTCCTTTCTAAATGTTGGAATGACACATAAGAGGCAAGAACAAAGGAATGAGAGATTATATAGGGTGGGGATCCCTATGTGGCTGGTCATAAAGGAAAAAATTAGGGTTAGGGTTCCACTAATGGGCTATGGGCCAAGTTTCATTAGTCCTGGAAATAAATTCATAAGTCATAAGTCATTAAACCTAGTCTTATTCTCCTATTTCAAACATGATTCTAAATGACTAAAATTGGGTTGACTTAAGTTAGACTAGGGTCCTACCATGCTATTCAAGTCACCATAGCTAGAGTCAACATATAGGTTAGTCTCTTAAGTCGCAACTAGTAGAAGTCAAAATTAACAACCATCAGTCCAATAATTAATCAATTCATTCTAATAAGTGAAAATGACCAAATTACCCCTACGCTAAAAATGATAAATAAATATTCCAATCACATGGTTAGGCTCTAGGTCAGACATTCTCTAGGGTTTTACTAGCAGCACATCTAAATCACAAGTCATGACTTAAAATAATTTTAAATTGATTAAAAATCACCAAAAATCATAGTATGATATAAATATCAATAAATTATAATTTTAATTTCAAAAGTTCAAAATTATCCTTATTTGGAAAACTGGATGTTACAGTAGTACTGTACTACCGTGCTTCTTGTAAAGCACACCAGGCATTCACTCTGCCTGAGAACTCATTAAGGCTTTTAAGCCAACCTTCCCACAGGATCCATTTTCTGCAGAAAATAACAGTTGACAACAGTAGTTGTAGGTCCGTAACCTCTCCATGTCCGATAGGACATGTACCCACCATTCCTGATATTCTTCCGATTAATGGTCCTCCCTTGAACTAAAGGCTTGATGCCTAGTAGATTTCTCTTTGAACTAATAGCATAAAACTTTATGGTAGGATTGCAATAATAAAATATCAAAATGCCTTGAAGCCTATTTTACTTGCTGTGTCATCGACCAGCTTGTGCTTGAGGCCCTTGGTGAAAGGATCTGCCAGGTTTTTCTAACTCCGAACATCAATCACTACAATTATACCTCTCTTGATAAGATCGTGTACTGCCCTGTGCTTCAACCGCACAGTCCTTTTCTTTCCATTGAACAGGTCATTTGATGCCATCGCCGCAGTCGCCTGGTTGTCGTAATATATCAGTATTATTGGTATTTGCACCCTAACCACTAGAAGATCATACATGAGCTCCTAAAGCCATTTTGCTTCCTCCGCTGTGGTATCAAGTGCAAAGAACTCAGATTCCATAGATGATCGCGAGAGCAAAGTCTGCTTCTTCGACTTCTACGATATAGCAACTCTACCTGTGGAACTCTCGCTCTCCACCTCTGAGCACCAGCTGGAATCACTGAAGCCTTCTACTACCGGCGGATCTTCGCTGTAGTGAAGTACATATGTCTGAGTCTTCTTGAGATATCTCATAACCCGTTTCACAGCTTTTCAGTGCTCAATGCCTGGGTTGCTCATGAAATAACTCAGCATTCCTACGGCAAAAGCTATGTCAGGCATTGTGGCAGTAGTAACATACATCAAACTCCCTATTATGCTTGCATACTCTAGCTGTCTAACACTTTCCTCTGAATTAGGCTTCAACTTTAGATCATACCTGTAAGGCATATCGATCCCTGGAAGATCCTGATACCTGTAACGTGTGATCATCTTCTCAATATAATAAGACTGTGACAGCGCTAGTCCTGTGTCTGTCTGGATGATCTTGATCCCTAAGATCACATTAGCTTCCCCCAAGTCCTTTATACTGAACTTGCTTGAGATGAACTTCTTTATCTCCGTGACATAGCCCATATTCCTACATAGGATCAGTATATCGTCCACGTACAGACAAACGATTACACCTCTTCCATCAACGAACTTTGTGTAAACACACTTGTCCGTCTCGCTGACCATGTAGCATTTGACCTTATAACCTTGTCAAATTTCTCATGCCATATCTTGGGAGCATGTTTAAGACCGTATAAGGATTTTACCAACTTGTAGACTTTGTCTTCAAGACCCTTGACGACAAATCCCTCTGGCCGTTGCATGTAAATCTCTTCGATCGCTCACCATTTAGGAAAGTCGTTTTCACATCCATCTGATATATCACTATCTTATATATCGCTGCAAGAGCAATAAACATTCTGATGGTGGTTATTCGAGCTACTGGACCATACATGTCAAAGTAGTCGATCCCCTGCTTCTGAGAAAATTCCTTGGCTACCAACCTAGCCTTGAACTTGTCAATAGTTCTATCTGCTTTCATCTTCTTCTTCAAGATCCATTTGCATCCGATGGATTTTGCTCCTTCAGGAAGATCAACCAACACCCAAGTGTTATTTGAGGTGATGGAATCAATTTTATTGTCAATCGCCTCCTTCCAGAAAACTGTGTCTCTGGTCTTCAACGCCTCATTATAGGTAAGCGGATCTGCTTCTACATGATAGGTGACAAAGTCACTACCAAAGTCCTTCGGCCTCCTCACACGCTTAGAGGACAGCTCAGATAGTTCTAGTTCAACCGTTGTTTCAACAACAACATCTTCTTGGACTACATCTTCATTGAAGACTTCAGTTTCTTGTGCACCCTCATTATTCTCCGGAATATTTGTAAGAACAATGTTCTTGTGCCTTGCAAATTTGTCTTCAAAATATTCTGCTTTACGATATTCAATGATATGATTTGACTCAATATCAAGAAATCTTCGAGCATTACTCTTCTCGGCATAACCCAAGAAGATCGTCTTTGTAGTCCTTGTCCCAAGCTTCTGAATCTTCAGATTTAGAAGCTTGACATAAGCCAGACACCCCTACACTCGAATGACATTCAAGTTAGGTCTGACCTTGAACCAGAGTTCATGAGGAGTAATGTCTAATGTTGCTTGAGGCACCCTATTTAGAATAAAAGTGGCCGTCAATGCAGCTTCTCCCCAGTAGCACATTGGAAGACCCGCAGTCAACACATTGAGTTAATCATTTCGGACAATGATCTGTTCTTCAACTCTGCTACTCCGTTTGATTAAGGAGAGTACGGAGTCGTAGTCTCATTGACAATTCCATGTTTTTTGTAGAATGATGTAAATTCATGAGACCTGTACTATCCACCTCGATCACTTCTTATTCTCTTGAGTTGTTGTCCAGTCTGCCGCACAGCTTCGGCCCTGAACTCCTTGAACTTCTCGAATGCTTCGTCTTTTGCCTTCAGCAAGTAGACGAACACATACTTTGAGAAGTCATCGATGAAGGTTATGAAATACTTCATCCTGGCCTTTATAGAGAATTGTTTGAAGTCATAGATATCAGAGTGTACCAACTCCAGAAGATCTGTACTTCGATTAACCCGAGGAAAGGATTTTCTTGTGATCTTTGTTTGACACTACTAGAAAACATCATATTAGCGACGCCAGAAAAAGTTGCTAAAATGACAAAAAATGTCGCTATAACGGTTTAACGACATTTTTCTTTGGTCGCGAAAAGCCACGTCTCTAACAGGTAAAACGTCGATAATCGTCGCCATTACCGACGCTTATCGACGTCAATAAACGTCTGTAATTAACCGACGTTCACCGATGCCACATCGGAAAAATGGCGATGTCTCAAACGTCGGTCAACGTCGATGAATTTAGCACGTATTCTAGTTGTTACCAACGTTTCACCGACTCTGTAGACGAGGAAAATACTTGGACGCTAAACGTTGGTGAATCTGGTGATGTACCGACGTTTAGCTGCGTCGCTAAACGTCGCTAAATTACAAAAATAAAATAATAAATTACAGAATATCCACAGAATCACATTTTCTACCTGCAGTTCAATAAATAACAAAAAAACCACAAGCATATTTTCTTCCTATGTTCGCCGACCCCTTCGGTGGAACACTCAACACCGGTACATCACAATATACATATGAATCGACGCAAACAAGAGTAAAAGTCTACAACCAACATATAATGAGATATCAACACAACGAACACTAAAATATCCAAAGTCGGTAAACAAATATCCAAAGTATACAACCAATATCCACATGAATCCACAACCAATAATAAAATTCTACACAAACAAATAATCCACAACAAATACTGAAACAACATAAACAAACACTAAAAAAAATACTACAATCTCGTAAAACAGTCCTAACTCGGACTACTACGGATCTGGAGGAGGAGGCACCACCGCGCCTCAAGAATAGGAACATCTCATACTCCACCAATAAAATCGTCACCGATGAAGAAGGTAGTGACGTCGGTGGAGTCAGAGGTAGTGACGTCGGTGGAGTCAGAGGTAGTGATGCCGGCGTAGTCGACGATGATGAAGGCACATCAGGAGGAAAATAACGCTCCAATGCTGCTAGTCACTAGTGGTAGGAATCTATGGTAGATAACAGCCTTGTACTAATATCAACCATCGAATCCTATATCAACGTGAGCCTCTCGCCCATGGACAGCTGTGATGCCCACAGATCCGTCACGCTGTGCTCTGTCGATGCTCTAAGATCAGTGACGCCCCGCCATGTCCTCTCTATCACAGCCCTGAGCTCCATAATGTTGCGTTCGAGCGTATCCAATCATGCTATGAGCGCAGCATCGTCCGTTTGGTGCTGCTCCTGGATCCCTCATAGCAGCTTGTCACGGACAGACTCCACCATCTGTTAGACTCGGGCAGACTCCTGGGAGGGCTGTAGGCCATGAACACTAGCATGGAAGGCCCTAGAGGACTGTGTCGCAACTAGGGTGCCATAGGATCCTGTACTGTAGTACGTACCCCTGTGGAGACCACCAGCGGCGGTCACCCACAGCTCGTCCTCCGACGGAGCTGGAGCGGGCTGAGAGAAAGTATCGGCCTCTTTTGCAGTAGGTACACTAGCAGCCGTCCGCTCCTCGAGAATATAGGCTTCACAAATAGAACCTTCGACCCGAGCCTTATTTTCATCTTCCTCTTTAGGTGGTTTAAATGTCGCTCAAACGGGTACATCTATCGATAAACGACGGGCTCATGAACATGTACCTCGTAGGAAATATGAATTTGCAAATGCTCCATGGAGTCGAAGAATCCAGGAGAAAATACCTTCTCGAGCTTGCACAGTGTTACCGCAATATCGTTCTCCTACTTTTCTTGACGATCGACGAGCAACTTAGTAGACCAAAGATCTCTGAAGAATATGCTAAGCTCGGTCAATGGATCCCAAACAACCTGGGGTAAGAATTCCCGAAATGCAATCGGAATTAACCTCTCCATGAATACGTGACAATCATGGCTCTTCATACCTGTCAGTTTGTTCTCCTTGAGATCGACGCATCTTCTCAAGTTCGAAACATACCCGTCTGGAAATTTTAGACCTTGAATCCACCTACAAAGTCTGACTTTATCCTCCATCTCCAGTGAGAAAATTACCTTAGGCTGCTTCAACTTTCCATTCCCCTCCTCTATCAAATGTAATGAAGGACGTCTATATATTTCTTTCAAGTCCAATCTAGCCTTTGGATTGTCTTTCATCTTCCCCTTTACGTCAATTACATTATTAAATATGTTGTCAAACACATTCTTCTCGATATGCATGACATTAAGGTTATGTCTAATCAGATTGGTGCTCCAATATGGCAGATCCCAGAATATACTCCTTTTCGTCCAGTTATGAGTGCGACCAAATCCGTCATACTTATAGCCCGTAGCAGGCTCTTCAATAGCTCTTGATAAATCTTTTACCTCTTCTCATATCGTGTATCTGGGCCATATTGGCGGAGGATTAGCCTTCTCCACAATGCCAGCATGAAAAGCATTCATGTTCCTCCGGTACGGATGATCCTTCGACAGGAATTGTCGATGACAGTCGAA
Source organism: Iris pallida (assembly GCA_029216955.1). Taxonomy (NCBI): domain Eukaryota; kingdom Viridiplantae; phylum Streptophyta; class Magnoliopsida; order Asparagales; family Iridaceae; genus Iris; species Iris pallida. The sequence continues at coordinate 13,566,738 of JANAVB010039220.1, forward strand.
GAAATTTTGTTTGCCTTCGTATTTCAAACAGAAAGCCTTAGTACGGTCCATGAAATACGCATATGAAAGATGACCATGCGTGCTCCATCCAGATAACATACCATAGGCAAAAAGTCATTGATGGTACACCTAAGTGCTGCCTGCATATGGAAATTTTGTTTTCTAGATACATCGTACGTGTTGGAACCTACTTCCCACAGCTGATTTAACTCATCAATCAATGGCTGTAAATACATATCGATGTTCCTTATCGGATTGTTCGGACCTGGTATAATAACGGTGAGGAACATATATGGAGTCTTCATGCACATCCAAGGCGGTAGATTGTACGGAGTGACGATCACAGGCCAACACGAATACTGGGATCCCGAAAGTCCAAATGGGGTAAAACCATCGGAGCAGAGACCCAATCTGACATTACGCGGTTCAGAAGCAAAATCTGGATACTCTCGATCAAAGTGCTTCTATGCTTCTCCATCAGATGGGTGATCCAACACTCCTTCGGTCTGTTCTCGCTTATGCCAGCTCATATTTTCTGCAGTTTCCTTCACCATAAACAACCGCTGCAACCGCGGCGTCAACGGCAAGTAGTGCATCGAATCGATAGCTTTCTTTCACCGATAGACTTTCCTCTACCACTGCCCTTGTAGCGTAGGCGTCTTCATCCTTGTCGTCTTTATTGTACAACATGCACCCGTTGTGACATGCATCAATTTTCTCGTATCCCATCCAGAGCCATCTCACCATCCTCTTAGATCGGTAAAAGTCTTTAGTTAACTTAGCACCCTCAGGCAATATTTCTATAATCAACTCCAAAACTCGGTTGTAGCAATCTTGCGACATATTAAACTCGAACTTGATGCTCAACAATCTTGTAACCACCTCCAATGGTGAATGATCCTCACAACCAGGATATAATAGAGTCCTTGCATTCTCCAGCAACTCCATAAACTTTGTAGCATCGGCGTTTGGTGCCTCCTCGGGTGCATCATGATTGTCCCGATCGAAACTAGGCCCCGCCGCATCAAAAACCATGTTCACCAATCCATCGTCTTAAGCAGTGTGGTTGTGGACATCCACATAAGGCTCATACTCCGATACTAAAGACACAAGTTCTTCGTGCGCGCTCCACTGATAGTAATTCGGCATGAAACCCTTTAAGTATAAATGATACGTGACTTCCACTTCTGGATGATATTTTATGTTGCGACATCTCACATGCGGATACTTAATTTTGGTACCGTCCATGTACTGAGGAAACGTCTTGGCAAACTGCAGGAACTGCTGTACACCCTCTATGAATTTATTCCACACACCGCACATGTCATCAGGATGACGGTTGTACATCCAAGAACAATTCCGTAGATAGTAATTAAGATCCATATCCATTTGAGGATAATTCTGTAAGATAGATACATGCACTCGTTGAAACACTTGTAAAAGTAATAGGCGCATTAATCATGACATATCCTAAATATTGAAATACAATCCCAAGTAATCATGATACAACAAGTGGTAATAGTGAATCACATGACATAACCATATAACCATAGTGTATCAGAATTGGCCAGACATAAGACTTAGCCTAATTAATTTCTATAAAATAAGTGGTAATAAGTCCATAATTAATCTCCATAAAATAAGTACAGCTGGTAATAAGTCCATAATTAAGTCCATAAACTCATCTCCATAAAACAAGTACAACTGGTAATAAGTACTAATAGTCCAACACAAAATATATCCATAAAACTATACTAATGACGACCACGCAGCTCATGCATACGCTCAATGATACCATCACACAACATCTTCGAAAAAGTAGGATCGACGGCGGGAAAGCACCATTCCACTGCAGGTGCTAGATGAATAGAACTCCCTGTCTCACTAGCTACTGGTGCCACTTCTTCCTTAACAGTAGGAGGAGCAACCTCAGCAATCTGTATTTCCCTCAAACGATGTACCGCTGCTCGGGTCATAGGTGCCATCTGGTAAGATCGATATTCACATAGAATATAATTGTAACATAAGCAAGCTAACTAAAGGAACCATCATCTCGTTTCATGTATCAAAACCCAAGTTCTATTGTGAAATCTAAGTTTTCTTCAATGAGTATACCTATGTGTGTTTAGTTCAATTTTTTCTGAGATTGTATACATATGTATATATGTAGATTGATAGATATAGCTACAGTTATATAAGAGTTTTTCCTGAGATTGTATACATATGTATATATGTATATAAAGGAACCATCAATGAGTATACATACATATGTATAAGAGTTTCATGTATACATGCATACATATGTATAAGAGTTTTCTTCAATGAGTATACATATGTATATATTGTATATATATGTATAAGAGTTTTCTTCAATGTATACATATGTATAAGAGTTTTTTTCAATGCGTATACTTGTCTGTTGTCATGTTATATACTTCCATGTTTGCGTATTAAGGTGCGTATATCTGTATCTGTGTGTCTTTGTGTCTGTGTCTGTGTCTTTGTCTCAGTGCGTGAATGTTTGTGTCCGTGTTCGTGTTCATGTTGTGGCAGATTGAGGGAGTATGTCAGTGTCGTGTCCAAGTCCAATGTATCGTGTCTATACGTGTCTAACACCAAAATCTAAATTCATATTGCCCCTCCCCCTCCTAAATCACAAATACAATAACTTAAATAAAATAGCAATGTTGGATAGGATTTACCTTCGACGGATGATCGAGAAGGGTCTGACTGGAGGGGGCGTCAAGTCAGAGAAAGGGGGACTAGGCGGCGGCAAAGGAGGAGGGGACTAGGCGGCGGAGGAGGGGGTCGGCGGGGTTCGCGGAGACAAAGGAGGGGGTCGAGGGGGTCAGGGGTCGGCGGTCACCGGAGGAGGGGGGCGGCGGGGTTGTCGTAGACAGAGGAGGGGGTCGGCGGGGTTCGCGGAGATAGAGGAGGGGGTAAGTGGGGTTCGCGGAGACAGAGGAGGGGGTCGGGAGGGTCGGCGGTCGGCGATCACCGGAGAATGGGGTCGGGTGTCGACGGTCACCGGAGAAGGGAGTGGGGGGTCGGGTTGGGGAGAGGGAATGGTTTGAATTTGGGTTGAAATTTTGGGAATAAAAAAGAACTCGATCGGCTGACCTAAATGAAATTTCTTAGCGACGTCCAATAAAGATGTCGCTAAGCGTCGCTAGATCAAAAAAACTTAGCAACGTAAAGCTAAATTGTCAGTAAACGTCGCTAATCAGCAACGTTTATCGACTTATCAGCAATGTTATTTTTTTAACTTAAGAGACGTGGCAGGATGTCGCCGATCGTCGCTAACAGTGACATCCTGCGACATTTTTTTATGCATCGCTAAATTCTTTTATTTTAGCGATGTTTTCCTTGGGCGTCGTAAATTTCTTCGGTAATATGACTTATTTTGGTAGTGTGAGCACAAACTTTACATTTCTCTACCTTACCCCCACACTTGGAGATAAGTCCCAGACTAGACATTTTGTTTATTCGTTTACAATGAACATGTCCTAGCCTATTATGCCACAACTCAAGAGTATAAGCAGGAGTGATTACATTAATTACATTGGACTGATTTATAAGCTGAATTTTGAACATTCTTTTGGTATAAAAAACTTTCTCGAAATATGTTCCCTTAATATAAATCACCATCTGGCTAGAATTGATGTCCATCCTGAGGCCTGCATTATATGGTAGGCCTTCCGAGATCAGGTTCTGTACGATAGCAGGTACATGTTTCATACCTTGAAGCGTCAGAGACTTCCCCCAAGTCAGCTTCAAAACTACTGTCCCGATCCCGAGCACTTCAGCTTGTGCTTGGTTCACCACCATAACCACTTCAGAAGTTGGTATATAGGTGGTGAACCACTCCTTGCTGGAGTAGACATGACAGGTGGCTCCAGTATCTACCCACCAGTCAGAGTCAGCCCCCACCGCATCGACCTGTGCAATCATAGCAATAACATCAGTGATTATAGATACCTTGTTCGGCTCTCCTTGCTCTGATTGCTTGGTCTTTGCTTTGCATTCATTCTTGAAGTGGCCATTCTTGCCACACATGAAACAAGACATCTGAGACTTTGCCTTCTTTTGCTTGAAGGAAGTTCCCTTCATGTTTAGATTGTTAGGGTCCTTCTTCTTGCTATGGAAAGTCGTATGCTTTTCCCTTGGTTCCCTGGTATGAACCAGATTGGTGTTAGCCAATTGCTTGGACAGTGCGTTCACCTTCAGTTGAGCCCTCATTTGGTCTTCAACGTGGATTTTCTGCAGGAGATCATCGAGAGTGATCTCCAACTTCTCCCTATACATGTTTGCATAGAACTTGCTCCCCCCAGCAGGGAGCTTTGAAACAATCCCTCCAACAACAAACATGTCGGGGAGGGACATTGTCTAGTCTTCCAACTTCTGTCACAGTTTCAGGAACTCCTTCACCTGTAGCAGCATTGACTTTTCGTCCTCAAAGAACCACTTGTGATATTTCTCAACAAGAAATATCTTGCTACGGTTCTTATCATCTTGGTACAGTTTCTCCAAAGACTCTCAAATCTCTTTGGCAACAGTCTTCTTTGAATATGATTCAACAAGGGAGTCTTCCATAGCATTTAGGATCATAAGCCTATAAATGCTATGTCCCTTCTCTATTTGGCTTGGTTCTTAGTAGGCGCAGAGATTGCGGCTGCAGATCCAGTCTCTGGAACAGTAGGTTCCTCCTCATAAAACATGTAATCAACTTCTCTGAGTTGAATAGTGAGAGTAACCTTCCTCTTCCAGACTTGATAATGCTCTCCATCAAACTGTTCTAACGTTGTGAAGTTAGGATTGATGATTGCAGCATTCAAGTTTTCCATCTCGTTAATTAAGCTTTGAGATTGTTAGTCCTGGGGCACAATTTTCGATAAAAAACTGAGAAAATGAAACGATTGTAAAAATAATGTTTCTAACAACACTTTAAAGAAGGTGCTTGACAGAGATCCTTGGAGGATTCTGGATAACAAAAATCTAAAATTTTGTTATAATAGCAAACGAGAGTAGTACTTCTAAAAAGAAGTATCCAATTGAATTGTTAACAGCAGTAGTGATGACAGATGATGGATGGAAGAACAGTATGTTGGGGTGAATGATCATCGTTGCTCAAAGCTTAATTCGCCCCACACGAACAGCTTCCAGGAACCAGTAAGTTTAACGGAGAACTTTGGAACACTCCGCTCTTCTGACTCCTTGGATGGCGTATGAACTCCTGTGCAAAGTAACGCTAGTGCAACGCTTCTCTTCTCTCTCAAAGTCTGTGGGAATTCATAAGGAATTGTGAACACTTGTCTTTTTTCTTAGTCCTCTGTACTGTGAGAGAGAAGAGACCTTATATAGGCCCACGCTGCAACTTCCCAGTTAGCAGAATGTTCATGACGTGGGAAAAATCTCTCTGAACGTGCTATAACCGCTTAGATCATGCACAGACACGATCTGAGTTAACTGGCGCATAGCGTGCGCAACTTGCGCCACCCGCACAACTTGGCCGTGCTAAGTGCTACGTATAAAGTGCGCCAACAAAATGCCACATTACGCCTCATGAGCCCATGAGTCCGATTCACTAAGCCCCTACGGGGCTTAGCTCCAATGGAAATTAGTTCCCAAGAGCAAAAAGTATGAATGCTTCATTGTTGATTTGGCCTTTTTTCCACTAGAAAAATACCCCCAAATGGCACACCCATTTGCACCTCCACACCACTTGTACATCTATAAACAAGCATAGCTTATATATAGAGATACACTTCCGTTGGCCTAGACGATATGGGGCTAAATTTTTTAATGCAAAGGCCAAAAACCCAACATTTTTAACGTAAAATAATTGTATGATTAAAATTGTTGCCTTTAGTGTTATGACCTTTGCACGGTTCTACATTTCATGTGTTAGTATCCACAACTTTTTATAGATTTTATTTGATTGTGTTCCGTGCTTGGTTTTGGATACATGGACCACTTTGGATTATAATAGCATGTTATTTTAGGTCTATATATAACCTGAACGCTAAGGGGCCGTTTAGTACGAGGATTACTATATAGCCAGGAATTCTATATTCCAAGGAATTTTATTCCAAGGTATCATTTTTTCGGACATTCTTTATTACCACGTCTGGTACATAATAAAATATTTCCGGATATATATAGTTTATTTCCGGGTATATATAATGTATGCGTTTGGTACCATAAATAAATTCCAAGGAATATAATATTTCTCAAACTTAGATAAAGAGATGTTTGAGTACAAGTACTGGAATAATTTTTATTGCCCTATTTTTTATTAACATATTAGAAAAATTAACAAAAAATAAGACCAACTGTCCAAAAAATATATAGAGAGAAATACATAGAAAAAGAGAACAGTAGAGAGAGAGATAGCAGAGATAGAGAGAGAGACGATAGAGAGAGATAGGAGAGAGATAGATACGATAGAGAGAGAGAGACGATAGAGAGAGATAGGAGAGAGAGATACGATAGAGAGAAAGATAGGAGAGATAGATACGATAGAGAGAGAGAGAAAGAGAAAGAGAAAGAGAGAGAGACGATAGAGAGAGATAGGAGAGAGAGAGAGAGAGAGATACGATAGAGAGAGATAAGAGAGAGAGAGAGATAGATAGAGAGAGACGATAAAGAGAGATAGGAGAGAGAGATACGATAGAGAGAGAGAGAAAGAGAGAGAGAGAGAGAGAGATACGAGAGAAAGAGAGAGAAAGAGACGATAGAGAGAGAGATAGCATCGAGAGAGAGAGAGCAGAGAGAGATGATAGAGAGAAAGAGCAGCGAGAGAGAGAGGGAGAGAGAGGGAGAGAGCAGAGAGAGAGAGCAGCGAGTGTGTGTGTGTGAGAGAGAGAGAGAGAGAGAGAGAGACCGCAGGAGAGAGAGATTATGGTTTTATCAAAAAAATTGCATGGCAAAAATTGTAAATATATAAACTTTTAGTTAATTTTATTCCCAAGTAACAAAAAAAATACCCACCTATCTACTAGGGAATAGATTTTCCACATTTTATAGGTAAATAAGTTATCCGGGTATTCATTATTTACGAGAATAAAATTTATTAGGTAATACCAAACGTGGAAATATTATTTCAATCCTAAATTTTTCTAGGAATAAAAAAAATACCGTGTACGAAACGTCCCCCAAGAGTAAGGGATAAAAATATGGGCTAATGAGATAAATATGGGATAATGATAAATATGTGGTCACATTGGATCCCGCAGCTGTGCCGAGTGTTGTTGGGCCACCCAAAGGCCGACAGCAGTACTAGGCCGGGAAAGCTACATCTCCATCCATCTCCATCATTGTTAGCATCGAGAGAGAGAGAGAGCAGAGAGAGATGATAGAGAGAAAGAGCAGCGAGAGAGAGAGGGAGAGAGCAGAGAGTGTGTGTGTGAGAGAGAGAGAGAGAGAGACCGCAGGAGAGAGAGATTATGGTTTTATCAAAAAAATTGCGTGGCAAAAATTGTAAATATATAAACTTTTAGTTAATTTTATTCCCAAGTAACAAAAAAAATACCCACCTATCTACTAGGGAATAGATTTTCCACATTTTATTGGTAAATAAGTTATCCGGGTATTCATTATTTACGAGAATAAAATTTATTAGGTAATACCAAACGTGGAAATATTATTTCAATTCTAAATTTTTCTAGGAATAAAAAAAATACCGTGTACGAAACGTCCCCCAAGAGTAAGGGATAAAAATATGGGCTAATGAGATAAATATGGGATAATGATAAATATGTGGTCACATTGGATCCCGCAGCTGTGCCGAGTGCTGTTGGGCCACCCAAAGGCCGACAGCAGTACTAGGCCGGGAAAGCTACATCTCCATCCATCTCCATCATTGTTCACCGTTCATCATCAATTCACTCACCGTTCAATAGTCATTCATTACTAGTGTCTTTCACGTCACTTTAATTTTTTCTTTCTTTCTTTTAATCGTTGCCACGTTGTTTATGAAATCTGCAAATCCAAATCTCTTGATTGGCGCACGCACCGGCCCACTATGGGGTTTGGCACTTGGGCACTTTTTGCCACGAAAGTGCTCTCTCCCAAGTCCCAACTCACATTCCACGCCCTAAGTTATTAATTAGGCTTATGTTAAGATCATATAGAAGGGATAAAGACGCATGCTATGTTATGATATTCTAGATGTCGTGTAACTGTCACTTCTTTGGCCTTTGCAATTCTAGACAATGGTGTTTTGATGGATAGTTTTTTCTTCCAAGGTTTAGAGATTTTGTAATAGTACTTCTCGGATGGAAAAGACTGTATTTGGTAGGAAGGATAGAAAAGTAGAAGAAAAAAGAAGAAGATAAGGTTACAATTTTTTTTTATATGGAAAGGAAAGATCATTTTCTTGCTTTGTATTTGGTAGCAAGGATGGAAAAGATAAAAGATGCATTTTCTTTTGTTTGTTATGAAAGAAAAAGTGAAAGGAAAGAAAGTAAAAAATATAGGATTTACCAATTATACCCTCAACTAAAAACACTTATTTACCATTTGTCTTCATAAATAATTTTTAAATAATACATTTATATGGGGGTAAAATTGTTAATTAATACAAGACTCCACTTTTTTTTCCACTTTTCCTTCCACTTTTGGGGGGATTGGATGTTTTAGGTTATGAGGGAAAAGTAATCCCTCCACTTTTCCTTCCTTCCTATTTTTCTTCCATATCAAACAAGAGAAAATGAATCTTTTCCTTCACTTTTTCCTCCTATATTTTTCTTCATCCCACTTTTCCCTCCTACCAAACACACCCTAAAGTAATAATTGCGAAGAGGGCAACAAGAGGTCGAAAGTAAGTATATAATGTGTTGGATTTTCAAGAGACTTGTTGTTTTGGCCTTTAGCACTAGAAACATAGTCCCACATTGCCTAGGCCAAATGGTTGGTATCTCTTTATATAAGTTTTGCTTGTTGAGAAATGCACATGTGGTTGTGGAGAGGCACATGGGTGCCATGTAGAGGTATTTTTCTAATGAGAAATAAGCTAAATCAACAATGAAACATTAATACTTTTTGTAATGCTCTTGGAATGTATTCCTTTGGAGCTAAGTCTCGTACTCTGACTCACGGGCTCATGGGACGTAATGGAACGTTTTGTTGGCGCATTTTGCACTTAGCTTCGTCGATGTTGGCGCAGCAGTGCGTGCGCCAATTAGCTCAATCGTGTCTGTGTACGATTTGAGCGTTTACGAAACGTTCGGGAGCAGTCTTCAGGGTCGGCACTGAGCTGATGGGGGTCCGAGGCAAAACTTCCAAAATGGACCTCCATACATAATGTAAAAAAAAGAGTGTTAATAAAACAAAATTTTGTTTTAGTCAAGATTTGAACCAAGGACCTCTTAAATATAAGTCTAGCATTATAACCACTACACCACAATGCTTTTTGTTAATAATGGAACATAATATGCACTAGTTATATTATAGATAGTTCCACGTTTGTGTCCCATTTCGTCATGAGGCCCTGGGCCGTCGTCAGGCCTGCCCTGGGCCAGGGCCGCCCTTGGCGGTTTTTTCCACGTCACAAACATTTAGCATACTGGACGGTTACTGCGCGTGTCTATATAAGTTATTCTCTTCTCTCTCATTCAGTTAAGTTGATTCCAACACAAATTCCTTAAGAATTTTCCTGAGAGCAAAGAAGAGAGAATTGTGCGCCATTTCAGTCCGTCTGAGGAGTCAGAAAAGCAGAGTGTTCTGAAGTTCTTTGTCGAACTTACTGGTTCCTGAAAGCTGATCATGTGGGACGAATCTAGCTTTGAGCACCGGTGATCATTCACCCCTGCAGGCCGTTCTCTCATTCTGTCCATTGTATTCTTCTGTTCATCCACTTGCAACTCGTTTTGAACGAGTATAGTTCTTATCTAATCAGATATTGTTGGTGAAGTTTTATCGCTGCTACTATGAAATCTTTTGTGCCTTCTTCGGAGTGTTACATTTAATTTTATTTATCAAAATCCTCCGGGATATCTGTCGTGCACCTTCTTCGAAGTGTTGCATAAAATTAATTTTCCTTCGAAAAATCATGTCCCGGGACTAACAATCTCAAAGCTAGATTCGAAGATGGAAAACTCTCGTTCTGCTCTCATCAATTCCAACTTTAACAAGTTAGAGAAATTTGATGGAGTGCACTACCAAATCTAAAAGAGGAAGGTTAGCCTTAATGTTCAACTTGTGAAAGTTGACCACGTGCTAACGGAGGAAGAACCTAATATTCCAGAACTGGGTCTGTAGTCGCAATTACTGCTGCTACTAAAAATTAGACCAAATAGAGAAGGAGAAATAGCCTTTGTAGGCTACTGATTCTAAATGCTATGGAGTACTCCCTTGCAGAATCTTATTCTAAGAAAATCATTGTCAGAGAGATTTAGGAGTCTCTGAAAAAATTGTACGAGGATGACAAAAATAGGAGCAAGATATTTATCGTAGAAAAATATCACAAATGGCTCTTTGAAGACGAGAAGACGATGCTGCCTTAGGTGAAAGAGTTCCTGAAGCTGCATCAGAAATTGGAAGATGAGGAAATGCACCTCAACGACAAGTTCGTTGTTGGGGGAATCGTCCCTAAGCTCCCTGCTAGATGGAGCAAATTCTATGCGAACATGCATAGAAAGAAATTGGAGATCAGTCTCGAAGATCTCCTATAAAAATCTATGTGGAGGACCAGATGTGTCACGACCCGCACCCAGTGTAGGGACACGAGAAGTGGGTACATCCAGCCTACGCCGCAGTGTCGGCGGTAGAACGCTATCCTAGGTCACATACATCTAACACAGAATAAATGTAGTTGTACAAGATATACTCTACAAATCGGAGGATAATACAAAAGGTACAACTCAATCACAATTTTAAGGTAGAAATAGCACGATATGATAGATATGAAATCTCAAAAGAGAAGATACAAACATAATAAAAATAAGTCTAAGTGTCTAAACGACACTAACATCTGAACATCCAAAATAATACAACTCAGATGTCAAATACAAATAACATAATGAAATAAGCTAAACTGCCTAGCTATCTAGCCTAAGCAATAGGGTGATGTCATCAGCTAGAGTTGGATCCTCCTGTGGGTCTAACTCACAAGTGTCGTCTAGGCCTGCTCCGTAATAAGTAGGACAAAACTCCTCAGTATCATATGTAATATTTTCAACAGGTCCATTCAGGACATGAACGAGCACATAACTCTCACGTAGTTCATATCGAGAAAGGAAATGTAAAACAAGCAATAGAATAATATACATGAAGTATTATAAGAGATGTACATTATTAGTAAGAGAGATATCTGGAAAATAAGATATATATATATATATATATATATATATATATATATATATATATATATTTATGTATATATATATATATATATATATATATATATATATATATATATATATATATATATGTATATGGAAAAATATATATATATATATATATATATATATATATATATATATATATATATATATGTATATGTATATGGAAAGTAAGAAATGTAAGTGACTATAAGTGATTTAGAGCACAGGATGGTTATGTAATCGGCTTGATGTTATACACGACTAAGTTACAGAGTTTATACACGAGTAAACTAAGGAATAATCACATAACCACTTCTACTCCCCCGTCCCCAATTAATACACATGGATCCATTCAAGTTATGTTACGCACACGATAATTTGTTGCACACGAAGATCATATGAGCACAGGAGAGTACATGAGAGCACACGATTTGTACACGAATAATACGAATACAAGGAGTACACGATGCACATGATAAAGTACATGAGCATGAAATATCCGATGTATCCGCTGAGGGGATAACATCACATGAAAAGATCCATAAAGTACTAATCCGTGATAACAAGTGTCAGCATCAAGTAAAGTAGTCTAGAGCAAGAATATAGATCCTGACAAGTATGAAACGATCAGAGAATGTACTCGACTGAGATCATGATCGACTGATGAGAAATAGATGTCCGTACAGGAGTAACTGAGTCCTATTTAGAGCAACACAGGTTACAATGTATTCAAGAAGGTAATAATGAAGTTTACAATACATTCTATATGATTCTAGGTCATTCTAGGTCAAAGTCTACTCTTGGTCAACTCCGGTAAAACTTTGGTAAACTAGGTCAACATGGTCTTCTTTGGTCAACATCTAGGGTTTTGGTCAAACTCTAGACTACTGGGTCAACTCTATAGTATATTAACCCAAACTCCTAACCATAGGCTAATATACCTAGGATATCCTAGGATACTAAAGAGGGCTAATCCAACATATATATATATATATATATATATATATATATATATATATATATATATATATATATATCAAGCCTATAGCGTAAATATACACAAGACTCAACCTATTCATATATCTATGTATATCATATAAATACTTAGCTATATATCATATATATATTATGCCTAATGTAACATACAACTACCCTTAGCATACACATATATCCTATATATATATGTATCAATATATATACACACCACTAATATTTATAGTCCTACCCTCTCACATATATAACACAATTATCATATATATAATATAAGCCAACCTATATCCAATATCTACGAACATCACATATATATAACATTACCTAGACTCAAACCTAACTCTCTCACACTCATTATCTTATCTCTCTCTCTCTAGCCTATGTATACTCTTAAAGGACTAATATCATCTGGCATCCTAAATACTGCTAATGAAACTACATACCCTTCCCTAACCCTTTGATACATACCCAGTATTCTTAACCCTCAACTCACTAAACCAAACACCCAACTATCATCTATGAAAATACCATAGGATACAACCCAATTTCTCATAATAATCCACACAGAAAATCAGAATATAGGGCTGTCCTAATGGACTAAACAAGAAGTGAAAATGAAGACTGGACCAATGCAAAGACACTACATTAGACTGAACAAGGTAGTGAATGCAATATGAAGGGTGTGTGCAGAAATGCTAATGAGGTGAAATGTGTTGCATAACAGTGAATATTTGCAAAGAGATAACATGACCAGGACAGTATGCAATGAAGCAATGCAAAAGAATGCAGGTAAGGATCTAATGCAGGGCTATATATGAAATACAGAGCATTATCTATGTAGCAGGGTTAATTAGTATGCAGTGAATACATTGGAGGGGTTCTAATGAATTGCATGGATGAGAGGATGTCAAGATATGCAATTGGCAATGAATGCATAAATGCTAAATGTGTGCAGTGATTCAAATGGTCTAAGGATGCAATGTAGTGAACTATGTAAAGTGTGCAAGTGACAAAGACAGGTACAAAGTGTTCTAGTGTGTGAGTTGTGTCAAAGACAAGTGAGCAGTGATGTTCGAATGCAGGAAGTGGAACTTGTAGGTCATGCAATGAAGTGTGAGGTATGACAAGGAGTGCAGTAGTAATGCAAATATGGAGTGGAGGTGGCAGAGCAGTGTAAAGATGTCACGACTCGCACCCAGTATAGGGGCACAAAAACTGGGTACGTCCAGCCTAGGCTGCAGTGTCGACGGTAGAACGATGTTCTAGGTCACAATCATAACTAACACTATATGATATAATCTCCAAACGGAGGATAATCTCAGACGGATACAATCTCAATCACAAAACTAGAGGTAGATAATCAGCACGATGAAATAGATAACATCCACAAGAGAGATACAAACAAAAATAAATAAGTCAAGTGTTTAACAAACACAAAATCTTAATATCTAAAATAAAATACATCACCAAGACAAAATAAGAAATAAGATAAACAAAACTCTAGACATCTACTCCAAGCTCTACTAGTGTCCTTTAGGCTAGCTGTGATCCTCCAAGTTACATGTAAAAATTTATCAATAAGTCCAATCAGGACAGGAACGAATACATATCTCTCACACAGTTCATATCATGATAGAAAATATAAAGCAAGCTATAGAATAATATGCATAAAATATTGTAAGAAATAAACATGAAGAGGAATAGAGAATATGATAACAAAAGATATCTATATATGGTAATAGAGAACGGTAAGTGACTAAGTGATTTATAGTACAAGATAGTTATGTGAACGGCTTGAATTTGCACATGATTACACTACAGAGTTTGCACATGATCACACTACTTTGAAATTGTTTACATGACCACTTCTACTCTTCCATACCCCAATACACAAGAATCTAGACAGGTTATGTTATTGCACATAAAGATTTATACATGAAGCTCATGAGAACATGAGTGTACATAAATAGTTTATACATGAAGCTCATGGATCATGAGAGTACATGGGAGCACATTAGTGTACATGAATAATAAGAGTCCAAGGAATACATGATCTTTTTGAAAAGCACATGACATGATGTATTCGATGCACCCGAGAGGGATAACATCACATAAAAAGATCCATATAGTACTAAACCGTGATAGCATCGTGTCAGCATCAAGTAAATTAGTCTATAGCAAGAATATAAGTCCTAGCAAGTGTAAAACGGTCAGAAAATGTACTCGCCTGATAACCTGAAAAGCAAATATGAATAGATGTCCAAACTGGAGTCACAGAGTCCTATTTAGAGCAACACAGGTTATAAAGTATCTAATATGAATTAAATGAAGTTTACAATACATTCTATATAATTTTAAGTCATTTTGGGTCAAAGTCAACTTTGGTCAACTCTGGTCAACTATTCTAGTCAAACTAGGTCAAAGTCAACTCTTTGTCAACCATTCTAGTCAACTAGGTCAAACCTAAGTCAACTAGTCCATTCACCTAGGTTTAAGTCAAACTTAAGTCAACATGTCATTTCAAGTCAATTTAAATCAATTCTAGGTCAAGTTTGACCCAAAGATGACTTTTGGTCAACTTGGTAAATTAACTAGTCAAACATTGCCTAACTAGGCCTATAGGTCAATTCTAAACTAACTCACTAATCCATAGGCTAATATCCTATACCAATATATATATATATATATATATATATATATATATATATATATATATATATATATATATATATATATATATTAATCCATTACATATATATATTAATCCAAAATATATATATATATATATATATATTAATCCATTACATAAATATATATATATATATATATATTTATATATATATATATATATTATATATATATATATATATATATATATATATATATAAAATATATATATATATATATATATATTTTTTTTTTTATAAAATATATATATATATATATATATATATATATATATATATATATATATATATATATATATATATATATATATATATATATATATCCATTACATATATATATATATATATATATATATATATATATATATATATATATATATATATATATATATATCTATATATATATATATATATATATATATATATATATATATATTAATGCATTACATATATAACTATGGATTGATATATGTAATTGTCACGACCCGCACCCGCTTTTCGGACGCAAGCTCGTGAGCAAGCTAGCTACGTATCGAGCGGACTACAGCCCGACTCGAGTACGTATAAGCTGTCAAGGTCATGGGAACCATGTCTAATCTAAACTATATCTCAATCCACATGAATCATATAAAACAAAAATGAACAAGTATGGGTCATGGTCTGCAGCCCATTAGTATATTGTTCGATTAGACTCTAAGAATGATATGAGTCTATAAATAAGCAGAGTATATCATGGTACTGAATATAAAGTACGAGAAGATAATAAAGAATATCACAAACAAGTACCTGTATCATATATCGCAATCCTCTACCATCCTACTCTGCTAACTAACTCCATGCAGTCGCTAAACCTGAAGAGATCATCAGGTCCTCAAAGGACTAGCAAGATACATAAAACATGTCTATCTAACAATTTAATCATGCAATAATATATACTGGGTATAAATAGAAATAGACAGGAAACTGACATATGGCTACTGACATGTAACTATGAACATGGACACGAGATCAAGTATGCATAAATGAACTGCTGGTAGATCAATGGATAACCAACCCTCGCCCCGATTATGGACTCGTAGGTCAGTTTCAAGACAAGCCACCCTCACCTCGATTGTGGACTCGCAGGTGCAAAGGACAATCCTCGCCCCGATTGTGGACTCGCAGGTTGTTTCAAGATAAGTCACCCTCGCCCCGTATGTGGACTCGCAGGTGCAAAGACAACCCTCGTCCCGTGTGTGGACTCGCAGGTTGTGGGAAAGACAAAGGAATAGCAGTTCACTCACT